>VZTZ01022849.1:1373643-1500834 GCA_013400955.1 Drymodes brunneopygia | reverse complement strand
TTTTTTTACCTAGTGATCATATAAAGATGTACAGGTAATCCCACATCTCCTCCAAAAAAAAAAAAAAGCTTTGATATATGGCTGTATTTGCTGTCTGTCTGCCACTACCCAGCAAAGGACCTGTGTGCTCATGTCTTCATGTTTTTAAGGCACTGTGTGTCTAACAGCAAATGTTGGCTCTTTTTCTTTGCATTGCACTGCAAACTCATCAAGGGAGCAACAAGGTCTACTTCTTTGTAAGCACAGAGAAAGCAAAATGAAGAAAACAGTCATTGCATTGTTATCCCCTTGTTCATCCCTGCTCCTTCTCCCACCCACCAAGGATGCATAACCTGAGGGGTTACCCGTGCTGTGAGTCTGGCTCTGTAATTACATTTCAAAACAAAGTTACTTGTCAAGATGAAGTCTGTTTTCCTGATTGTGCTGATATTCTCTTCTTTATGCATTGCAAAATAGTACAAACAGAATGAGAGCACCTTTCTTTTCCCCCCAGATAATTTTTTTCCTTTCAGACTGTATAATTTTAACCTCCAAACTAGGCCAGCTCAGAGAAGGAGCTTTTAATCTGTTACAGTGATTAACAAAGCTGTTATATTGTTAAAGATTACATGTGAAATGTTTACCAAAATACCATCCACTTTGTGCAAATGGTTCTGAGATGGTGCTAAAAAAAAGCATTCAGAATGCAGAGAAAGACTAAAGAAAAGAGCCTGACAGAAACCCATCAGTCTGAAGCTCTGACATTTTGGGCACCTTATCACTTCCTGGGATATGAAATGATGTTACCCATCCATTAAGGAAGTCAGCACATTCCACAGCACACATAAATCAGTGGTGGGTCAAGGGTGAGGAAAGCCTTGTGGACTCCAAGATTAAATACAGCATCTCTCATATCTTCTGTTGCTAACATATATTTTCAAAATTAACCAGGAAATGTAGCATACAGCCCTTTAACATAACTAAAATGGGGAGCAAACCTCTCTTCTCCCTCCATCTCTTCCTGGCCTGGAGCTCAGCCTGGTTTCCTGTGAAATACTCACCTCCATCCTTCCACAGGAAAAGGAGCTGCCCTTTAGATCTTGTGTTGCACTGGGCTTGGAATAACTCAGAGCTCTTTCTGTGTGAAGATTTTCCGGAATGTAAGTAATATACAACAATTCATGGAGGGTCTGTGTTAGTCCACTGCTTTCTTATTTCCCCAAGCCCCCAGTGAATGACCTCTTCCACATCTGGTGGTGTCTGGAGTAGAGATGCTCTTCAGGTGCTGTGCTCATTTCTTGCCAGGGAGTGGGGGATGTTTCACACGTTGCAGTGAGGGATTTTGTTACCTTTGTGGAGATGTTCTCCAAAAGCTTCAGTTCCTTTTAGGACTAAAATTAAGCCCCTTTCACTGTGTGTTTAATTAACTTTTATTTGCTTGACATTTCATTTTTATTATTTTAAAGCAGCCTGAGGTTCTTGGCATTAAAGCACATGTAAACTAATTCAACTGATAGATTATCTTCACAAAAGACATTTTTTTCTATCATCACACCACTAGGAATATTTTTCTGAGGAAAGAATGTGGCTGCAAAACTTCCCCTTGATTATCTTGGTACAATGGACACTTTGCAAGGCAATAACAAGAGGAGAGAAAGTACCTGCTGAGAACATGTGGACACTAAATCAGGCACTTTATGCTTCAGGTTGAGCTCCTCCAAGTACCAGTAAGGGAGAGGAAGGGCTGCAGAGCATTTATTTTATTGGGGAAAAAGGGCATTTATTTTGTCAGTGGTTGAAAGCCTGATTTTAACCTGATTCCCTAAGGACTGAAGAAGAAAATAATCTCTGCACTCCTCCACCTGGTTACTTCCAGGCTTCTCCCTTCCTCTCTATTTTGGGCATATTCTGGAAAGGCCCTATCTGAGATGTGAAGCCTCTTCTGCCATCCGTGGCCACACAGGAGCAGGGGCAGGAGCAGGAGCCTGCTATCACCATGGAAAGGAGCAGGGAGCAGCTGGGCATTCACCCATCTCACCCAGCCCTCATGCAAGAGGAAACATCTCACTGCACCAACACCTCCTGCACTGGTCCCATCAGCCCAAGCATGGAAGAGTCAAAAACAAAGAAAACAAAAAAAATGTAATCAACGTGAAGAGTAAACCCAAGGGGAACACCAAATCCTCTGCTTTGGATTACAATTTTATGTATATATATATATACACACACAAACATAAGCATATCTAAGAAGTAGATGAAGATTTTGGGAGAAATGTTGCCTATTAAAAAAAGTTGAATCAATTAATATACTGAGCATTACCAAGACACCAGGTTGCTGAATTGCCCTTATGAAAGTCAAGAAAAAAATGCTATTTTTGCATTTACAGATCATCTCAACCCACGATGTTCCACCTATCCTTTTCAAAGCACTCATAATTCAGCAAAGACAGAAAACCTGGCACTTACTGCATATGAAATATATTTACAGTGGCACAGTTGGTATATTGATTACATTACTTCCTTTTAAATATTTTAACACAGTCTTTGGCTAATGGAGTGTTTAATTAAAGAGAAATAAACATTAGTTTTCAATTTAGGGGCGAGGAATGCCCTTACAGCATGGGCTGCAGGATAAGATCCTCACTGTCTTTGCAGATTTATCACTTGTACTAGATAGGGAGGATATAAATAACACCAGCCTTAGACTGGGGGCTCTCAGTAACTCTTCAAGACTTCATAATATTCTGTTGAAAAATCGTTGTTCTCTGAAATCCCAGTCCTGAATTGCCAGCAATGTCTTCTCAGCAGCAATCAGAAATTGTTGGGAGATTTGCAGTGGGGGCACAGTAGTCAATATTAGGCTTACAGACAGCACAGTCTATTTGGCTGATAATAAGGCCAACATGCTGGTTTTGAGAATAGAAAATAACGTTTAATAAGCATCATGTTTCCAAACACCCATTCTATTCCTTTTTTAAAATTAATTTTTTGCTTCTTTTTCCTACATTTTGATGGATTCAAAGTCAAAAATTTAATTTTGCTAATTCTACCCCCTTCCTGAAAAAATGATAATTCAATTGGCATGGCTGTGGAAAAGAGCTACTCAAAGAGTTTGCTGCAGAAAAGTGGGCTCCCTGGAGTCTTTTTTTGCCAACACCTCACTAATTTCTTCCTAATATCTGATCTAAACCTACCATCCTTCAGCTGGAAGCCTTTCCCCCTTGTCCTGTCCCTGCATGCCCTTGTGACAACCTCTGGGGTTGTTCACCAAAGGCTGGAGCAGGAACCTCTCCCAAGGCACCCTTAAACTTTGGGCCTCCCTTTTAGCAGTGCCACTGTAACATTTTGAGGGCTGTCACCTGTCCCATGATTCACACTGACATTTCTACTTCTGCATTTTGAGCCGTGGCTTTTCAGCCAGCTTCCAGCAGCCTGGCCCAGGTGTCTGCAGGTGACCTGGAGCTCTGTGCCCAGCTCAAGCTGCTCTCCTTCTTGTGCAGCACCTTGCAGTTGACACCATTGATTTTCAAAGCTTGCAGTGCAGCATTAACCAGGAGTTGGTCTTTCTAAGGGATTTCTGCTGGCTGTTTTTCTTCTCCTTCCCTTTATTTTTTCCCCTTAGACAGATCTTTGGGAGAGAGTGCCTCAGCACAGAATTACTTTGTTTGGGTGCCAAATCCTCCTCGCAGTGGGGTGTAGTCAGGAGGCTTGCATCCCTCTGCCAGAAAAACTCTGCTTTTCAGTAGCTCTCAACCCCCAGCATCCCTCTGGCAGCCAAGGCAGAAAAGAACAACCTCATTTCCAACCCAAAGCATTTATTTTTTTTTTCCCCTCCCCTGCAGGCTTCAGCTCCACCAGACACGTCCCAGCTCACAGCCACTGCTCTGGTCCAGCTCTCTCCCCACACTGACTTCACACAACTGGCCTCCAATTTGCTGCTCTGGCTCCAAATGGAGCTTTTAAAATCAGAAGGAAAGCCAAGCATGGAGGGAGAAGGAGCAAGTCAGCTCTCAATGTGAGCAAGCCCAGCCAGCCTGCCCAGTCCTTGGCTCTGTACCCATGGACAGGGCTCCCCCCACCCTGCTGGCTCCCAGCCCCACTTCAGAGCAGATCAGGAATCCAGAAACAGAAGAGACTTTTTATTTGCTGCTTCTCTGGAGACCTCTTGAGCTGCTCTCTGAGCAGCTCTCATTTAAGAGCTGGCATGGCAGCCATTTGATTTCTTTTTAAGCAATCAGTGGTGGAAGCAATTTCAGGAAAGGAATGTAATTCTTGTAAGAGCAACTTCTGCCTGGGCAAATGCTGCTGTCAGCGGTGGCACCAATTAAAATGGGAAAAGAAAATTCTGCCTCTTGAGTGGGATGGGAACAGCAAAGGCTGCACCAGTAGCCCATGTTTGATCTCCCAGGGACCACAGCACTGCTCACAGGGCAAGTGAGCTACCCTGAGCCACAGAGGTGGCATCTCATCCAACAAACACCACTCAACATCCCACAAGTCTTTCCTGTCTCATCAAACATGCAAATTATTTGCCTTTCTTTTCATCCTTCCTTTCTTGACATTTCTTTCCTGTTTTTCCTTCCCCAGCAATGAAGCAAACCTTTGTTTTCATACCAGTGCATTGGGTCAGGAGGTTTTACCCCTTGCACCAGGGACCATTATCAACCATGTTGATAACTCAGATTCCCTGGAGAACACCTGGGTTGCAGAGCCCCTCTGACTCTCTCTGAAACACTTGTCTTGGGAATGGGAATTGCCCTGGACAATCCAACACTCCTTCTGCTCTGGTAGTCCTTTCTTTCGTGCTTTTAGACAAACACAGTGTTCTGTGTGTTTTCTTTCACATCCTTCTCACTTTCACACCCCTCTCATTCATTGCTGTGTGCTGCTGGCAGAGAGTCCAGCAGAACAGCTTGCTGGTGGATAAGGTCTGGATGTGGCAAATAAAGAGCATTTTCAATTTTTAAATTCTTGGGGGTTTGTGGGGGGATATATACAAAGAGTTATCCATTGTACTCATTCTTCTTATTTTAAAGGAATACTTGTAAAAATGCTGAAAGACAAGGGAAAGTAGAGGATAAAATTGAAAACTGCAGGAAGAGCTGCAGGGGGTGGGTATTCATGACACAAGAAGGGCCCATGCCATGTGGCACCAGGCAGAGAAGCCACACCAACAGTAGCACAAAGCCCAGCAAGATCCTCCACTGGGATCCCACAGTCCACACCCCCCAAACAGCCCCACCAGCCCCTACCTGCAGAGCTGGGGAGGCACTGCAGCTTTCTGAGAGGTTTGAATCAAGCTGCTGCAGATATGCTCTTCTAGAAACAATGCAGAGAGAGTTTTAAACCACACATCCACCTGGGAAGGAACAGAGTAGAAAAGAAAAATAAACATTAATGTCCCAAGGATTGGTCTGACCTTCTGCACTTGCCAGAAACTCAGTAATTAAGTAGCCTAGAGCCATTTTTCTTTGCTTTCATTGTTTTCTACTTTAAAGACAGAAATCCCTGAAGAGCAGAAGGTGAAGGGAGTTTGGCTCTGGTAGCACATGGACATGCAGCAGCCCCATTCTATTCCTTCCTCAAATTCATTCCTATCCCACCACCACTTGACAGCTTCTAGCCATTACTGATTTCAGCAGGTAAAAGAGGACAGACCTCTCCCTCCCCAGCCCAAGAGCCTGACTTGTAAAAATGTGTGCCATGAGATGAGAAAATAAACCTCAACAAATCACGTACCTGGTCTGGGCTATGGTGGAAGAGAGCTCTGCCCATGGCAGTTTCTCCTAATAAACCTTTGTAATGATGCATTTGCAGGAAAAATACATCAAGCCCCAGGAAAGAACTAAAACTGCCTAAGTAGCTGAGTCTCCAACACTGACATTTACAAGGTTAATAGCTGTGAGAAACAGAGCATGCTGCACCACAGAGCAGACAAAAACACCCCACTCATGAAGCCCAGCAAGAAAACCAGTATGCAATTTCACTCTCCAAAGGGATTTGGAGATCACACTCGGCAGAAAAGCTAGGAGAAAAAATAATTTAAGACCCTTTCTTTCCCTTTGAAATGCATGGCTCTGGGGAATCTGATGGCACCTGGATCCATCCAGCACCAGCAGCCACATGAACCCAAAGGAGACACAAGCCTGCAGTGAACAGGCTCTGGACACTCTTCTGGCATGTTTTGCTTGTGGAGATCTTCCCACCATCCTCAGACCCCTGAATTTAGCAGATATACTCCCAAAACCACACTGGAGAATTGGAGTTTGCATAACATTTCCTCTCCCTGATGCCTCTGGGAACGAGGAGTCCTTTGGCAGGGAGTTTGAGAGAGGTTTTGCCTCTGCTTAGTGCCCACATTGAGCTTATCAGTGAGTCCAAGAAAGATCTGGATTTTGCTTCAATCCCTCCCTTAGCACGTCTGGAGCCATGGGATTGGCAACTCACACCAGGTTTGCACCAGGCTCTGCCAAGCTCTACTAGTGGTGGAATTTTAAAAAAAAATTACCCTTGCTTCTATCTGCCACATTTCTCTGCTGGTAAAATACAATAGCAGAGATGCACAGTGCCAGCATGAATTCCATTTGCTAACTGAGCCTATTCTGCTCACTAAAACAGCCTTGGAACTGTGTTTGTGTTTTGCTACAGTGGCCAAATTTCTCAGCACAGACAAAGCTGAATTCTCAGCTCCCAGCAGTGCCAGGGATGGGCTCTGCCTCTGCAGACCCTGGAGCAGCCCGGGAGCCTCTCCCTCTCCTGCCTCTTACATGATTCCTCTGTTCCCTGGCTTCCCTGCTCATTCCAGAGGGGAGAACTGACCTCAGATGGGTCCATTCCAGAGGATTTTTCATACCAAAGACTTCTTCTTGCAGTTTGTATCAGCAAAGTGTTGCCTTTCTTGCAATTTTGCAAATTAAAATATTTCCCAGCAAAACGCAAACACAACTCTCTGTTTAATACAACCTAGATGCATTATCTTTTTAAGGAAGGCTCCAAAATGAAGATGTATTTTAGTTAGAGCAGCAAGGACAGGTTTAATCAGTGCTGAACAATTGAGTTTCTCCTATAGCTCTTGATTAATGAACATGAAATACCATCTACCTTATAACTACTCCAAAACACTCAAGGATGTTAAACAGCCTTTTGATTCTCTCCAGCTTCTCAAGCATGTGTGAAGCTTCAGCTGAATCCAATTTGTACCATCAGCAGCTGGAGTTATCCTGCATCTGTCACTGGCACTACATTTGGCATTACACTTCTCTTAGCTGTAATGAGGTGACACTGAATGATAGAACTTATTGTGCTGTGTTAATACTGTGATCATTCAGGTGTTTTGAATCTGTTAGGGCACTTAAGCTACATGTCTGCCAGGACAAAAAGGTAAGAGTGTTTCCAAGGAATTTTGACTGGACAAATTGAATCACAATTGAAGCCAGAAATGGCTCTCGTGCACCTCCCCTGCAGGCAGCCAGGAGAGTGTCCTTAGAGAGACTCCCTGAAACTTCTCAAACAAATCTCATCTATCAGTGGGAGCAGGACAGGCCTATGGAAAACAGCTTTTAGCCAGAGGCACTCAGGTCTAGTAAAGCCATGCACTCTGAGGGTGGCTGAACACACCTTCCTGGCAGGTTGAGGATCCAGAGGTTTCCTGAAGGAGCGGGGTGAAGCCTTGCTAAACCCCACAGGTGGATGCCCTGACCAAAACAGCCGCTGCAGGGTAGAGACAGAATGAAGCAGGGGACAGGCACTCACATCTGCATGAACTTCTGGCCACAAGCACAGCACATGCTGCCCATCAAATGTGGATGCAGGTGAAGGGGGCCATTTTTAAAATTCCTGCCAAGAAGGGAATCTTTGCTGTCCTCCTACTGAGAGGAGAATGCAAATATTCACGACAAAGCCTGAGCAGAAAGAACTACTAAATATTTTAATCAACTCAGTCCTTGTATGAAAAAGAAGTAATTTTCCCCTCTGAGGCCCCCATGGATGGGTGCACACTTGCTGCCTGATGTAGCAGTGATCATTTATTTAGGCTGCTTTAGCTTAACAGCTAAAATTCAGCTCTTTGACTTCCTGTGCTTAGGAAAGAAATTGATATACATTTTTTAAACCTTGAAATAGATAGAAGCTGGTAAAAGCTACAAAGAAGGGAGGGAAAAAGGAGCATTCAGTACAAATCAGCCTAGGGTAATCCAGAATAGGTTTAAGCATGTTTCCCCTCGTGTTACCTAATTCCTTCTGGACAGTTTTTATTGTCTTGTTGTGCACCTTTCACTCTGTGGGGTTTTTGTATTCCCAGCATTCCCTTGACTACAGGATTAAATACCAACCTCTTCCACAGTCCTTAGCTCACAGCTACTCAGGGAATGCTGTTCCTTGCCACCCAGGTATTTTCCTCTATTAAAAAAACACTAGAGCTGCTCCCCTAGTTTTTTACAACTCTTATCCAGCTTTCTTCAATCTGTGCACATATTTTCCAATAGTTACCATGTGGGCACAGTGTCAGCTCTCCTTTAAAAGCTTTAATCTTTCTGTTAATCTGACTTGAGGCTTTTGGTTCTCATCTGCCTTTCTATTCCCTGTCCATTGCCAAATAAAGGAAAAGAGCAAGCAGGAACCTGCCACCCATTAATTAATCTGGACAGCAGAGCACCTGAAAACGGTCCAAATGCAAACGACAGGACATCATTTTCATCATCTTTCAGGAAAACCACATTTGATTCTTAATGGTAAATCTTTAATATTAAATCCATAAAACTAGTTAAGCAATAAATGAATGAGGGAAAGCAGAGGTAACAGGGGAAAAATATATTTTCAGATGAGAAACATAAAAAGACATTAAATATTCCCAATTTTGGGCTGCTTTCAGAGGTGCTGTGCATGATGAAGCCTTTCAGCCCAGCTACTGCCCTGCTGCCCCCACTAACTCCAGTGGCACCCCATAACAGTGCAGAAATAGTTGGCATCACTTTTCCCCAGTGCAAGGCACTGACTTGCATGTTAAACTGGCTGTTCACCACTGGAAACACCAACATGGAAAATTAGCTGCTTATCTAAGGAGAGAGTTTCCCTTTCATCTTAAAGACACACATCAGACTTTACGTTCTACTTGGATGGCAAAAAATTTCACAGCAGAATCGCAGCTGCAGACAGCTTGAAATAAGCTTAGAGAGCCATGGGCAATGAGCAATCATCCATTGAGACATTCATTTCCAGATTCATGATTTGTCATATGACTTTTTTTTTTTTAAATAATCTCTTTATTAGTGAATTCAAGCACAAAAGAAAAATTGCAATTTAAAAAAAAATCAAAACACCACCAAAAAACTACAACCAAACAAACAAAAAACTCAAACACTGCAGGCTGCATTTAGGATAACAAGAAACTGGATTTTTAGACCTCAATTTAGGCAAGTACTCTGCACAAATATTTGTCTATACAAAGTGCATGCAAACTTTCATCATCTCAGTTTGCTGAGGAGAGGAAAAATGAGGATGCTATGGGATATATTCCAATTACATTCACCCAGAGCTCATATATGTCACACCATTATTACTAATTCAAATTCGTAGTATTGTAATATGGGCTGCAATAATAACTTAGACTGGAAGGTATTTCTGGAATTCTCTATTCCATCCCCTGTTCAAAGGAGGGCCAAAGTCAGAGCTGGCAAAGTTCTTGGCCTTGCATGCTCAGAGAGAACATTTCCATTTGAAACCCTGGTCGGAGCTGCATTCAGACAAACATTTACAAGTTTCATGTCTGGCAGATGCATTACCTGTCCAAGCAGATTTTCCACCTCACTGCCATGCTCTAAGCAACTTTCCATACAGGTTGAATAATAAAGCAGGGACAACAACATGATTGTCACAACCCAGGCTCTTTCTGCAGAGCTAAGATAGAAAATGCACCTGAAAGGGCTCTTGCCTCAGAGACCAGGAAGACCAGTCCAAAGGGGACTGAGAAACCAGCAGGGGCCAGATTTAATGCCCAACTCCATAAGGATAAGTGAACCTGAAGATGTAGGTAATTAACTTCCATGCAAATGAGACATAGCAGCAGCCAATTCTGGCTCAGCCTGCCTGCTCCTGAGAGCAGTCAGTGCTTTGCCACTGGCTCCATTGGCAGCAGGACCCAGCTGTCAGCTCAGTGTGAAGCTCATTATAACTCCCCAAAGCTCACTGTGCCACAGGCTGTGTGCCCTGGAGCAGCCCCACACATCTGGACTCTGGCCCCCTGTCCTGGTGCTTGTCTGGACCAGTTCTACCTCTGTCATGAGGTCTCTGTGGGGAATTACTGAGCCTTGGATGGAGGCCACCAAAACCCTGCAATCTCCCGGCCCAGGAACACACTATTTTTGGCACCTGCAAAAATCCCCAAATGCACAAATACCCAAACCAACAAAACCCTCCATTCTTATGGGGAAAAAAACCCCAACAACAAAATGCATCACTTTTTGCTTATTTGTTTCCCAATTCCTTTGTACAAGTCTTCTTTGCCAAGGTCTCCAAAGTCAGTTTTCCCCTTCAGATTTTGCAGCATTCCCAGTTTCCACCAACAGCAGCCAGACTGGCAGTCCATGAGGGACTGCTCAGTCCATGGGTCTGAGCAAACTGAGCAAAAAGCTTAAGGGCTGTGTCTATAACTGGATGTTTCCCTGGCAACATGGAGAGCTTGGTACATCTCATGATTTGCAGTGTGCACAGATTTCCTCACCACAGCTTCAGCCCAGGGAGCTGCAGGGAACCTGCTGGAAACAGGAAAGCCTCCAGCTGCCACGAGCATCCGAGCACCTCCAGCCCAGCAGAGGTCAAGGCTCATTGCTTTTTTGGGGACACAGCCTCCTGTGATAGTTTCTGTCCTACAGAAAGACCACACAAAAGCCATTAGAATTGTAATGCTCTGTTCCAGCACACAGCAATGCCATAAAATGAAGAAAACATAGCTCGAAGCACAGCTTAAATTCATTTCCTCTTGCAAAAAATTGTATATAGCTTTACTTCAAGGACTTTGAAACCATCAAGCAATTTGGCTTTTAGTAGAGTAAAGCCTGTGAGAAACACAGATCTCAAGTTCTAAAACTATATAAATGGAAAACTCAGGCATACCATCATTAGGAAATTAGTCCCAATTCCCACAGCACAGCTGGAAGTGTAACAACATCTCCTGATCCAAGGCAAATTACACAGAGGCCTTGACCTTTGATAATAAGCCCTGGCTTCCCAAGCTATCGTGTCAGGCAGGGGTGGTAAATGTGCATTTGGAGTCAGTGTTTGTAGAGGAAAATGCACACCACGCAACTCAATTAATCAGAAAACACAGGAATGGACACAATGTTATGCAAGAAATGAACAAGAAGGAATCCAAACTAATCTCCTTTGCTGCTTCCCACTGAAGATGTTTTAGCATATTGTTCTTCAATACAATTCAAATTATCAGCTGATAGAACAATTACCTAACTAAAAGATTTAACCGTGATTAGAGTCTAAACAAGCTGCTGAACAAACACCTACTCAGCCTCGCTTGAACTTCATTTCAATTCCCTGCACGTTGAGTGCTTCAGCTACAGATTTTTCTGATGATCAGGCTGGCAGGGCTCTAGGCAGCATCTCTTACCTGCTCACTCACCATTTACAGTCTAACCCCCCTTCCAGGGCAGGGTCAGCTGGAGCAGGTGACACAGAAACACTTCCAGGTGGGTTTGGAAGGTCTCCATGGAGGGAGACTCCATGACCTTCCTGTTCCAATCTAAAGTTCTTCCTCATATTGAGGTGAAATTTCTTATGTTTTAGTTTATCCTTATCCTTGTCCAGTCACTGGACATCACTGAAAATGTCACCATCCTCTGGTATCTGCCTTTGAGACATTTATGTGCATTAATGAGATCCCCTCTCAGCCTTCTCTTCTCTGGATTAAATCCTGTGCTAAGGGGCTGTCAGAATGGTACTTTCAGCAGTCCAAGGGAAATCTGGAGAACTTCTTGAAGCTCCCATTATAAACCACACCATCTGAGCTAGATCCAGGTAGTCACTGGTGCCTGTACACCAGCAGGTCCCACAGAGCCCGTGTGCAGGTGTCCACATGTGCCATTTTCAGCCTAGTATCTGACCTCGGAAAACATATTCCTATTTTCAGTTTAAAACTTCATCAAATGATAAAGCTGAACAGAACACCAGGACAGGTAAGAGCAGGGACACCCAGGCATGGGTGAGCTGCAGCTGGGAAGAAACCTTGCATTGAAGTGAGTGAAGCACAGGAGGTTAAGGCAAGACTGGCCATGTAACAAGTCTTTTTTCAAATTCTCTTTCTGAATTTAAATTCGGAAGGAATTCAAATGGAAAGTTCTTCAGAGAGCAATAGAACTTGAATCTGGCAATGCCAGAACAGCTGCACTCCCCTGCAAAGCCACGATGCTGGGAGCCACTTGTCACTGCCAGTGCCATGCAGGGCACCCAGCTTGGTGCACAGATGTCACCCACAGCCAAGGTGACAATGTCCTTCCCATGGAGAGGCTGCAACGTCCCCTCTGTCCCAGTTCATGGCTCCCCCTGGCAGACCCTGAGTTCCAACACCCTTTCCCAGGAGTCCTGCAGAGCTCTGTGGATCCCTTTGGAAAGCACAGATGCATTGAACAGATGATCTCTGCAGGAAGGGCCAGTCTGCCCAGGCCTGAAGCAGAAGATAATTTCATAACCTTGTGTAATAAACAGCACCCTAATGAGTGGTGGCAGAAGGAGGGACAGCCAGCACTCCCCTCACCACAGCCTGGTGAGGCAGCCACCTCTTCCCAGCCTCTCCATGGACAACGGGAGAACACACCCAGCAATTTGTCTGTGACAAATGATAGAATGCACTCAGTGAAGAGTTTTACAGCAGGGAAATGGCAGCATGCCAACAGGCACTGGTGGGTTTCTGTACCCCTGAACAACACATCCACAGCCAGGAAATGGCACTGTCTTGGGGTGAGAGCTGGAGGTGTTTATTTAGGGACCACACTCAGCATTACCTGCCACCACACACAGCTCAGCTGAGAAACACCAGCAAGGAGCAGGGATCATCACTCCTGAGGGCAATGAGAAATACAAACACAGCCTGGGCTAACTACAGCTCCTGGGCTAACTCTGAAGCATTTGAGAAAAAGCTGAAATGCTCACAACAACACAGTGTTATGCCATGGGTGCATCAGCTGAGAACAGAGGAGATTAAGCTGACAATCTGTATCCTGATTTATGACATAAAAATGGCAGGATCTTTACTCAAAGGGCTTGAAAAATAGTTATGCTGCTTGACTTTTTAATTAAATTGTGAAGGCTATTTATTATATGACCATAAATTGTTTGTATAAATACTTACGGTTTTGAGGGATCTCAGAGCAAAGGACAAACAAAATAAAAACCAATAAAATTTTATTTTTTACCATTAAATCAATAGTAATTTAAGCATGCCAGGGGTCACAATTCTATTTGAGAAAGATTGATCATCCCTCAGGAAGAATTTTTAAACATTTGGCTGGTTCCTTGCACTTTCCTTGAATCAGCTTCTCTTGGGAAACCAACAGCAAAATGCTAAAACCTGTTGATTTTACATGGCTGAGCTTTTGAAAATCACCCACATTTGCACATATCAGGCAAGTGATGAATAATAGATATCTAAACAAAACTGTCCACAAACTTGATAAGAAAAGTGGAACACACCACAGTGCCAATAAAAGAAACCTATAATACCTATTTCCCCATATATGAATTTCATATCAGGTATTAAAAATGAATACATCATAGAAGAGGATCTACAGGCACAATTACAGATCTGAATTTGTACCATTGGTATAAAAAAAGTCTGTTCATCTACAATAATGTTAAGGTACTTTCAATGCTATGTGGATGACAGAAAACTGTAAGGAAAAACTACAGCTGAAAGAAGCTAATTATGGAAAATCCTGTACAACATATTGCTGAGCACAGAAGTGAGTACAGTTTCCACTCTTTTCTGCATTGCAGATGTACAGATTTGTTCAGGTAAATATCCCTGAACAGTAAAGAGAAATATGACCATAAAAATTATAAATTTTGGTAGAGAAAATAAGCAGCAGCAAGCTAACACTGGCTGGGAATGCCTCCCTTTCCTTCAGTGCACCTTCACACACACACACACAGGGGATCTTCCCCACAAGGACCATGTCTTGACAGATACAATGGGTTCAGTATAATTTCTTATTTATGTGCACAAGTAAATAGAAAGGGCTGGAGAAAACTTCACATCTTACAAAATATTAGATATGCAAGTCCAGCGAGTGTCAGCTCCTTTAGTCCCTAAGAGGAGCACTGGAGTCATTACCACACCTCGTGCCTGGAAGCTGATATTTATGGGCACTGGGTTTGAAAGCAAACCAGCCCAGAGCACTCTCCTTTCCCTGGAACCCATTTCTGGGGTTTGTCTAATACTTCCTTTCAGAAATTATGCCTGTCACCTATTTTTGAGAAGGTCTCACACCTCTGCCACTTGCTGCCAGATGCTGAAATTTAGCGGGGAGAGAAACCCCCAGCTAAACAAGCTCTTTTTCTTCAGTTCATTCTGTTTGTGGCTGCTCATGTTCCTTCTGCTCCTGGTGCCAACAGCAATATTTTTTTGCAGCCTGTCAAAGCAGTGATTAAATCCAAGGCTGCAGTCTAAAGCCAGCCCCAGCAGCCCCAGAGAGCTGCAGCAGAGGCAGAAGGATCCTGCCTGTGCCAGAGGTTTCAGCAGGCACAGGGAGGGATGGGAAGGATGAGGGGATGGAGACCAGAAGCACATCGCACCCCTTGGCTGGATTATCCTGTAGCAGCAACAAATCCACCTGAGGGTCTCACTTCTCCATGGACATTGAACCAGCAACCCTTTGCACCTCAGCCTCACCCCTGCTGCACACCTCTTTATGGATTCCTGCCCAATCCAGGCTGCAGCAGAGGAGCCCCAGCCATGCACAAGGAGATTTTCCAGATCACCCTCTGCAGAAAGGTGCCTGAGATGTGAAGAGGGGTGGCAGCAAAGGCAGCATCCCCAAGGGGATGAGGGAAGGAATACATCTGCCAGATAAACCTTTTTCAGAGAGAGAGAGATGCTGGGGGGCAGGGGGGTGGGGGGGGCTGCACAACAATGCAGTGCAGGGGGAGAAGTACTCAGAGAAATGTTGATTTACCAGGAGGCAGAGGCAAAACCTGCTGCTACAGAGGCAATGATTACCTCTGGATGAGCGGGAAGGAGCTTGTAAATCCTAGAGTACACCTCAGCAGCTTCTCAAGACATGCCACTCATGGCAAAATATTTGCCAAGAGTCCCAGTGCATGTTGCAGTCCATCCCTGGGTGCTGAGCACCCCCTGATCCCTTTGGGCTTGTGGATGAGCTCTGCACTGCTGCTCTTGTGCCAAGATGCATTTGAAAACAAATCACCTGAAGCAGACCCCTTTCTCAGGCCACACCACTCAAAAAGCCAGGTGTACTCACTATCTCTCCAAGATATTTATTAAAAAAACAAAGCATTAGTATAGAAAGTATTAATATAAATATAATTAAATTAATACAAACAGGAAGATACTATATAGTAAACTGTATTACAACATCGGAAAACGTGGACTTCTGCAAAGATGAAAAACAGAAAGGGATGCTGTGACTTCCTGAGCTTCTCTAATGTTTGTGATTCCTCTTGCAGTACTTGGTGAAAAAGCAAAGATTTTGCATTATATAGGCCACTTTCTTTCACTAATATGTGCATTCAGAGGCAAATTGATGCACTTCTAAATGTCTTGAAGCTATCTCTGTATCCACACTTGTGTTACCGTGTATCTTTCTTCTCCTTAAAAACTCAATAATGCCAATTAAATTTTAAAAACTCTGTAAGCTGGATTGGTGAGTTTTAAAAATGTTTTGGCTGATTAAGTTTGGAAAGATGCCTTGCTTTGAAAGTATTTTCTTTGTCCCTGTGCATAGAGCCAAAGGTGACTCCACTTTGCAGCATATTCCAGCTGATCTCCAGAGAAGTGGGCTGATAGCACAACAGGCATTCCTGGAGAAGATACACATTCAGCCACCCTTTATCTTCCTTCCCTTCCAGCCCCCATTTCTCATTCCTTACACTTGCTAAGTCATATTTTTGCATGCACACAGTCCCAGGCGGGACTTTTCAGCAGCAGGTTTACAGAATTTGCCCTTTCCCACCTCCTACAGATACCTAAAAGGATACATGCAAGCCAGGGTTCAAGGAAAGTGGGAGTAGAAACCCAGGACTCACAGCATCATGACAACTGGAAAAGCAATAAGGAAGTCATATGTCTTGGCTAAAGTTCTGTGGAAACCTTTCATTTTCAATGAATTGGCATTTTCAAAGGAGTGAATGCATCATCAGAATATTTCTCTTCAGATCTCGTACAAAGATACACCACAACAGTTTGATTTGCTACAAATCTCTCCAGAAAAAGTGCTGAGCTTGCAGGGCTGTCTGCCTGAGAGGTTATATAGAAGATTTGTAGGAGCACAACCAAAGATGAAATGACATGTTAACTTCTGGATTATAACTAATCCCTCTGGAAATAATCATTTATTCAATCAACAAAATAAGATCAGTTACATTAACCTTGAAAGATCTACTAACAGCTACTTTCCAAGCTTCACATACACAGATGATGTTTATCACTGACAGTTCTCACTATCTGATTTTTCACTCTATTTTCATCATAAAACAGTGAAAAATATCCTCAGGCCTTTTTACTGTTTTGCTTACAGGTGTTACCAGTTTCTCTGACTGGGCCAGCAGCATGTCCATCTTCAGAGCCATCAGAGATTGGCTCTGTTGGACACCCTGGAAGGTTCCAGCAGCTTCTCACAGAAAACACCTCTGTGGCTTCCCCCCACTATCAAAAACCAGGCTGCACTAAACCAGCACACCCTATCATGTATAATTTAATTGTACCATCCAGCCTGGGGTATTTTTGTATCAAAATCAGTCCTGGCTGGAGATAACTTCCTATGGCAAATGTCACTCTGCGGTGTCCTTTGATTCCTGGTGTGTTGCTGCTCCTGTGCAGGTGATGCTGTGCCTTCCCACACTGCACCAAACACCTGCAAAATGAGAGGCTTTACAGCAATCCCAAACTCAGCATGGCCATTTCTGGAGCGCAGCCATTCCTGGCACTGGAGAGCTCCATGAAGCCTAAAAGGATGAGCACTGAGATCTTGGATACAGCCCATCTTCACAGAAGCAGCACACACAGCTCTGTGAGCCAGAGGAAAAGGCAAGAGCAGTCCCCCAGTCATCTCTTGTTTCTTGATTTTTTTTCTCAGAAGGGAAATTCAGAACAAATGAAATGGAAAAGGTGATTCAGATCCACTGGCAGGCAAAAAAACTACAGGAACATCAGGTCTGTACACTTGTAGACCTTCACATGTGCTCCAGAGGAATAGACTGAGAACAGAAATTTCCAAGAAAAGGATGGTTCTGGAAGAATCAACAAGGAAATGGAAGGCAGCATGAAGCTGTGGTGTACTGAAGTCAGCCTTGAGCCACACTCACAGAACTGCAGCATTGCTCAGTATTACTGTAAAGCAGTGGCATTTAGCTACTGGCTGTGAAGAAGCCCCAGGTCGGCAATTTCCTGGAATTCCCTGGGGAGTGGTCACCAAAGTCCAGATCCACAGAGGGATTTGGGTACTGACTGCAATATGAGCTGACACCTGGGGAGAGCAGGTGGCAGCAGCTGGGTGGTTATACACAGGAGCTGCCTGCAAGAACCTGAAAGAAAAGCAGACATCTCCTGTAAGCCAAGACTTGGCCACAGCATTCACATGTCCAGGTGCAAGCTGTAAAAATTGAAAAATGTTCTATCTCCAGCCCCTGCAGACAGACAGTGACTGAGCTGGGGATGGATGTCAGCACTGAAGTCCAAGTCCAAAGGCTCAGCTCCTGGATGCTCAATCCTGCTCTGACTGAAGCCAAAAGGAAAGATAAGAAAGCTCTCTGCAATGCACTAAAAAAGCCAAGTTTACTGTTGTTTATGTTTATAAATATATAATTAATATTTCTGAAAGATTCATTCTGGGAACCATGGAGAACAGCAACATCAGAAGAAAGCAGACTTGAGAAGGGAGAGGTTGAGTCAATAACAGAGCATCTTTATGATCCATATATTAAACAACTGCACCTTTCTGTGCTGTTTTTAAAAATCACCCTCATTTGTTATCTGTGTATTTGTGAAACACCTTTACCCTGCAATCCTCCAGCAAAATGATTAAATTTAATAGAATCCACCCACGTTCTAAAGCGGAGATGGAAAGTACTTATATTTAATAAAAACTACAGTTTCTAAATGGTTATGGTATTTAATTTGCATTCTCTTTGCTATTTTAACTGCAGCTTTATTAGAACAGCATTGTTGGCTGCAGTATTTCTTTTTCACTGCCATTGTCATGATAAGAAAAACATAGGAAGCAGGTGAAAAACAGGAAAAATATAAAAAACCAGAGCATAAGCAGAGTAGGCTGAAATGTGTGTTTAGGGGAAAAATATCTCAGATCTCTGCAAAGCTCAAATCCCTGATCCCCCTCCCTATGAGCTTCCAGGAAGAGAAAAGAAGATGTAGGACGTTGCTGGCTTATTTCCATACCAATTAAACATCCTTTTGCTCTGGCAGAGGCACAGGCAGCCAGCAGGTGAAAACTCAGCCCTCCAGCGAGCTGTGCCCATTGGCACTGGAGGAGGGGGCCTCTCCAGCCTGCCTGTTTCATCCATCCTTAGATGGTGGGAACAGAAATTCCCTTTCCTTGTTCTGCTCTCTCCCTCTCAGGACCCAGTAAGCTCTGTGGGTTGGATGTGGTGCCAGATGTCTGTGTTTGCCCAGCTCAAATCCCCAAGCAGAAGATTAGACACGTCTGCAGCGAGAGGATCATCCCGAGTTTCTGTTAATGAAATCATCCCAAAGATCAAGGGGTGAGGTTGTAACGCTGGCCCAGGGCACCCACAGGGCTTGGCAGAGGTGGAGCAGGAATTGGCAAGAAGGGCCCTGGGGAATGGGGCGGGTGAGCCAG
Organism: Drymodes brunneopygia; assembly: GCA_013400955.1. Taxonomy (NCBI): domain Eukaryota; kingdom Metazoa; phylum Chordata; class Aves; order Passeriformes; family Petroicidae; genus Drymodes; species Drymodes brunneopygia. Next base: position 1,481,800 of record VZTZ01022849.1, on the reverse strand, counting down.
GTCTGGGGGGTACCCAAAGCCCTTCTAAACCCACAGCCCTGCTCCAGCCCCACCAGCCTCAGGCACAGGGATTATCAGGAGTCAGAGGATAAACTTTAGAGGGAGAGAGGTGAGTAGAAACAGCAGCTTGATCACAGACCCCAGTAATCACTTTCTGAGCTGGAATCAAGAGGATATTCACCACTGAGGAGGTAAATAATCATATGGCTGAAAAGGATGCTATGAAACGTTGCTGCAGGCTCATCATGCACGTTCCCCATTGTTCCCAGCTCAGCACCACCCCTCAGACACTCTTTAAAGCAGCCCTGCCAACTCCCCAGCCTGTTTTCCTGCCAGAGTGCAGGTGCACCTCTGCCTGCTTCTGGCAGCATAGCACCAGCCCTGTGCAATGCCTGTGGCGCTGCCAGGGGAGGAATGTGGATCAGATCACCTTCGCAGAAATCAGCACAACTCAGTGCTGAGGAAAGGGCCATCACTGCTCAGCATCCTCCAAGCCTGAGCCAGGCACAGAGCAAGGAATGGATTTAAAGAGGGAAGATGGAAAGACTTCAGCAAGCACCACAGCACAAGACACTGGGAAAGCTTAGCCAGAGCACCCCAATAGCATTTACAGCTGTTATGCAGGATGATCCATGTGCGTGCAGCCAAAAGATGGTCCCTGTCCCAAACCCCTGTGAAAGAGTCTGGTTAAAAAAGGAGGGAGACAAGGGGAAGCATTCTGGAATTACTCAGATCTTTGAATCTGAAGGAAATGTAATACTGCACAATGAAAAAAACTCATACAGCAGCCTTATCTCTGCTGATTCTGAAAAATTAGTAATTAAATTCTCCTTTGACTTTGTCCATAGATAGGGATTTGCTTGGATTCATTTAATCATCTTTGTTGCTTGCTGGATGGAAAAGGAGCACCAACTCACCTTTCTATAGATGTCACTGAGTTTATGGCCCCATGTCCTAGGAAGGCAAGGCACACAAAGAAAATATTATGCCTTCATTTGCTAAGAAATCAGATTCACATTAAAAGTAATAAAAGTATCATGATTTGGTTACTGGTTGTCTTTTTAACAGAAAAAAAGAAATTGCTTTAGTGAACTGTTTAGGCTGTTTTTTATTAATAATAGACTTATTGTGAGAATAGTGTCTCCACTGATTAGATTTTAAGAAAAGGGACATGGGTTTTTATGTTAACTGATCCTTTTGCTCACTGCACTTACGAGTTTAGACAGATCCCCACCAAAAATCAAACTTTGATCTAAAATAACACTCACCAAACATGGAGCAGAGCCTAGAATGCCTGCAATTACAGGGCAGCAATATTCCTCTGTCCTGGGATTCCTGTGCTGCAATACACACAAAACACTTCAGATGGAGTCATTCAGATAATATTTCAGATAGAATAGCTAATAACAATTGTTTTAATTAGCCCTTGTCAAACATCACAGAACAAAGCACTGTAACACCAAGACTGGTGCAGATGTTTTAAGATTTGCTCAAACAGGTTCAATCAACAGCTTTGTCCTGGCAGGAAATTCAAAGAGGAGAGGATAACTAGAACATTTATGCAGAGACACATGGGTTTGCAGATATTAAATACAAACCTACCAAAGAGCTTGCTCGAAGGGGCACCACCAGAATTATTGCCAGCTGAAAACTGCTCTTCAGTAGTGTCTCTGTGCCTACTGAATGTCTGCCTTAAGCCCTTCTCTAAATACATTCCATGTCATCTTGGGAGAAATACTAGAATGGCAAAAAGATCCTCAGTACTTGCACTCTTTCTTGTGAAAGGGCTGCTACCACCTCCAACCCCCTTCTTAGATCTGCTACACAAAGTGGCCCTGCTGAGGGGGTTTGCCCAGCAAAACCTCTTCAGATGATGATGCCAGAGCATGAGTGCAGTGGGCTTACCCCTGACCTTCTCTTGGCAGCAAGAGAAAACAAGGTGCCTTCAGCTTTTGAAGGCCTCTTTAAAGCAGGTCAGCTTATCTGATCAGAGGCAGGCTGGCTACTCAGGAGCAGATTTTATAGGCAATTAAAGTGGCAGAGAAATAAAATTTAAATACCATCATTTAAGTTTAACTGATTTGCAATTATGCAGGGTATTTCTGCCAGGATGGCACAGAGGGTGCCTTGGCAGACCAGAGACAGACACGTGTGACCTCAGGAGTGCCCACACTGACCCAGTCAGCCCCAGAGACTGAACTGGGACCCAGTCCTGAAGGACACAAACCCTGGGGAAAGGCAGAAGGGTTCAAATCCTCAGTGTGGCTCCTTCCCATCTCGCAGTCTGTACACCACAGGCCGTTCTCAAGGGCTGTGCTGGGCAGGTCAGGTCCTGCAGTCAGCTGTGACCTCAAGCAATGAGCAATGCACCAAATCCCTGCACTGGCACAGGTGGCTGAGTCAGTTCGGGGAGTGCCACATGTGAAGGTGATGCCTGGAAGGTGCCTTTGATCCAGAAGAGGTGCTACAATGCAAAAAGACCCTGATCCACTGCACACCCCTGTCCCATCTCTGGGATCATGGCTGCACCTACCTGGCTCCAGCTGTACTTTGCTCTTTCCTAGCAGTGGCTCACTACTTTGTGTTCCCTTCAAGGTGAGCTCTTCCTTCAAGTTTAATTGGATGTGTTGGTGTGTTTTTGTGCTCACGTTAAAGTGAAGCTAATTTTACATGGCAATGTGCCAGTTCAGGAAACCAATACGCAAATTCATAATTATTCATGCATAATTCAGGGATTATTTGCATACAGTAAACAGGCCATCATCCTGATGAAGTGTCAAATGATATAAAGTGCTAATGAAAGAAAAGAGAATAGACAAGATGTGATCATGAGATCAAGAGAGAGAGAAAGTGGGAGTGGAATATGTCCTCTAATGAACTTTCAGAAGTCTCCCTAGGTTGTTGTGCATGACAAGAGATACTAAAACACCTTTAAGCACAGCCCCAGGAGCCATCTCCTCTCCTGCATTTCAGCCCAAAATCTTCCATCAAGCAAAGGCACATTTTCAGTCTGGCCCAGGGTTTATCTTGGTGTAAATCAGATAATTCCAGTCAAACCAGAAATTAGTTCTTCCAAGACCTAGTAATGCAAAAGGCCCATTATTGTCAGAGGTGCAATGTTTCCTGATTAAAGGGTTCCTTGGCTGTCCCAGGAGGATACCTACACTTTCATCATGTACTATGTATGGTGAGATTATTTTAATCATTTCAACACAAGAGCAAACATTTCCCAGCTTCATTCAAGTCTCTCTTTCACTCTAATCCTGGGGTCTACGAGGGAGACAGAGTCCTCACCTCCAGCAACTGCAAAAATACTTGACATTACTAAGAGTGCTTGTCAGAAACACAATATTCACTGAGGAAGAAAGGGAGAAATGGATTTCCATGCTGATACTCCAGCACTGGATTCATTCCATCGTTTTACAGTGAGTGTTGCATCCACTGGAGGGACACAACTCTCTGAAAGCATTCTCTTTGCAAGGAAAAACAATCAAAAGCTTTTGCTGAGAGTAAATTCTTTCTTTTTAAGCATGCAGACTTCATTACTACTACCTTGAGCTTTAAAATGTAAATATTTCAGAAAAGAGTTTCTAGCTTTCATGATTCACAACTAATGTGCCTCCTTTTTAATGTGTTACATGTAAATAATATTTCTACCAAACAGGTGTAAGTAGTTACTAAATACATCTTAATAAAAACCTCTGAGAAAAATTACCAAAGCTGTTGTAAGAATATGCTTTTTAAAGCTTTTTCCAATATTTGATTTTAAAAACTTGACTTTTTAATGATAATTGCTAATGAAAAACTTGAGCCTGGAACAGTGCAAATGCAAATGAGAAAGGACAGTTCCTATCCTGATTTCTGGTGTATTAACCTGTTGCTCTGTGCACATTACAATTGGCGTAAAATGAAATAAAGCGATGATGGGACACACCTGGTAGTAACTTCTGCTAGACTGAAGCCCAGCCAGACTGGTTTAGGCTCCCAGGGGCTATTGGAGTTTCCAGTACATTTTCTACACGTTATTGTGTGGTTTGCCATTGATTAGGTGTCATAAAAGCCCTGCCTTTGCTATCTGCTTCCACTGAACTGGAAATCAGTGGGATTTACCTAGATTTGCTATGGATTAATCATACTTTCACTGAACTGCAAATACACCTATTGTTAATGGAGGAGCAGTCACATTCTCACTAAATACAGGTACCAAAACATTCATTATTTTGATTATTCTGTGGTGTGATCATTTCTAGTGTCACACCAAGAGCAGCAAGGTGGCTTTCAGAGGACAAAAGGAGAGACAGGGCTTGCTTTGTGTGCATTCCTGTTTGTTTGCTTGCTTCTTAAGCAGATAATGTTGCCTCTCCACAAAACCTATTTATAATCAAGGCTTCAGTCTTGCTTTCCTCTTGGGTTCTTTTTGGGGGGGTGGGGGTTGTTGTTGGGTTTTTTCCCCATGAATGGACTGCCAGGGGGAGCTGAGCCTGGGAGATAAATATATCAGCTGCAGTAATTCTTGAGCAGAGCTGAGGCTTGGCACAGCGCTCTCTTTCACGCTGCTGTATGCATGATTAAAAGGATTTTTTTCTGGTGAAGATGCTTCAGGAGAAAATGTTCTAAGCATGGTGCACAGCAGAGAGAGAGGGAGGGAGACAAAGTCTGGAAAAGAAGGCAGGAGCACTTTGTGCCATAAGAAAAGATTTAAGCTTGTTGGAATGAAAGACAAGCATTTTCAAAGTGCATAATTTCCCGAGAATTACATGGGATGTGGGTGGCTTCAAGGCTACAGCTCCTGCTCTGCCACATATAGGTTTCAAGGTCAGAGTCTAATTTTATCCTGTGATATAACAGCCTGTGCTGGAAGCTGCTGAGACAAGTCTGAACGCCTGTCGCCCCAAGTGATTAGTGCTTTGCTTTCCTTGTTTCTCTGAAGCTGAGGACAGGGTGAGAATGGGGCAATTTGGGATCACTCCAGGTCCACAAGTGACACAGTGGCAGCCGCAAACTGCTCCAAGCTGCAGCACAGCTTCCACTGCCAGCTTTTAAGGTGAGCTGAAGGTGTTGGAGGGGAAGGAATGAAAACCGAAAATCCTGCAGTGGGCACAAGCTGTGGAAGATGCCGGTTTCTTTTTCCTGTTAAGCCACTGAAGGCTCAGCTTGAAAATTAACGGCTTCAGGGCAGGAACCAGAAGTGCAAGGCAAGGAGGGAACATCAGCAGTGATTCTGTGCTCATGAATTCAAGGGTTCATGTCAGATGAGCTTGGCAGGAGCCCGGGAAAAGCACTGGGATGAAATCTGACTTCAAGCAAACAACCAAAAAAAGGAAAGGATGGAAAATGCAAATTAAAAGTCAATGAGACAGACCTTGAGGAACCTGATAAAGATTAACACTTCTGATGCCTGTTCCTCATAGAGGAAAGGAGGGTTTGACAGGATCACAGGGCTGAATAGTTGTGATTTCTGGAAATCAGAGCTCCTGGGATGGGTTCCTGAGATGAGGGCAGACAGAAATCTACACCTAAGCAGTTCCTGCCTTGGAGCAAGCACAGGGCAAAATAATTTTCTGCATTATCTGCCAGTCCTGCTATTCAATAATTTCACAAATCCCCCCTATTGTATTTATTGGCATCTACAATGTGGAAGGAAGGGAAGGAAGGGAAGGAATTCTGGAAGGAAGGAATTCTGGAAGGAAGGAATTCTGGAAGGAAGGAAGGAATTCAGGAAGGAAGGAAGGAATTCTGGAAGGAAGGAATTCTGGAAGGAAGGAAGGAATTCTGGAAGGAATTCTGGAAGGAATTCTGGAAGGAAGGAATTCTGGAAGGAATTCAGGAAGGAAGGAATTCTGGAAGGAATTCAGGAAGGAATTCTGGAAGGAAGGAATTCTGGAAGGAATTCTGGAAGGAATTCTGGAAGGAATTCAGGAAGGAATTCAGGAATTCAGGAATTCAGGAATTCAGGAATTCAGGAATTCAGGAATTCAGGAAGGAAGGAAGGAAGGAAGGAAGGAAGGAAGGAAGGAAGGAAGGGTTTCCTCCTTTGTTAGTTTTCCTATAAACAACAGAGACACCTGCCAAAAATGAACACAACTGTTGTGGGTTTGGGGGTTTTTTTCCCCATAAAAATATGCCTACAGATCACAGAAAGTGTTGGGGAGCCAATCACATCCCTATAGCCCAAGGCCACTGCTCTGCCATTACAGACAGAAAATGTCAGGTTTTGCTGTCACCACAATGTTCCAGGGCTGACTCAAATCATGGATAAAGAGAAAGGCAAATTCTGGTCAGTGGTCCCTTCCCAGTGAAGTGCAGCCCATCAAGAGAGGAGTGCTGTGGGCACCCACAGCTGCTGCTCAGTCTCGTGCTCACACAGGGCTTTCCACACAGTGCAAGCCCTTTCTCTCCTGCGAGCTCACCTGTAGTGCTATTAAAGCTGTCTCCTAATAACAATCTCAGGCAGATTTTTCCTTGCCTAAGCAAGAGCACTGCCAATTCCACCCATTAAAAGTATTGACTGCCACAGAGTGACGTGTGGAGCAGTGAGACCACAGAGCTGCAAATTGTAAAAGACAAATTAAGTCCCCACTGACAATTCTGAGCACCAGCACGAAGAGAGCTGTTCCTACCAGCAGAAGGTTTCATAAGACTTTGCTAGATTGAAAACAAAAACAACACAGGGCAACAGTGACCTTTGGGCTGAGGAAGAGCCAAGGATGAAGTTCTTGCATCTGTAAGGGCCAGAGGAGGGGCAGGATGATGCTGTGGGAGCACCAGTGGTGCCAAGAGTTGTTCAGCCACCTCTCACTTCTGCAGCACGGATGACAGAGAGCAGTTCAGTTTTTTGGCTCTCACTGAGCAGACACCAAAACCCCAAGTTAGACAACCAGGGCCATTGCAAACACTAAAGCATCTGGCAACTGTAAACTATAAATTTTCCTCTGAAGCACTCTGTTAGAGCAACAAATTCACTATCTTTCCCACACAGCCTACATTTATTTTGCCTTGTACCCTTACCTTGTATTTAGCTGCATTAAAATCAGCTTATTCTACACCAGTCCAGTGCTGACTATAAAGTATACTGCTGATGATTATAAATTCTTCATGATGTTGTTTTCAAAGAAGGAAAGATCCGCAAGGCTGGGAGAGACTCTCCTACAATCCTTTTACCTTAATCAATCAGGCTTGCTATAAACCTGTTATAAACTTGTTATGAAGAAAACAGTCAGAAAACCAGTATCAAATTTGTCTGACAAGGTTATCTTGCCCTCTTTTAATACTTTATTCGTTATGAAGTAGGATTTAAAATAATGATGCCTTCAAGGTACCTTCACCCCTAGCAGATGGCAGAAGTCACAAGGCAAGAGCTGTAATTAGAAAATCAATGGCGGTCTCATCATTTATTGCTTTCTACATCAGTGCTGGAGAAAAAAAGAGGAGGGTCTGTTTATTGGTGCTGAGGGTACCCATTTTCCAGTTTGATGCTCTTTGTCCCTGGCCCCCACAGAGAATGCTCACATCCTACTTTTGTTTTGGAAGTCTCCAAAGTGCTCAGTTATATCCAGGAGCAAGGGAAGGGGAAGATGTGTCACTTTGCCTGCCAATAAGTCCCCAATTGCTTTTCTTTAATGCCTTTGGAGCTGATTCATGAAGATTGGCAGGGAAAGGGCACTAACAGTGGGATTGTGCCTTTTGCATCCCCCTGACAAGTTACCAGGCTCAGCCCAGAAGTTCCCTAGCACTAAGGGGAGTGTGTGCAGAAACCCTGTGCTCCAACGAATGCTCCACATGCATACGGGTAAGACCAATTTTAATGATGTGATTCTTTTTTTTCCCTCAGTTCCCAGACTTATGCAGCACATGCTGCAGAGCTGGTTCATGATTTGCACATCTAGAAGGAGCTCTGTTCATAAACCATGAGGATAAGGCTTATGCTCCAGGCCTGCTTCCTTGAGTATCCAATCTTTAGTAGCAACATGGAAAGCTCAGGGATGAGCAGCACCTTGCCAAGCTTTACAGCAAGGGCTGAGACCCAGCTGGCCTGGTTCAAAGAGGATGCAGAAGTACCCAGAGCAGCAGCTGCACTTTGGCTGCAGTTGCCCACAGCCACAGGCTTCAGCATCTCATATTTTTGCAACCTGTGGGCAGGAACTCTGTGCACTGCAGGCTGGAGGGGTGGGAAACCAGCCCAGAAATGGGGACCAGCTAGCAAAGACAGCATCCTGTAAGTAACAAGGCAAATGGTGCAGGGCTACAGGCAGCATTCATTCAGGAGCAATTCTGGAAACATCCCACAGAGTAGATAATGCCAGGGAAGAGCATTTTCCTTTAATGGCCCCTTCATTTCTCTTTTATTGCATCTGAAGTATGCAGTAAAAGGAAAAACATTTGAAGCCATAAACAACCACAAAGAAACAGCCTGGCATCTCCTGAAATACACTGCAGGATTGGATGCAGGCAATTTTAGGAGCGAGCAGGGTGGTGGCACAAAGTAATAGTATTGATGGTCCCGTGCTGGAGGAAATCTCATCCTCCCCTGGGATGTCTGAATGAAAATCCCATGCTGTTCTCCTCATCATTTATTCTGCTCTGGGAGACTTGCCTGCTGGCTCCATGGGCATCAATCCCCAGGGATCACGGTGTTCCTGGGGGAAGCAGAGGTGGTGGATAGACACAGGGCCTGCAGTGGGACAGTCCTGCAGCAGCACCATGTGTTGCAGGTCCTAGAGATGTGCCAAGATGAACCAGGGCAAGGTTTGTGCCACTGCACTGCAGAATTCCAGCCCCATGGACAGTAAATGCAGTAATGTCAGAGCATCCCTAACTGAACTATGCCTCACTTGAAAAATCTTGGCCCTGTATCTGAAATACGGAGGAAAATGATCCTTTTTTTTAGGAACTAATAAGGTACCAAACCCCCACAGTGTGCAAGAGGATAGAGCCCATCCTAGGGGGTTTGGATACCTGCTCCAAGCAGTACCTGAAGCAAAGCTGCAGGATGGGAGCAGCCTGTGCTGCAGATACTACAGGACAGCATCACTAAGGCTCAATGGGATGAGCAAGCTCCAAAAGTGAAAGGTTTCAGATGAGACTCTCAGTTTCAGAAAGAGTCCATGCTGAGCTCATTTGCTACTTGCAAAACCTCATATCTAACAAAGACATGATAAGCAATTTCTCTGCTGACACACGAAGAACTCTGATGCAGGTGAGGCAGACCTGTTCTCTACAGCTCCAAGACATGCACCTTCTGGACAGATCATACAAACTGCAGAGCCAGAAAAAGCTTTTGATTTGGGGAAACTAAGGCTTGGCTCTGCTGTGCTAATGAGCAGTCATTATTCGAAGCATCAAAGCCAAAGGAGGGAGATCCTGGAGCAGGGTGAAAACACAGAGAGGTGTCAGGAAGAAGCACGATTACCTTCCCTTCAGAATCAGGGTACTCTCACACTAAGGCTGCCACAGTATATCCTGCAAAGCAGCTGAAATTAGGGCTACCATTGAAGGTAATGAGGAAGTGGATGAGCTGGAGATGGAACAGCCACAACCCAGCATTTCCTATTCCCTGGCTCAGCTCTGCCTTGAGCAGAGGATCTCACCAGATCCAGGTGGTGGGAGAGGCTACAGCTGGCGGGACTGAGTATGGAGGTTTAATTGGGGCCATCCTGGGGCTGTGAAGTTTGATCTTCTACCTTTCAGCTGCACTCTTTTCATCTATTCTGTATAGGCTTTTCCTGCTACATTTTCACCTTTCAGCAGCACTCTCAACAACGGGCAAGTATCTGATACCCAAAAATACTTCTCCCTCCTACCCTTTTCTGAGAGAGCCCATTCACCTGCATTATTAAAACCTACTGATTTTTAAAAGAGCTTCATAAATCCAAGAAGGGAGCAAACAATGTAATTAGCAAGCAAATTACACATTGCAACATGATGAAGAGTGAATAGGAGAGGGGTAACTTGTTGAGATCTAGCCGCAAGTAAGTCTCCCATTGGAGCAGGCTACATAAACAACTAGTCAGAAACTTATTACATCTGCATGAGTCACCACTGGCTTGAGAGCTGCAAAAAAGGGTAAGAGTTCACTGACTCCTAATTGGCAACAAACATTTGATCAGCCTCAGAACTAGTAAAACAACTTGTCTTGGTTTGAAAAAGAGGCATCTGCCAAGGAAGGCGGGAACCTCCCTAGGAATGGAAAATGCGACCCCCTTCCCTCCAAATTATTATAACTTTGGCATTAAGGTGCTTTCAGGCAAAGACACGGGAAAAGGAGCAGCAGTTCTTTCCCGGTGTGTGTGTGTATCAGCAGGCGAACGAACCCCGGCAGCGGCAGCGCCAACGAACAGAACCCAAAACCAGCGGCGCCTTCTCGGGGCTGCAGCGCCTTCCCCTGGGCTGCAGTTCCGCTCACGGCCGCCAGGGGCGCTGCTGGCCATCAGGGCCCCGCGCCTGCAGGGGGCGCTGTGGCGCGAGCTCGGCCGCGTCTCCCTCACGGGGCAATGGCGGGCGGGCCGGCGGGAGGGATGGGAAAGGAGCTTCCTTTACAAACCCACAGGGGCAGCCGGTCCCGGTGCCCCTCTGGATGGTGAAATGGGCTCCAGCGGGAACCTCAGAATCAGGAAGCTGGAACAGCAGAGGTGAGCAAAATCGCAGAGTAATAAACGAATTTGAAAGGAATGAAGAAACTTGTCTTCACAAACAGTATCTGAGAGATAAGGCTGGCACCCAGGGATAAAAGAAACAATAGGGAGAATTCCATTGTAATTGACATTTACAAAGAAGCCACAGGTCTACTGATAAATAAAACTGACTATAGGAATATGAAAGGAACCAAGAAGGACCATTCCAGGAAAGACAAGGGGGTGGGAATTATACATTGGGAAAGGGGGTCTTAGGCGTCCCGGAAAGTCTGTAGCTGTCGAATACCTCAGCAGATGGGGAACGAGAGAAGGGCCTGTGGTCCGGGAATTAGGATAAAGGGAGGCTGCATCCCCCAAAATTTTGAGAGACCCCATGGGGAATGCCCCATCACCTCTCCCTTTATTCGAATAAAGTCACAGGACTCCTCTGTCTCCTTTTTGGACATAAGCCTCTGGTGTTCGTGGATTATTTTCCTCACAAAATGTATCAGAAACTCCGCAGCTGCAGGAGGTGCCAGGGGTGTCCCGGCAGGAAGGGGATGTGGGGTTACAGTGTAGTGAGAAACCCAGAGCAGTGGCAGAGGAGCAGGGGCTGGGCAGCAGCAGCCCGGCTCCCAAACACGGCCGGGAGAGGCTCCCTCAGAAGGGGAAGAGACTCGAGGTCCTGGGTTTTCTCTGAGGCACCTGAGTAGATTGGTGAAGGTCCTTTCCAGTGCGATCAGGTGTTAGTAAGTTCCCAGTTCAATGGCCGCTCCCACGAGCAGAGCTTCACTCACGGTAGGAGAAGACAGCAGGAGACGGAACCTCGTAGTGGTGGCGAATTCTCCCCACAGCGACCGCAGCCTGTGTCCCCTCCGATGGCAGCAGTGGGAGAGCAGGGAGCTGCGCCCAACCCCTTCCCCCAGCCCAAATCTTATGGTATCTCTGCCCCTCCAAGAGAAACCCCTCAGCAAGAGTAGCCAGCACCCCTTTGCCCTGAATCGTGGCCACTTTGTTGGTCTCTCATAAGTACGGTCATTATTGTCTCTTAGCAACAGATGCGAGAAAATTCCCTGAGAGGAAGAAAATGAAAGGAGCGATCCTGAATTCCAACACAACTACACATACATAAACAATACTGCTTCCCTATAAAGTTTGTAGAAAGATGTTAAATAACACCTACTGCTGGTTTTAATTTAGCTGGATGCTCTAAAATAATGCCAAAGCAGAAAAAAAACCACGAAATCCCAAACAATTCCAATTTCCAGTGCCCAAGAGTAAGTAACCAAGGACATGAAACAGGTTAATAATAACATTTAGTGTAGACATGCATTACACCGCTGGTTGTCCAGCCAGCAACACCTAATTGAACTAAAATTATTCACTCTGCATGTCTAATTAGGAGGCACAGTCTCAAGGCTGTGATACAATCAGTCACTCAGCATTAGGCTTTTACATGAGACATGGTTGATGACACTCACTTGTGCAGGGCATGGAGGAAATGCCAGTGCTGGACCACAGCTCTGGTTTGCAGCAGATATTACTGTTTATGATGGCCTTGATCTTTTTGCTGTACATTTACAGACCCTACTGCTGTGCACAGACATCCCACACTAAATCTATCAGAAAACATTACCCGCTATAGCTCTTGGCAACACCAACTCCGCTATGTCACCCAGCCAAAACAGGGCTCTAAACGAGGAGAACAACTCAGATCATATGTTTTGCTAATTATGCATAAGAAGAAGACGTAAACAAGCTCCATTAAGATTATTATGCATGAGTTCATGTTTTCGCACAATTCACAAATTACCTATAACTGCTTTTCTCAGATAAATAAGGTTGGAACGATACAGCTGACATTTTTTGCCAGGGACTATGACTTCACTGCAGCTTTCAGAGAAATTACCCTGAGATTTATGGTCTTATTAACCCATGCCCCTGATATTGTCTGATGGGATTTGATTATCATCCTAGTCTGGTGGCTGAAAAGAGTCCTTTTCTTGATCCAGAAGACTCAGAGCAGAGGCAATAGGTCTCTGAACTGAATCTGAGTCTGAAAGAACCTGTCCCAGCAGTGTATGAGCATGGAAAGCCCTGTTCTGTCTAGGAGGAAAGCTGGGTCAATAGGATATACATATAGGATATCTTTCTTTTCTGATTCAAGTCAATCTTATACAAACTGGGAATGCTAAAACAGGCAGAATTACTAGAAGGCATTGATAGAGCATATTCCCTGATCACACTGAGTTCGTGGGGCTCCTGCAGAGGGATGCATGGAGAGTATGGGGGATCAGGACAAAAAAAATGGGTTTCCTGCAAGCATCATCTCCACATCCTGAACAAACACAGCCCCAAATGCATAAGGCCATGGCCTCTCCCTAGATCTTAGATCACAATGAACGTGTTGCTTGGCAGTACCATTCGCTTTTTAAAGCCCTCCATTCCCCAGCACTTCTGACTTCACTCCTAACTGCATGCCCACTTGGGATTTCCTTTTGAAAAACGTTAGGAAGCAACTGCACTCAATTTCTCAGTCCCTTTTTACTTCTTAACAGTGCATAATCAGATCAGGGCAGACTTGTAACTTTTTAAATTAGTCATATTATAGTTTTGATACTATTTTCTTCTGGATCGTTACAGAACAGGAATGCCTTTCTAACCCCATGTTACTCTGCTAATCGGTTCAGTTGTACCTGCTGAGCACTGGCCCACTGTCCAAAACTGGAAAGAACAAATTTGATATGAAGAGACTGCCTGTTTTTCTGTAGTATCTCCTGGAAGAGATAGAATGAAAATACCTCCCTGAGATGGCAGTAATGTAGGACAAGTCCATCGTTTCAGCCAGCGCTGCAGACAGCTTCGACAGCTTTGTTGGAGGAGAGCAGTGATCAGTTCCTTCCCTTGACTGGGCTGTATACAAGCAGGAAGTCTTACCTAACATTTCTTAGATTTATAAATCCCTGAATGACCTTCATGGATCTCTTTAAAATAGTTTTGAAGCACTGCCAGGTTCTCCAACCTTGAATCATTTCCAAAATGATGCCGAGAGCCTTTGCTTAAATCGGCGGTGGGGCAAGAGCACCTTGTCCCAGCAGCTCTGTTCACACCAGAAGGGCTTAAAAAAGGTAATTTAAGGATTTCTGCAGAAGTTTCATCCATCTTCCAAAAGTGGCCATTATGAAGGACACAACTCCTGTAGCACTGCGGGCCCAGTGGACTGGAGGGCAGAGCAAAAGTCTAGAGGAACCCAAAAAGACCTGGGTTTTAACCCAAAATTAAGCCACACGTCCATGAGCCGCTGCTACCATTGAGTCAGAATAGGCGTGTGCTTTCCTATGGATGTGTTCAGGCATTCAGCTTCCAAATCCAGCTTGCTCAGAGGCTCCTGCTTGTGCAAAACTGTGCCCAGACCAGAAATTAAGGTTTGCTAGTGGCATCGTGTTCTCCTTGACTATGACATTCATACACTTTAACTACAGGTATTTAGAATTATATTAATGTCTCCTATATTATGTAAGGCAGATTAGAACTCTGTTCCATTTAATCTTGCTCATCCATCATTTATTTAACTTTGCATATTGTCATTCAAGGCAAGTATTTTGAAATCAAAGCTCTATTAAACCTATTCAATTATCTGTTGTTCTGGGTAACTGTTATCACTGGGTGCAATAGCTTTTATTAACTGAAATAGAACATTACAAAAATGAAAAATACGTGATTGTTAACCTTGGAGCATCCCCAGGTCCTCATTTTAAAGCAGCTCAGGCATTAATCCTACAACTTATAAATAAATGATCATTAAAAAAAAACTAGGAAAAGTTGTAGAAACAGACAACTAAGCAATGTCTTCCATCATTGATTCTGCTTTTTTAAGCAGGTAGATCTTTTTTTCCATGCTGCACACAGAAAGGCTTTGATGTTTTATGTAATGCTGTCACTCACTGAAAGGCAACTTGAAGTTCAGTATAAAATTCAGACTGCACAGAGAGCCCAGCTTCACAGCTCCTGCTCTCCTATTTGTGAAATCCTTTATATTTAAGAGTATTTATACTGCTTGAAAACTATATTCAGAAGAGACATATTGTGGTGACTCTGTCTTAATCACTTTGTAATTAGATGTGCATTTAGTAACTCCAAAGTAAGGGGGAATATTGATCTATTTCTGTACTATTCTTACTCTACGTCATGCTTGTAAAGACTTCAAAGTGTCTAAAAAACCAGTCTGATTTCATACATAATTAGGTATGGGACTGATACTTCCAAACAGCAGCCTAAGACAATAGCAACCCACTTTCCAGCCCTTGGCAAGGAACAAACCGAGACAGAGACAACAGCAAGAACAGCTGATACCTGGAATCACCTCCCTGTTTTCTGGCATGAGAAAGCTTAGGATCAGACAACCCACGTGGTCTGTGTATCTTCAAATTTCTCATTTGTGCCAGGAAGTTATCTAGGAAATCTTATAGACTGAAATATATGGATTGGTCAGAGACAGGTGGCTAGATCCAGGAACATACTTCAAACAGGAAGCTGCAACACCCCAGAGCTGCCCAACACCCCAGAGGCCAAAGATACCTGGTACAGGATCACACAAAGTAACCAGTAACAAGGAAAAATTGCAAGACTGACTGTGAAATTCCACTATGCTTAGATACAGTCGTTAGCTTTATCTGGTGAGAAGTTTAATCCAAGCTTCCTTGTAATCCTTTTCCTATTGCTGACCAACACCACCTCCCCCAAACAGCCCAAACCACTCTTCATGGACAGCGATGCTTGCACAGCACAGACATCCCCTCAGCAGTTCTCTGGTGCAGGAATCAATGCAAACTCCTATTAAGGCACATCTTTTTCTGTTATTCCTCTGCTACAGAGCAGAGAACCAAAAAATACCCTTGAAGAGATGCACGTATGAGATTAGATGACTTACAGGCAGCACAAACAACAGATGTACGTGGGTATTGACTACCTTTCTTGCTCCAAGTAATTACTGCAGGCTACAGTGAAGAAGCTGCAGTCTTCCAAACACCTTCAGTCACATCTCATTGGCCTCCAGCCAGATCATCCCACAAGAATCCTTTCAATCACACAATCCTATAAAAACCAATTTGGTTTCATGACTGTGATGAATCTGTCCTCTGACTAACCTTATTATTTGCTTGCTTGCTTTGTGAAGAGCCAGTTCAGACAGCTTCAGATTTATCCATACATTTTCAGTGTTTTGTTAATCACCCTATTGCTTTATCGATGTTCCCATATTGGACAATCACCTTCATCTGAAGAACACTTGCTAATTGTCAATACTGGGGAGGCTGGGCATTTGTGATAAGTCTGATTAGGGGAACAGCATTTCTGTTGTTCTGTCAGAATGTAATGATTAGCTGCAAAACAACAGGATAAAAACAAGTGGGAAACAAAATAAAATGCTATGTGTTTTCATCCATGGGAAATCATGCCTGGCCAATAGTAAATCTTCCCTTATTAGAAAGCTTTCTTGTTGGACTGGGGAAACACTTGTCCTCACCCATCCAGAGCATGACAGTCAGTGAAATCTCCTTAAGTGAGTTACTGCTTGAAGATGGAGTGGCTGGGAATTAAGAGCAGGAACCAGCTCCATTGGGATTACAGCAGGCTGTGCTGAAATGAGACTTCTCAGAGCAAGACCATTATCAGTGATGACAATCCAGTTCATGGTTGTCATTAAGGATCCTGGTCCATGAAGCTGCTGTGGTGTTCAAGGAGTATGCCAGGCTCATGTTCAAGGCAAGAGCTGTCTTACAGAGGGAGACATAACATCAAACCTGTGTAAAACTGCATTGTATTACCAGGCTTTTCTTTTTCTAAAACCTTGAGATGGTCAGGCTGAGAGGCAGAGAAAAGGTGGTGACATCAGAGGGAGTGATACAGATAAAGCAGAGAATGCCTTGCAAAAAGGCACAGCTTGGCTCAGCTCTGCTCTACATCGAGCAGGTGATCACTGACCCAGGCCCATGTGAAGGAAGAATAAAAAATGTACTTCTGGTCCTGAAGACTCAAGATCTGGGGTGGAAAAAAAGCAATCAGTGGTGCAATTTGATTCTCATTCCAAAACTCTTGAAGTCTGCTGCAGTGAAATAGTTCATAATGAAGCAATTTCTACCACCACGCTTAAGAGGAGAGATGTATGGGCCAGGAACAAATCAAAAGCCACTCTACCAGAACCATCGCTCTTGAAGAGCCATCAGAGTTGCTGCTGAAGTGTCTTCAGTGCACGTCACTCAGCATTCAATCACTGCCCAGGCTGATGCCAGGCTAACCTGCACAGGTCAGTATTTTGCTGCTGTTGAGGCTGAGCCTGGGGCCCAGGTGACTTTTGAGCTTCTCTGTGCAGGACAAGGAGTATGAGATGTTCTCATTTGCCTCCCAGAAGCACTTCACCTCTAATAATCAAGCAGTGGGGGGAAAAAAGGGTTTTATAATGCCAGATGCTGAAGCCTGTGTCTTCAAGGCTGTCTATCACAGGGTGCACCAAAAAGGCTCAGATGGTGCAAAGGGTTTAGCCCATACAGGGTTGACAGCAACTCCTGCACCAATCCAGGAGGCCCTGCAGTGACCTGCCTGCGGTCACCAAACCCTTGGAAGTTTGCAGGATCTGCTCAGCTTAGCTGGGACAGGGGTGAGCAGGGGCAGTGGCACAGCCAGGACAGGGACCCAGGGTTGAGGCAGATCCTACCCCAATGCCAGGAAAGCTCAGCCAGGGCAGCTTCTGGAGCAGAGCACCACAGTGAGACAAGCTTAGCACTCACCCTAATGAGCTACCTATTACAGGAACAAACCTCGTTAATTTTAATGCTCTCCCATTTCTGCTGGAGTCATTGTGCTCCCACACTCCATTCACCTGGAAGTGTCCACTGAGACAAACAGCAGCTCATTCCTAAAGCAGCAGCACCTCTGTACCCCATGCACGCTGGGCTGGGGGACAAAAGCTCAGACAGGAGTTCCCTGACCCCCAGATGCAGCGTGGGGGGTACAGACACCCTGCTTACTGCCACTGCAGGACGTGCCCAGAGCAGGATTAGTGCCTAGCTGAGGAGAGGTGTTGGTTCTGCCTCCAAAACCATCCCAATCCCTCTGCAAAATCAAGGTGAGCTGAGGGACCTGAGCATGATCCCAAACTGCATCAGTCTGAGGCACAGAGACTCCTGGACTCTTCCAAGGGCAGGCAGAGCCACCCAGCCTCTCGTCTGGTAGAGAACATCTGCTCATCAGAAACTGCAGTTTTCACAGAGAAAAAGAAGAAAAACAGGTGGCATTTTTCACTCTTTCCCATTGAATTTTCAAGCTGAAAATACCACAATTTTCAAAGAAGGCCAAAAAGAAAAAAAAATTACAAGACAGGGCATAAACAGAAGTTAATAGAAGTATCTCCACAGGATTTTTTAAGCATGAAAACCTTTTTATAAATATCTATGAAAAGATTACTGCTATTTTGGATCCGCTGTGGAGTCAGCATCGAGCGACAGATTTTGCCGAGCATCCGCTCCTCTGGAAACATTTCCCAGGATAGAAAGCAAAACACCCAGAACTTCTCAGCACACTCAATTTGCTAATTTTGTCCAAGGAAATCTACCCTCCAAACTGATCCCTTCATATCTTAGAGCAGTCCCAAGAAGACCAGCAGCACTGCAGACACTTTGGTCACCCAACAGCCTTTCTGAGGCTGGACTGCGGTGTCTGTACAATACACTGCACACACAATCCAGAGCCTTTCCCTTGCCAAATACACATTTTTGTCCCTTTTAATGCTGATCCTCCGTGCTGAGTGGCTGAAACACAGGCAGGGAGGCAGCAACAAAGCCACTCTCAAGGTGCTGCAGAGCACTGAACCTCCCAGAGAGCACTGGTGGGATGTAAACTCCTCCTCGGAACAAGAGATAAATTCAGGGAACTTTTTCCTGCTGCCCAGATGTGTTCAGCATAGCAGGCAGCTGTGCTGAACTGGGGCTATCCCTGAAAGAAAATCCATCAGACAGCATGGAGAACAAGACCCTGGAGAGAGGGTGGAACATATGTCAGGGCTTACCTCCCAGAGGCTGTGCTGCCCCAGGCATCAGGCAAAGAGGATGGGATCTGGAGCTGGTCCATTCCCCAGCCCGGGTGAAAGCCAGCACCCACCAGTCTAAGCTATCACTCTGCAGAACAGGAACTCCACTTAAAAACCCTATTCATTAAGGATTACACAGGCATACTTTTATTTTTTGTATTTTTGCCAAAGTTAACTCCGTAAAGTGTTGATGCTACAGCAGAGCTCTGCAAAGCAGGATATTTGTAACGCTGTTTTAAAGATTTTAAAGATTTTAAAAATTGGGAAAATGAGTTTATAAGAAGTATAGAGAAAAAGTATAATTAAAATAAAGTTATCAGGCTGTTAATACTACATTTATCAGACAAGTTAAATATAGCAGCATTAGACTAAAGCACTGTCTTTAGCAGGCTTAAGTTTCAACAATTCATTTGCTGATTGGCATCTACATGAAATCACTCAGCACCTTGATTTTCAGAAACAAAGACAAATAGTGAATTTTTATCTGTTTAAAGAAACCCAAATCACAGTGGGCTAAACATAGAAAAGGAGAGCGATAACAGAGAGTGATGTAAAACCTAATTAAAGACCTTTGGCTGCCACAGAATTGAAAACCAATTAAAAACCTCTTTCTGCCTAGGAGAGTCCCAGAAGAAATTCCTAAATCTTAATTTGCTTCTGTCCTTATCTGTGCTGTGACAGGTCTCTGAAGCCTCCTTAGCCACGCCAGGAAGATAAGAGGGCAGAGAGCAGAGGCACTCGGGGTCTGCCTCCCTCTCCGCAGGCAGAGCCGCCGGGACCGTGATCTGTAATTATGGAGCACAATCGGATGCTCCATTAGAAAAAAGGCTTTTAAAGCACCATTTAAAACTTGATACCCAGCCTCAATACTCTGCTGCCAAGTACAGCCCTGGTGGAGATGAAGGATGATGCTCAGCCGAGGCCATACCTTGAGCCCACCTACTCCTGCCAGCACTTCCAGATACTCCCAGCTCGGGCTGTCTCCTGTCCTGCTGCACAGGGGTAGTGCCTTGGCACTTTGCCAGACACTTGATACCATTTTCTTTTATTGCTATAGGGAATCAAGGATAGAAGCTGGGAACGCTCAGAAAGACTTTTTATAGATTTATACTTAATTTAAAAATCTAATTTAAATCCTTAGCAACCTTTCCTTTTTATAAAATTAACACTTAATTCCTTCCTTGCTACTTGAATGAATTCATTTCTGTGGTCAGCCAGAGAAGATGAAATTGGAAATTACAATTCTGGGGTGTCATACCACATATGAGTAATTAGAACCATGGATTTTGACATTGATTTATTTTCTTTATTACCACTTTTTGTTACCTGTGACAATACCACTGTGACCTGAGGTCTAAGATTCACGACCACAGCAAGTGCAAAGACCAGAGGGCTCAGCTCTGCTCCCAGTTCCAGCACTGGGAAGGTGCCGCTTGCCCACTGTGTGCCCACAGTAGTTGTCCTCCCTAGTATTGCCAACACGCAGATCAGAAATCCCAGACCACTGAGACTCTCCAAAGGATGATCTAGGAGCTGGTGCTATGCCAGAGGGGAAGCATCTGAGGGCAGATGCTGCCTGATGTGTCCATCACCTGAGACATTCTGGGAAAAATATCAAAGAACCTTTTATCCTGCACATCTTTCCCTTTTGTTGAATGCTCCCTTTCCTCTGTTACTGTTCTCCTTTTCAGATTTCTAACATATTCTGTTTTTTCCTTCCCACCAAGGCAGACTCTATCTTGCCTCCCACTGCAGAGCTGCACAGCTGGGTCAGCTCTCCCTGCTGCAGGCAGCAGGTGACCCTGCTCACACCATCCCTGTCATGAGCTCTGGTTTTCTCACCTGAAGAAGGAGAATTAAAATTATCATAGCAAAATTCTACACAGTGATGGATGACTGATGACTGCTCTTTGCCCCCAGAGATCCCATAGGCATTGCTTGAGCTGGAAGCTTGCTGGGATTTTTATGATTTAATGTGTACCCATGAGCTTCCCGAAGAGCAGCTTGGGCAGTGCAGATCCTTTTCATAATTTTTCCTTCTGAAGTCCCAGGCTCCATCCAAGTCAGCAGCTGCAGAGGAGCAGCCTGTGCCTGTGCAGACACGAAATATCACAGTGCTGGCATTTACCAATTGATTAGCCATGACAAGTGCATGCACCTTAAGCAAAAGGACCACCAGAGCCCCGGAGCAATTACTTAAAGCAAACTCTCACCTTGAGAACATATTGACTTTATTTAAAACTCATGCTCCCAGTGAATTTGTTTCCTTTGTTTGTGCCCCTCATGATGGCAGCTGTGGTGGATTGCTGCCTTGAGTCTGCCATGCCAGTGATCTCCATGTTCCACTCCCAGACCCGAGTCCATCTCATGGACAGGGATGGGTGCTTCAATTGCAACCTCTTCCCCCAGAACTGGGGTCTCAGAGGAACAGAGCTGTTCTTCCAGGTACAGCTGGGGTCCCAAGGCCTCACTCTCTGGAATGCCAGGCCGTGGTGCTCCAGGGCCCTGGTGGTCCTTCTGCTGCAGGCAGATGCACTCATCACCGCTGAGCATTTGCAGCCAGCCCTCAAGGATCATTTCCAAGACCTAGGGTGATCAGTCATCTGATCAGCTTGCTCACCACACCAGTGAGTTCTGCTGCTGCACTCCTTACATGAAAAAAGGACAGCTTTAATTTGGGGGAGGCAGCTTTAATCCTGCTGGAGGAGAAAAGCCATCAGGAGTTCATTTAGTGCAGTTTGATGGGAGTGCTGTGTGTTGGCTCTCGAGCCATCAGATGCTTAGTGAAAAGCAACTCCAATTGGGAATTAACCTATTTTGCAGCCACTGCTAAACCTCTGGGTTTAATTATTTTTAAGAAAGTATTTTTATCCCCATTCCTAGCCTGTTTTCCCAGAGATCTCTTGGCCTTAAAGCAGTTTCATTTCTACAATGGCAGCTTCAGAATCTTCTCTGAGATAGGTTGGATCCTGAGCTCAGGGGGCTCCAGTCCATCAGACACATCCAGGTATTCCAGCCTCAAGGGCTCTTCTACACATAGAAATGGCCTTTGATTTTGCCTCTCCTTCTCTCACTGGTGCAGCTAAATTTTATTTTCCTTTATGCCAAACCTTTATTCCTGAACAACAGACTGCCCAGAGAGAAGGATAAAGAGGAACTGTCTAGAGGTTTGTGTATTGTAAGGTCACAGCAGGCCTTTCCTGACGTAAGTCACTAATAGCATGGCTAGACACACTAAATGACATAAAAGTCAAGAGTGGACAATTAAATATAATTTCAAAGTGATAGTTATCCTACTTGGGAAGGCCACTGGATTTACAATGTCTAATCCTTTGCAAAATGTCTGTATATTAAATAGCAATAGTTCATTCCAGCCCGTATCCTCTTGGTGACCTCGTTAGTCTATCCCCTTACTAAAAATATTCTTGGTTTGTCCCTGGGAATAGTGATACTCATTAGCAAATCATGGTTACTCTTATTTAATACAACAGCACAGACTAATATACATGAAAAATACATCAAAGCAACTAAACGATGGCTTTCTGTCTTTCTGAGGGGTAAAAACAGTCAGAGCAATCTGACGTTATTTTCTTGTGAGACTACAGAAGAACCACCAGACCACTACATGCAAAACCCAGCAATAATCTTGTACGGGTATAAATTAGCCCCTACCCCTCCCTATGCTCACACCATGCATCGTACCCACAGCTACACCCTTTTATTCCCTTTATGGCATGTCTTGGAGGTCTTTGACAGGAGCTGCACCAACCTGGCAGGGTTGTGCCACCTGGAATCACCCCCTCACTGAAGAGCTCTACGCCTGTGTCAGGCTCAGTTCTTGCTGAAGTCACAGATTTCCAATGCCTCTTCACCACAAGATGCTGGCCCTGAATTGCAGGCAGTTTCTTGTTGAATTTTTCCATGCTGTCACGTCACTCCTGCAGAAGTTCTCCAGCCTGTGAGATGCAGCATGAGCCCTGCATTACCTTTCCACATAAAGGCTCAATTTGCTAAAAAAAATATATGTTTGCAGAAGTGTTAAAGCAATCAACTGGGAATTCTTTCTTTCAACTGGAAAGCACTTCCTGTGAGCATGCTGGTCACAGGGCTGGTCAGATCTCCCTTTCTTCCTCTCTGTCTATCACCCAACCCAAAAGCACAGCTCAGTGAGGAGCAGCTGGTAACATCAGAGGCAACCCAAAATTGCTGAATCCAGCCCCTGTGACAGCTGGAAGCAGAGCCTGCAGGGGAGATGCTCCCCTGCCTGGAGGAAGCTGTGCCTGAGAGGGGATGAAGCTCTCAGGTACCAGCAGCTTTGCCAAAGGGCACTGAAAGGCCCTGTGTGCTTCCCTGGCCTCCACCATCCTTAGGCAGCAAAACCCTAAGAAAGTTCCAAACAGGCCTGAAAGAGAAACTGTATTTTTCCTACCGTTTCTTTAAAAATCACTGTAGCTTTCTTAAAATTCATTTTACCTGTAATTTTATCAAATTGTTTTGGTGGAAACTGTTCACTCCATGCTTGGTGATGGCCACAACCAAAACTTGTTCATATGTCTATAGTGATGCTGGGAACATGCTCCAGATTTGTTCCTAAGCCTAAAAATTTTCTGAAATAACTTTCCATCAAGACATGTAAATCTGATCTGTGACCCACACATAAACATTTCACCTGGTCCCACATCATTCACTGGAGCTGGAAGGAATATAAACCTTAAATGAACATAAACCATAGCATCTGAGTATTTAACATTGCATCTTCTTCAACTGAGGAAAAACAGTTCCCCTGTTACTTTCTTCCTGTTCAGCACTTTTTTTAGCTGAGAACACACAATTATCAGTGATAGAAATTCTAAGAAGTAAATAAAATTAGTTCTAATTAGTAACCAAAGTAACTTTTACTGAATAAGTAAACCATAAATGTCTCCTGTGGGCCTACAGGACATATTTTCTCTTAGATTGTCTGTGATCCTGGGGTCCTGCTACTGGGCAAGCCTGGTAAATGAAGCACTGAAATTTCAGGCATTCTGCAAGGTGTGAACAGGGCAAATGCTGCTGGTGTTGGTTGGTGGGGTTGTACTGTTTGCAAGAACAAGTTGCTACTAAACTGCTGCAGCTCTTTCCAGTGCCTTAATGGTGGAAAAATGGTAAAGCACTTGCTACAGGCCCTGAGAAAAAGAAGGGACGAAACTGCTTTGGATTTGCCACTGTGGTGCACATCTTTACAACCAAATGTTCATGTATAAGCCATCAGCCATTAGCTATGATGAAATATGCACTAAAAATAATTTTTAAAAGGAACATTCAGCTGCTATTTACCCATTCAAATTTTTTTAGCCATTCAAGATGGTTTGATTTTTGTCCCTTTTTAAAAACAATTCATCCCACTCCACCTTGACATCTTGTTTATAGTTTGTTCCTAACCACAGAGAGCTGACAGATGTGATGTGATTAGCAAGACAAGACAGCCTAAATACAGAGCAGACAGCACAGCAGACAACACACGAGGGGCCTGCGAGCTCCTCTGCACGCTCCATCATCCCCACCAGCCCTGCAAGTTTCCATCTGACAGTGGAGATGGGCAATAACCCCTGCAAGTCCACACAAGGGTTGTTTTCAAAACTGGCTGCACTTAGGAGCAAACCCAGTTTCTGTTGAGTTGTAGAGAAAACGTAGGTGGCTTCCTGCAGCTCAGCTCTTTCAGACAGGAACATTTCCCGCTCAGTTCCACTATCATTAGCAGAGTCACTAAAATAATTATTGAAGTTCAGCTTGTATGCTGTGACCTTGTCCTTGGTGCCACCTCAGCAGTGCTATGGGAACAGGAGCAGAGTCTCAACGCTGCTCTGAGCATCAGGAGCAGAGCTGCGTGTGGAGAAACCCTCCCCTCCAGTATTCACAGCAGACAGACATGGAGTCATCTCTATTTTCCAAGCAAAGGGGTCAGGACTGGGAGGGCAAAGAAAAAATGGAGGAACTGTCTAACAAATCCAAATGGCATTTCTGGTGTTGGCAAATTCAGATACCTGGGGTCTCCCTTGCCAGGGTCTTTACATTGCAATGCTTTGGCTTCCCAAAAAACCCCACAACCAACCAACAGGTAACACATCCAGAGAAGAAGCTACTTTGCAGTCATTTGATGGGCTCTTTCCAAAATATTACTCCCCAGTTTTGAAAGGCACAAGAGGCCATCCAATATCCACCCCGTAGTACCACACATCTGAGAATGTGCTGCCCAGGATCTGCAGGCAATGGGGCCACAAGCCTTGGCAGATGGCTTTACCTACTACTCTGGCGAAGTGCTTTCACTGAAGGCTGTCAAATCACAGTGATAAAGTCCACAGTTAGAGAGCAGAAACTAGAAGTTGAACAAGGGGCACCCCACCTTCTGCAAGAATCCCCCCTCTCTCCAAAATCAGAGGCTGATGAGTGCTAAAACTTTGAGATCACTCAGACATGCTCTTAGTGACCTCTACATGCAATGATTGCAGCTCAGATTTGTCCTACGCTTTGAAGAGCCAAGATTCAAAGTATTCTGATGAACAATCAAAGATAAAGAAGAAAGTCCTTCTTCCATGCAGCTGGATGAAGGTATTTTCATGGCTCTGCTGTCCACAGTGGAGCCCTGCTGGTTCCTGCTCAGAGCCACAGCAGCACCTGCCTTCCCAAAGTCACACTCCATCCCTGACTTTTGCCTCCCAGAGCCACGGACTGGAGCAGAGGTGGCCACAGATGGCCCCTGGCTCTGGGCAGCTCTGGCACAGTGGGGACTGGAGCCATCCCCCCAGCAGGAGCAGGGATGGGAGTTGAGGCTCTGGTGCCTTGGTGCAGACATCGTTGTTATTCCATGGTGTAAGACAAAAGTCACAGAGCAGGGAATAATGCAAAGATGTTTGGGTTTTTCCTTTCCCAGCACTGTGTCACTGCAGGCCAAATGGCAACCTCCTGGGTTATTACACTAGATAAATTTGACAAGATTGTAAATCATGAAATTGTCCCAAAAGGCAGAGCTGCTGATAGCAGACACCATCATTTAGTTGCATCTGATGTTTCCTTTTCTTTGTTTCTTCTTGCCACAGGAAGAAACATCCCCTCCTCAAAACTCTGTAAAGTAAAAAGGAGAAGCAGAAACTCCAAGAAGACCTCAATGATGAACCAAAACATGACATTTCATGTTCCAGGGTTTGACTAAATGCAGTAATGCTGAAATAGCTAGATACATAAACTCTCTTCAAAAAAGGCTTAGGAAAAAACCTAGAAAAGTGTATCCTCTAATATTCTATGTAATTTTAAAACATTATTCAGAATTGACTAGATAGAAAACACTATGACTAATGGGAACTAGGGCATCACTTATGTGATATGAGCACTTGAGACATCCCATATACACACAAAGTCAAATATTAATAGTGTGATATATCAACAGAAGCAATCTCTCTCTGTTTTGGGGACAGATGCAGGGATTTATTTTATTGTCTTTATTTACAGCAACAATCCTTTCATTGCTAATATCCTCAACTCCTGACAAAACATGCCTAAGGGGCAGCAGCTCTCTCTCCTCTTTCTGGAAACTTGGGCTGTGCTTTAACTGCAATTAGAAAGCTGCTTTGATTTTCCTTCCAAGTTCACCGCTCCTGACCCTGGTGGAGGTTCTTTAGCCACACAAGGTTTGTTCCCCTGAAGATGGAAGAACATCACTCCCAATGAGTCCTTCTGGGTAGAAGGGAACCTCACCAAGCAGTGCCTCACCCAGGGAGAGCAGGGAATACACATTCTATAAACAGCTATTGTAGGCACTTGTTGCAATTGTATGTCTGAAAGAGTCAAATATTCAAAACTAAAGTTAACAAGCACAGGCCAAAATAATCTGCATTTAAATGTATGAAACAGGGCAGGCCTGTTCTTCAAAGCAATTTTTTTCCGGAAGTGTTTAAGAAAAAAGATGATCCCTCTTTTCCCCAGCTAACAATGCAGCACCCATCCACAGGAATTTTATGACTCTATAATGGTATTTATTGACAGCTGTCAAACACTTGGGTAAAAATAAGGAAAGATACACTGGCAGGCACTGAGTAAGAAACATGGGGAGGGGACTCAGGTGATCAGTGATGTGTTTATTTCGGTGCATAAAACAAGTAAGGAAAATTATTTCCACATTTCTAAGAAAAGGTTACAAGCAATGAAAAACAAATGGAAAAGAAACCAAGCAATTTTTTTTACAGTAATGTCAAACAAGGGAGGTAAAGGCAAAGTTGTTAATTCAACAGAAGCCAAGTATTTTGGAACAGTCCTGGTTATGAGGAACACAGGTTAAAACAGACTAATTTTTCCTTTATTAATGAATACTGTTCTGTGAGACAATGTTGAAAATCTGAAATGTTCCTACACTTCTTTTTCCTGCAGTGTTGTGTAGACAGATGAGAATAAACAAACTTGCTCTCTACTGGGAGCTGGAAAGTGTGACCAAACCCTGACCTTCCCTCCCACAATCTCCATCTGGGCACAGAAGAAAGAGCAGAATGAAGTATGGTTACCCAAGGAGTTCCTGTGTCTGCCCCCTTCCACAGCACTCAGCAGCTCAAGTGCACAACTCCCCTTGAGAAGAGGATGAGGACAGTGGTGGTCTTTAGATGCCCAGGTTACTAAAATTTTCAGTCTGAGAGATTTGCCTCCTGCACAGAGTTTAGCTGGATTTGGGAACATCTTGCAAAGCAGTGAGGGGCTGGTGGGGAATTAAATGTCAAAGCCATGGCTCTCAATCCACAGCTCCACATGGTCTTCAGCTTCACAGGTACTTTAGATGTAAGAACCCAAGCTCAGATTTATTCTGGAACTCAATCAATAGGCAGCAGGGAAGACAGGAGGTGCTCTTACACTAGGAAACAGATGTCAGACAGCACAGAATGCTGTGGTCTGAGGGAGAATGCAGCAACAGGCCAGCCAAGAGTGCAAGCAGGTACAAACACTGAGCTTTGACTCACTTAAGCCAACTATAAGTTATTAAAAAAAAAAAGAATAGATATATATAATCACTCCCTGTTCAGTCTGTGGGAGTTCAAAGTCCAAACTAACCTCTAAACCATGACAAAAAATTCTAAAACAATATGCCTTTCTGTTCCAGTCCCAAACACATTTTCATTTGACATCTTTTCACATTGTAAAATTATTTCTTCTAAACGCTTAGGAAACAGAGCTCCAAATAGAAGGGGTTTAATAACTACGTGGATAGCCTGACAGTGTGAAGCTCTGAAAGAGCCACCCAAACCTTTTGCTCCCACTATAGACTCAGAGAGGCATTACTTATTTCATGAATAAAAAGTTAAAAACTCCAACAGCAGCAATAAATACCCCCAAAGATGGGGGAAATACCAGCACTCGAGCCAAAGTAATACATATAGTAGGAGACCATCCCCTCAGGAATGTCCAACCACTTATGGCTCCTGCTGTAGCACCACTCCCAGGTTATCTGGGCTACATCGTCTGTATAAATTACCAGGTCATTCAAGAACTCTGGAATACTCCTCTGTGTCATTGATGGAATTCCTGTGAAGAACTAGCCATGTTGTTTCAGTAAGACAGGTTGTGAAACACATCCCACCACGTTTTCCCCAGAGTGGGTGATCAACAGGTCCAGAGCTGGACATCAACACAGGGAGCCTAGGGACTGAGAAAAGGTCACTTAATGACCTGTAAAAGACTGGCAACAAGAACATGTGAACTGGTGACAGGCAGGAAAGCCATCCAGATTTCCTCACGTGCTCTCAAACTGCAATCACCTTTTCACAGCTGAATGGGTCCTGCAATACTCATGGGACCAAAAACATTATCCATTAAGCAAAGTATAACTCTGCCCTTTAAGACTTTTTTTCTGACCACATTTGCATACACACAATCATCATTCACATTTAAACTAAAGTACAAAGGAAAAACACCCGATAAGCTACATATGGTGTGAAAGTAAAGAACACTTTCACAGAGCATGGAAAGCATAAAGTGCCACATGAGAGTTTGACTCTCCCTCCAGATCTCTGGGTAACCTCTACACACAGCCCTCCACACACCACAGAAGGTGCAGCCAGGAGGAAATGGGACTCACGTCACTCCTGCAGCATGCACATACCTTTTACTAGCTTCAAACTGCTGAGATATTTCCAAGAATGCACAAGCTGAATTATCAATACATTTATCAACAATGGGCTATTTTCTCCCTTGATTTAAGGACAGTGCTACTAAAAAAACCTTAGCTTTATCTGTTCTGATCAGGAGCAGAGGAAGTAACAGAGATGTCAGCTACAAAACAAAAGGATTAAAAAACCAGTGACCAGCAGAGTCAGACACCAGCGTAAAGGTGAGGTAATCACCAGCTGGAGGGCAAATTAAGAAGGAACAACAGTTCTGGTAGGCAGAATGAACTTTGCAAAGAGAAGTCCTATGATCTTTCCTAATCAGATCATCCCCAACTCTTTGAAACTTCAGTCAGAAACTTCTTCAGACATTTGTACTGCACTTGTTGCTGTGGTATTGAATTATTTTTTGATGCCCAACCAGTCCATCAGATTAAGACTGTAAGCCTTTAGGGAGAACTTTGTTTATCTGCATGCAAACTAATCCATGATTTCCATTATTCCACTAAAGGACCAGACTACTGGTTTGAGCTTCTGGCTGTTACTGAAATTCTACTCCTTAGAGATCCCACCTCTCAGAAACAAAATGGGCAATTTAAAAACAGCATTGTTTTAAGGAAAGAACTCACTTTAGTCCTGAGAACAGGTAAAGTGATTCCTCCACACAAGGGGTCTCTAGAGCCACAGCCAGGCTGTCAGACAGCCACGCTCGGCTGCGCCAGCGCTCACCCCTTCAGCACAGCTCCATTATCCCAAGAAGCCACAAGACTGGCTGGATCCTGGCAGGAGTTGCTTTCCCTGGACCAAGTTCTTGGACTTTACAACTTTCTAAGGGGAGGGGAATCACAGAAAAAAGGATATCTGCAGATGATGAACTCTCTGATGGGAACAGGGCAAAGAAACTTTACATAACCTGGATTTTGCCAGGTCTTCTTCCCCATTGTTCTTGTCCTATCTCAAAACACAGAACAAGGGAAATGTCACCTCGGATGTCTAGAATCAGAGTGCTGGGTTTTGCAGGGATATTTAAGGGCCTTTGGGCAAATTGTATATGGAAGTGAGCACTTTTGGCATTTGCTGTTAATTGGGCACCAAAAAAGCCAAGTCTGAATGAATTTTGCATTGTGTGTCTGCATCACTGGGAGAGGGCAGACAGCTCCCGTGGCTCTCCCAGCTGGCACGCCATGTCATCTTCATTTCATTCAAGTCTAATAGCTGTAATTGCTTTCTATCCAGATGCTTTTCTGATTTAGGTACTACAACTGCAAAATGAGACAGTTCAAGATTCATGAAGAGGCAGCCTGGCTGGAAATGGAGATGGTATTTGCTGTATCCATATGTGTACCTACAGCTGTGCATGCAGAGATGGAAAGGGTTTCTTATGCTGTGGTTCAGAAAGATGCAATGAGCATCAAGTCATTTTATACTACATTACAGAAGAAAGCAGTCTGCAGTTTTGGGCAAGTCTTTGATGTTTCTTTTTCAATCCTAGTGACTAAATGTTAACTAATGTCATTATAAACACTTTAATCCAGAGGGAGATTTAAAAGAAAAAAAAATAAAAAACCCCAAAGATTAATTTGATTGAAGCACTACATTTAATTCACTGATGACAAAATGTTCAAAAATAATTCTTCCACTTTACGAATAACAGATAATGAGTCACTTAAAAAAAAGTCTCAACATTGTGGCCATATACCAGCTCCAGGCTATTCAAGGCTCAGACACAAAACTGACATCCTGCCTTTAAACCATCTCAGAATGATCAGAACCCATGTTAAGCTGCTCCCAGAGAACATCAGTGAAGATACCCACTTGTAGACAGTGTGTCCCCCATCACCAGGACACAAAGAGCAGGATATATTTGCATTATCCAAAAGGAATTGCAACTCCTTCAAGTACTTTTCAGTTTAATTAATAAAAGAGACACTGAATACAGATTTCAGGGGATTTAAACTCAAGCAGGGTCTAAAATCTTGTCTCTGGGCTGGAAAAAAATTAGTAGCATGTGTCACTTAAATGACTGAAAGATCCAGAGCAACATTTTTCTATCCAGTGCTTTGCACAGCATTAGAAGAGTATTCTTAGGGTGATGAGTCAATTTATCTCCACTGGCCAGTTTCCAGGAGTATCCACTGGTGCCACTATTCCACCTGCAAAAACCTTGCACAGCCACATGGAATTAAGACTTCAATCTTTTAAAGAGGAAGAATTGCTTTAGATTTTAACCAAAACAATTATGAAACCTAAAGCTTACATGTGGATTTTGGTAGTGACCATTACTAGTAAACTGCACAAAGAATAAATATCAGTACTTCCAAAACTGACACCACAGTAACTCTGCTGCTTGATGCATCAAGCAGGGACAAAACGCAAACAGCAAACTCCCAACAAAAGTCTATTAAGCTTTACTTGGTTATTGTTAATAGGTAACACAATAAGCTGGTTTTAACAGTTTTCCCCAGAGGATACCCCTGTGACTGTGTTCATTAGCAAAATGACTTGTAACATGATGGGAAGTTCAGGACAAGCACAATGTCATAATCAGAGCTGCAGTTTGTCAGCAGGGCACTGTATTTTGGAGCAGGTAAAGATTGCTGTGAATTTGCATGGCTGCACACATAAGCAGTTCTCCAAGGAAAAAACATTAAGACTGTTTTTTCGTCAGTCCCTAACAATAAAATGAACACATCAGACCAAAATAGTTTCTTAAAAGTAGGTCAAAAATACCCATTCATGATCACTTCTGCATTGGTTTCCTAGCAAATTCATCTACCCACGTGGATATACGTAATGTGTATCCTGGAAACAGTGAGGCAGAGGAAGAAACCAAATACATTAATGAGGTAGCTTAGACTGGATAACTGCAGTTAAAAGTTTTATTGAACAAAAGGTAAAATGTGGTAGTCCAGGTTCACTGAGCAAAAGCAGCTCTCTCACTGAAGCTGCACTTTGTGCTAGATAACCTTATTAACTGAGACTATACAGAGGACACATTACGCAAGTTATCTCAACAGCAAAGGAGAAAAGGTAGATTCAATTTGATCGGATGGAGCCATTTGGTCAAATTCAGTGGCTTAAGTTACTGTTTCTAGCCCTTAACTGCCTATATTCAGTACAGCCACACAACAGAATACACAACTGCACTGAATTCCCGTTGGTTAAACAGTGTGTGCTCCCATGCAAGCGGAAGCCAATTCCTGAAAAAAAAAAACAAATTAAAAAACACAAATGTGTTTAAGATGTTTTGTTTGAAGCATCATTCAACTGACTCAGGAAAAACACTCGATATATGTTATAAAAAACTCCCGGCCTCTACAAGGTCCGCTCCTGTACAGTGCTAATATTTTAAAATTATTTTATTTCTTCCCTCTGCCTAAGAAACTTCATATGCTCTGAAAGCACCCACAAAGTCAGGTGGGTAAACAGATATGTCAAAAATACTCTGTGTAAAGAGGGAGGTAGCTCAGGCCCCTTGGCAACCTTCAGACAGTTCACATTGATGTGGTCTACCTACCCTTGTTATCTGCAGTCAAAAATGAAAGGAAAAAGGATTTCAACATGAAATTTAGTGACATGTTCAATACAAATTTGACTCACTGAGCTCCCAAATGTAAGCTATAAGGTACCTCACACCCAACATACAACATTAATAACGTACCTAGTTCATACATTTTATAGACAATACCCTCTCATTTGTTACACATTTGGCTCGGGCGAGTACATCTTCTTTTGTTAACCACTTGAGAGACATTCTAGGCCAAACAAACAGCACAAATAATGTCAAAGTCTTTTTTTTTTTCCAGTAATTGTATGAAATGCTGTAGGCTAAGCCTAACAGAAACTACTGAAGAAAAGTAATAGACCCCATGATGCAGTGCAGAGGTGTTACTATGACATCGTAAGTCAAGGGATGGTTCTAAGGTGCTGAAAGAGGAGACTCTCGAGACGGTGACCCTGTATTGTCCTCCGGAGGGAAAACTGTGAGAGTGCAGGCTCGAATGCCACCAAGGGATTCTGGAAGGTCAAACACTTTATGCCACTCATCTTTCTCTGGATCATACTTCTGAACTATTTCCACCATACACCGGTTATTCCAAGAGTATCCTCCAACAACATAGATTTTATTTTCAAAGACAGCAACCCCAACATCGCTTTGCCCACGTAACATGGCGGCAATTGGAGTCCACTGGTCTAGAGTTGGTGAGTAATATTCACAGCTTAGAACATCATCATAATCACTTGTTCCTCTAAAGTGATTTCCACCAATAACATACAGCTTGTCTCCTACAGTACACATGCAATGCAGACCTCTGACTGTCGTCATCGGAGCTTTC
This sequence comes from Drymodes brunneopygia, assembly GCA_013400955.1. NCBI lineage: Eukaryota > Metazoa > Chordata > Aves > Passeriformes > Petroicidae > Drymodes > Drymodes brunneopygia. The sequence continues at coordinate 1,448,649 of VZTZ01022849.1, read as the reverse complement.
TGAGTCCATTTGTCTGTGTCAGGGTCAAAACACATGAGTTCCTTTTGGAAAGTATCGTGGGTAATTCCTCCTAAAGAAACAAGACACATGTTAGAATAGTGCTCACCCTAACAGGCATTAAACAACCAAAAATGCATCTTACTGAAAGAATTCCATCTTCATTAAAATTTCTTTGCTCTAGCTTAGATTACTATCACAGCAGTACTCTGTTTCAAATGACATTTGTTCCTTTAAATGGGAATATGGACAGAAGCCATGTCTCACACTGCACCTCATCACACAATTGATACTGGCAGATTAAAGGAACAAAAAACTGTTACCTATGCTTCTGTTTTGCAAAATTATTTCTTTACTTAATTCATTCAGTTTGCTAGTTTTGTTTCTCACCATGAAGAATCCATTTCCTTTTCAAATTTTGATACAAATGCCACTGTGTTTTAAGTAGTCCTATCACACAGAGGAATTTTCATTAGAAAACTTTTTCATCAACTTCAAGTGAATAGAGAGAGGACACACTTTTCAAATATTCTTCTGTTAATAGTTACCTATAGCTCCCTCTACATTTACCTTCTCCACAGCTACCTGAAAAAGCATTTGGAGAGGCTTCAGGACAAAAGGAAACGAAAAATCTGTGGGATCTACATGAAAAATCCACAGCAGACAGCACACACCTGAGCCATCCGCAGTAAAACAAGCAAAATGGGCAAAACACAGCTGATAACTGCACAGCAATTGGAGCTCAATGGACTTGCTCACAGGAAAATAAGCACCTGTACCTTACAATAAATTCTAAAACAAATTCCTTCTCGTCTACTGGCGCAAGGGCCCCTAAATCAAGGTGTTCCAGCATATCTCCCCAGCAGTTCTTGTCAGCTAAGCAACCTTGTCCCAACTCCTGCCTTGAATTTCAGCTTAGCTCTTTAGAGGACATCCTTTAAAATTACAGTAGGAGAATATAGGCCTGTGATCTCTGCAATGATCACTGACAGATTGAATCTTCTTTAAAAATTAAGCTAAGAGCAGATTTTCAGACAACCTATTTGGAAAAAAAGGTAATGAAACTATAACCTCAGTGACATATAGGACTGAGCATATTACAAATAAAAAACCAGTGAAAGTACAGATATCACTTAAATACTATGATTAACATGAGAACTTAGCCCTTTCATTACCTCAATGAAGGCAGATGTTCTTTAAAGTAATAACTTTTTCAATGCTTTCCAAAGTTTATAGGGAGGCTGTGTTCAATTACATTGCTATATTATATCATTATATGTTATAATTATTTAATACAGTTATACATAATTATATATTATAATATTATATTTAATTATATTGCTATATAAATTTATATATGTGGCTACAGAAAACTTTATTCTGATTGGCAAAGTGAGTAACTGCTTTGGAATTCAGAGCTATTCAATTACTAAGCATAATATTATCTACAATAATTTTGTCAGAGCCTGCAGTATATGTGCTGTTTGACTGGCTTCATATGAAACTGCATTACTGCTGATACCATGGCAATCCTACTGCAACCACCGACTAACTTGTACTGTGTGCTGCTGAAACAGAAGTCAGATAAGTAATTGTTTCACAGAGATGATCTCACAAGCATGATTTACCTGAAATATACATTAACCCCCCGTACACGGTTCCAGCGTGACCATAGTGGGGTTCATTCATTTTTGCCACGTAGCTCCACTCATTCATCCTGGGGTTGTAACATTCCACTGTGGCTGTTGGAGACAAATGAGAGCATAAAGGTGTTCAAAACAGCATGGCAGTTTGGTGCTGAGCACAGTGCAGTGGCAGAAACATTCACAGAGGAAGTGCCAACAGGTCACTCTGTTCAGCTGAGGGAGTCTCAAGGGAATTATTGAGCACTATCACAGGAACACAGAACAGATGGGGCTGGAAAGGGCCTCTGGAAAACATCTAGTCCAACCCCTCTGCTAAAGGAGGGCCACCAAGAACAGGTTTGCATAGAATTGTGTCCAGCTGGGTTGTACCATCAGCAAACTTGATGAGAGAACACCCTGTCCCTTGCTGACTAATTTTCTACTGTATTGCAGTGTTTTATTACGGATTCACACAGCAATATACAGCACAGCATCACTACATCAATTTACACAAGTTATGTCACTACATCAATTTACAAAAGGCAAGCTTAGGAAAAAACAAAAGATGAAACATCCCTGAATCTGGAAAGGAGATAAGCAATGCCTGTGTTGATGTACAACTCCATTTGTGCAGTTTTCTTTGCGAGTTGGAATATTAAAAAGATCAAGGGTTTTATCAGATCAGAAATCACAGAGGACAGTACCAGGTTAAGAAGAAACCCAGCACCCAGGAGTCAGTGCAGAATGGATTCCTGAGAAGGAAACCTCTCTCTGACGTAAGATGGGAGAGATGAGGTTGCAGGGAAAGGGCATGCAACAAGCACAGGGAATACAAATAGAAAGTAGATTCAATAATGGAGCAAGCTCTAGGTATTGACAGCTTGAGTACTATGGTATGATCAGAGGGGCACAAGATCCTCAAAAACCCCATCAAACAGTGACTTTATGATGCACAGAGCAATTGTCAACAATTATCTTAAAGACAAATTAAATCTCATTTTAAATAATTAAAGACTGCTTAATCTCTGTTGGATGTTCATAAACTATACATGGAAAAACTAATCTGCCTTTAAAAGTGGCATTTTACTTGCTCTAGAACAAGGTTTTTATTGAATCAAGGGTAGAAAATCTGAGTCAGCTCTATGGAATCAGTGATGGTGACTTAACAGTGCAAGATTACACATCAATCGAGAGAGAAAATACCCTTAGAATCTGAGAAAGTTGCCATTTTAAAGGCAGAATCTAGTTAGTGTGAGTTTAAGCCTGCAGAATTAGAGACCAGGCCAGTAAAGAACATCAGACAGTAACATTTACATAGTGAATATAAGGCACCTCACCCTAACTCTAAAGCTGTTTTAGAAAGATGCTCCGGATCATTTTGGGAGAGTATAGCCACCGTCTCGGACTACAAAAAAAATCCCTAGTCATGAAAAAATTAGTATAGAGTGACCTTCTGAATTCTCCTTTAGTTTGCTGCATAACCTCCTTATTGTTGCAAAATGGGATGATAATACATAATTCCATGCAATTAGTGTCTCAAGTACATGAACTGAAAATAGAAGCTTCCAATTCCACTGTCAGAAATACTGTCTGACAGACAGTTCAACATCATCTAAAGCTAGAACTGAAAAATAAAAAAAATCTATTTTGCACATAAGAATTGTTAAATTGTTACAGCACACTGGATTTGCTTCAGCCTTTCCCCACCCAGGAGCTGAAATTTAAATTTATGAAATGCAGAAAAGTGCCAGTCCAGAACATTAAGTTCATGATATAAAGCAAAATACACTAAATTTCTGCTTTTTTCTAAACAAATTATATATGTTGATTTGCATGTGTAAAAATATTAATTTCATATTCTTGAAAATCTTTCAAAATAGTAATGAAATCTTGAAATGCATCTGGTTCTGGATGGTTCTCACTCTGTGAGAGTGCCTCAAACAAGGACTCCCAGTTCTGCCATCTCAGGGATATGGAAGATGGACAAAAAAAATAACAAACCAATAAAAAGTAACCAAAGTCATGTGCGTCTGCAGTACTGGTGATGTACCAAATTTTTGATTTTAAAAATCTGCCCAACATATGGGCAAGTTCCCAAGTCTACTCTAAGACATCTGCCTTGGTTGTTTGGGTTTTCTTAATAAAGACAGAAATCTCCTCTTAAAAAAAAAAATGTTTTCCATTAGATATCCTGCAGACCTTCTGTATCCATCAAGGACTTAGCCATAAATCCAGTGAATGCTGGAGACACTGTCTTGCCCAAAGAAACACAGAAGCATAAAGAACTGATTCCACAAATTACACCTAAAATGAAATCTGTGAGTTGTGTTTCTGTGCACTGCCACCTTGACATCACATGCAGTTTTTGCCCAATCCCCAAACTAACCCATGCTTACTATTTTAAACATATTAATCCATTCCAATATTCTTCTTTTTTAAAGGAAAGCTCCTTTCCACTCTGCTCTATTTAGCAATCAGAAGCAAATATATGCAGAAATTTCAAAACCAGAAAGAAACAGATTTGATGTGCAAGTGATTACAGCTGTCCCAGTTCCAGCTCAGAGCAGCCCCTCCCAACCCGCGTTCACTGCTCCTCCGCACCGAAACCATCGCTCTGCTGCTGCCACCAAAACAAAGGCACCCTCCTTCCCAAAGTGCTTCACCCTGCACCCAGGTGAGGAACTTGTGCTTCTAACACACTCCAAGGACAAGAAGAGCAGAGGATGTGCAAAGGAAGAGCAGAGCCAGATGAACACGACATTCAGCACTGGGCAGTTTTATCTCACTCTGCATGATGAACTGCATTTAAGAGAGAAGCCATAGCCAAAATATCCCTTCAGCAAGAGAAGACAAAGCAAGTACAGTTGGTACACGTTACCACCATCACTGTCACCATGTGGTAAAGACATTATTGATCTGAGAAAGGATGGTGCTGAGTCCAAGACTCGTCACTTTCTGATGTGGCTTCAAAACTGTCTCGAACATTCCCAGTACAGCTAAAGTACTGTCTGACAGTATTTCAGACAAACTATTCCAACTCAAATCTCACATCCGCTGTGCTCTAAAACAAAGCTAATCACTTTCCAGATGAAAAACCCTACTCTTCTGTTAGATGGATCCACACACTTGTTTCCCTGTTACCTTGCAAGGTCATTCAACTTCTCTCTTTAGGCAAGATATTCCTCTGCACTGAAAAGAAAAAAATATTCAAAATTCCAGCTACTAAAGGTGCCCATAATTTAAGAGAGACATCAGGACATTCTCTAGAAAATCTCCAGACAGAGCAGAGTTCACAAAACACTCTAAAACTGCTACTTTAATACACCTAAGTGAGAGTGATGGATTCATTCTTCCAACACCATGAATGATTCAGACCAGGCTTTATTTATATTTAACAGTAGAACTTCTGATGTGTTCATTACCATAATCCAGGGAAGACAGGCCTCATTTTAATAGAATTAAGCAATCACAAAAAGACACAAAGCTTTGGCAGACTCAAGGGATGTTCAGCCTGCACTCATTTCATAGTGCCATCTGTGATGCTATTTGAGGAGTACACAGATATTTAACACCTCTCTGTCCGTAGCTTCTAAAGTGTCTTGAGGTCTGTTACATCAGCACTTAGCAGCTCTGTGATGTCTCAAAACTTAATTTTGTTATATTATTTCTATAATACAGCTTGTTCCTGTACAACTCTAAGCTGACTTGGTTAAATAGTCCTGACCAGTTTTGTCCTAGCATAGTAAGGAGCCACTCCAAAATAAGGCTCTGCACAAGAGGTCCTCTAGTTCACACTCTGCTCTGATATTCACATACAGTAAACAGCCAGTACACAGTAAACAGACAGTAAACAGCCCAACTGGGTACTGATGCATATCAACCAACAACATAGCTAATATATTAGCTATATCTTTATATACATACATACACACATACACATTCACAGGGGAAGTTTTTACATAAAAAAGGAGGGTTCAACATCATAGAGGGCATCTAGAAAATAAATACCTTCCAACTTGATGGGGCAGAGGGTCAAAAGAGCAAGTAACTGGCCTGATTTGGCAGTTTTCTCTGTCTTTATTGCAGCATGATGAATGAATCTGTGGTTTAGTCACAACCCAACATCCCCTAAAGTGCTTAGGAAAGGCCCATATATAAAAACCCCAAACTCTACTCAAGCCTGTGAACAGCAGAGCCTGAAGTATCTGGAAAATACCTAAATGCACAAGTTTTCTGGTACTTACACACACAGCTTCTGCCATCATCAAGCACCACAACTGAACTCTTACAATGAGCTACAAAAACCTACTTGTCAGAAGAAAAAACAGTCTCCAGTGCTCAGCTGGAATCTCCTGTTGTGCTGTGCTGCTCAAGTACTTTTGTGAGCCACACCTGGTTTTCCCTTTGTCTCTTTTGCCAAAAAGTCTTGTTTTTTGCACACCTTCCCTCTGCAGGCTGGGCTCCTCCCCATGGCCTTGTGCTGTTCTCCTGCCTGCTGGGAACACCTCTGGCAGGTGCCTGCCTCGACATTTGAAGAGAACTAACCAGAATTATCTACAGTCCTTCCAGGAAAGGTGCTTAATTCTGCACAGCCCTAAGCTGTCATAGGGTTGAAAAATCTAAATTATAGTATCATAATTCAAGACATTTAAAGGATACATTTACCACGTTCCAACATATGTACCATGTACATGGAAATTCAGTCATCCTTTCCAGTGAACCAAACTTCTCTCAGTGGCATGCACTGGTAAAACAGCAGCTCATTATTACACTAAACAAGTATTACAGATGTAGGAAGTGGCATTTACAAAGTTCTCAGAAGATGAAATATCTGAAAACTGTTTTGAGAAGGCTTGATAGAAAGCCTCAAAAAGGACAATTTTTATTCGTGTGAATGTCAAGGAAAAAAAAAAAATCATTTTAGTAACTTTAATCCTTTGGTCCTTTTCCATAAGAGCCAATCTTCCAGAAAGCTGAATTTAGGTTTTGGGAATTTTTCCTCTCTAACAACAGACTGAAATTAGTTTGAACCCAAGGGCAACTTCTTTAATATCTGTCCAACACACATTTGACCTTCTCTTCTATGAAAAGTCTGAGAGTTTTTCTCTTCCAAGGAGAATGGGAAGCTGGATTGCATCTTCCAGTTGTCAAGGTTTATGAAAGAAACATGAAAATGAAAAGTGACTTGCCCCACAATTAGCAAGGAAAGAACCTGAAGCCTCAAATCAAAGCATCAGACAGCTACAATATTTAGCATTTAGAGTGCTCTTCCCACAGACTGATCCAGTGGCATTTTTCAGGTCTGTGTGGAAATCGCTACAGCATTTTAATGATATCCATCCAGAAGAATTTTAGATAGGTGATAAATTTTGTATTTTAATTAAAGAAAGCAGAAGAGTTGAGGTCAGCAGAATGATACTGCTTGATCTAATTTAAGGGAACGCTGCACTCAAAGCCTCCTTCACACACAGGTTGCACTGGCTTAGTGACAATATGATTTCATATTGATTTTGTCAGACTTGCAGCTTTTCCACTGACATTTTTATAACCCTACTCTTCAGATTGTACAGTGCACAAGGTCAGCAATCTGATTATCTGCTATTAATTCATACTGTTAGAAAATAGCTCTGAAGTTATAGATCAGGTTTTCTGATACTCAAGATAAAGATCAATACATGTTAGTTTGTACATTTGGTGTTTTAGAGGATATTGAGATTCTTTAGGATGTATTTTCAAGTAAATAAAGTGATACGTAGTAAAAAAATCTGAAAACCTCAGGATCTGCATCAGAAAGTGGCTGTCTAGTGAAAACAAGTTATTGCTTAACAGTTTCCCATCTTTTTGGAACAGGAGGCATTTTTAAATGTCCCATTTCATCAAACATTGGAATGGATTTTAAATTTCTAGCAAAGTCAGGCCACTTTTATGTGAGGGAAGCAGGTACTGTGTGTTTCCTATGAAAATTTGCAACATGACAATGAAAAACACTGTGCATGTGAGTAATCGAGATGCAGTAATTATAAGAAGCCACAGATCCTCCAGTAGAAATCAAGTTTTGTACTGTTTCAAGTAAAAATGTTTCTCACTGCACTTAGAGTTATCTGTGCATTTCTGAAAAGCAAATCTTAGTCGTATGAGACAGAAGCCACAAAGACTTGACGAGGGACAGTTGAGTACTGGGCTGAAAGCAGCAAACTAAATAATCAGATGTTACATCTGCTTTAGATATAATATTGTGCTAAACTTCCAAGCATAATCTCTGTGCCATTTCAGTTTTAAAGCACAGACAAATTTACAGTCGAGCCTATTACCCCAGACTTGACTAAATGCTAACCACTACGGCTTTGCACAATGCAGTGGATTAATAGGGTCATCCACTGCAGATTTTTGTTAAATTAAAATTTATCATGTATTTATTCTTTGATTCTATCTTGTTTCTCGGAAACTGATATGGGGGGTTTTTTCTTCTGTTGGTGTTTTGGGTTTTTTTTGTTTGTTTGGGGATTTTTTTTTTAGTCAAGCTAAATTAAATAATGTTTGCAAGGGGGGGGGAAAGAAGAGGCACCAGGACCGAGTCATTCAGTCATTCGTACAAATAAGTTACCTGTATATTTACAAGATCATATGTATCAAATGTAACATGCTTAATAATTAAAAAGCCCAGAACATCAGAATATCTGAATCTCACTAGTCTGAGTGAAACAAATCACTTTCATTAGACTAAAACAAAAAAACCACACCAAAAACCCCCTTGGCATTTCAAATACTATTCCAGAAAATTTGTGTCTTTTAAAATATAATGTTAATTCAACAGTGAGTTTCAGCTAGAGCCATATATCTCTTAGGAATAGATTTTGTTTCTCAGCTGAAGTAATGATTAATTTTTTCTTTTTTAAAACTGCATTTATATTCTCCCACACTTACGCAGGCAGACATACATGCTTACTTCATATTTCATGGTAAAGACCAAGACATTGGATATTATGCATCAATACACAAGACACATGTATTTGGAATTTTTTTTTGTGGGATCCCTTCTAAAATTAACTTCTAACAATATCCAGACAAATTTCTCTCTGCATTTGCACTATTTCCAGAAAGCAGCAGTACTCCAATGACTTCAACTGGTTTCTCTCCACCCACTCCCTGGGCAGCGGGGTAACTCCAGGCCCCACAAAAGGCAAGGATGTGGCTCCAGGAGGACTCACCTAGCTCACCCGCTGCATTCCGACCTCCGACTGCGTACAAATGTCCTTTGAGGGCACTTAGGTGGAAGAAGGTCCGTTTCTCGTTTAGAGATGCCACTTGCATCCACTTGTTGTAGCGAGGATCAAACCTGAAGACCGTGTCGACCGCCGTCTTTCCCTTGGTGTCGTAATTGCTCTGGCCCCCCACCACGTAGAGGAAGTTGCCGATGACGGCGATGCCGTGCTGGTACCGCGGCGCATCCATGGGAGCCAAGGACCTCCACTCGTGGGCCTTCTCATCGTACATGCGCAGCTCCTTGCTGACCACCAGCTGCTGCCTGAGCACTCCCCCCAGGGTCACCAGGTGCGTGCTGTCCGAGCGGATGGCCGTCCGCTCCGACTGCATCACCGGCTGCATGTACGGCATCATTTGGTAATTGCTGGCTTCCAGGAGCAGGTTGACACAGGTGTTGTCAGTTCTCATGAAGTCCACTGTCTGAACATAGTTAATAAGGTCCTGGGGCGTCATCAGGGGAAACCTGATGTTCTTCATGAGCTTTGCAGCGTACTCCATGCGAGGTTCCTCGTAGCGCAGCCAGCGACATGCCGCCTTGAAGAGTTCGAGTTCAGTGCAGTGCTTAAGGCTATTACTTGAAAGCACGAAGGCAAGACGTTCAAAGGGGAGTTTCACAAATTCACCAGTACTTAATAATGCAGGGAAGTTCTTCAGGATGAAATTATTAACATATTTATCCACTTCTGTGAGATTGTATGTGTTGGCAATTCGCCCAACCTCAACACAGTTTTCCAACGAAACCTATTAAGTAAACAGAAAAAGGAATCAAAACACTTTCTTAATTTGGCGTCTAAATGATAATGTAAAATCTAATGAATATTGTAAAATCAGCAATATTTCAGCATTTTGCAATGCTCAAGGTGATTTACACATGAGCACATATTCAATGCAGTGTATATATTCATGACTGCAAGTGGAGACCCAATTTATTTCTTATTTTGAAGAAAGAAATGAGACAAGTAACAAGCAGATGGCATATATTATGTCAAATACCTTATGCAATGATGAAGCATAGCAATTATATAGCACTTCATCTTTGAAAAGCTCTGAAAACATCTTTGTAAGAAAGATGTGGAAAATAAAGGAGAGGTGATCAGCCCAAGGTTACAGAGAACAAAACAAAGTCTCACCATTAGATATTTCCTGACGTTATAAAAATTGTACTGGCATAATAAAACCAAAGAGAATGGCACAGCTAACCCCTTTATGCCACATCTTTCAGACAATTTATATTTACAGTGTTCAATCTCCTGAATACATTCCTTCAAAACAAACAAAAATGCATCTTTAATAAATCAAGGCAGTGTTCTTAGAGACTCTGTTCAAAATTAAATACATGTCAAAAATAAGACAAAGGTAGTGATTTTAGTTTATATATAATTTTTTTAAGAGAATGAACCTAGGAGGATTTCCCCAAAAATACCCAGCTCATTAAATGTTTTAGCAGTATGGATCACACCCTAATTTAACTCAGTACTCCAGTGACTGTATCTTGGTCATCATCTGTTTCACACAGTAGCTGCATCTACCTTTTTATATCTTTGGCTCCTGAATTTCTAAGGTCACTTGGGATCCAAGGCACAGGGAGAAGAAACATGCCAGGTAAGGGGCATAAATTCAAGTGGCTTTTCAGTGAGCCCAGTCAGTTCATTTCAGCTCTCTGGTACGTGTGCCCAGCAAGTCACTCAAATGCTTCTTAATGAGAATTGTGGCTTTTTTGCATTCAAACCTTATTCCAATCCAAGCTTCATTTACACATGTTCTAGTCTCTGTGCATGTCAGTCCTACTCAATGTCAACCATTTCCACAACTTTGTAATTCTCATTATATTTGTAATGCCAGAAGAATTTAAGCTTATGAATCTCATGGTTATTTTTAAAAAGATTATAAAGATTGAGGACTATGACCTGACTGGAGCCTAAGAATTCAAAAACCTTCAAAAGACCTTCTGGTCATGACAGAGATTAGAAGATTTTAGTACTGTATAACTCAATCTGATCATTGTTCTTTAATACCAGACAATTCAAATGTCTAATGAGTACAGGAATAGGAGATTTTCTTAATTCACTGGAAACTGATCTAACTTGCCCTACAGTTAAGATCTACAGTCATCCAAAGTCTTCATTCACACATCCTGAAATGCCTACTGATCCTGTAATCAGGTCCTATCTATAAAATGAATGTGCAGCACACTGTCAGGAGTTCTATCACGAAAATATTTGTGCTTTATATACATGGAAATAATTTTTGTATTACAAGATAGACCACATTCTTTATATCAAAATATAATCACATCAACTAACAACAGCCTATAAAATATTCTCAGACTGGTTTTGAGGGTCAGCATGAAACAGGTTGCCCAGAGAAGCTGTGGCTGCTCCACTGCTGAAGTGTTCAAGGCCAGGCTGGATGGGGTTCTGGTCTAGTGGAAGGTCCCTGTTCACAGCAGAGGGGTTGGAACTGGATGATCTTTAAGGTCCCTTCCGACACAGATTCTATGATCCTAATTTCTGTACATTTCCTTTTGGGTATTTTCATTTATATAAATTAATTGCATAATGGAAATAACAGCATACCATAAATTAAGTAAATGAAAAAGAACATTCTTACTTTAATATTTCTTTCAAGTTGTATTACAAGAATAAAGTAATGGAAAAATCACCCCTTAACAAAAAGCTGACTTGCAGTATACCACAAATCTTAACTCTTGCTATACAGTTACTGTATTTAAAAATCACTTTGGAATACATTTGCTGGCACCAAACTAGAGAGATGCAGCACTTCCTCCACATCAAAGTAAGCAGGCAGATATTACTGCATACAGGAAAGACACGCTTGAACTTAAAAGATCAAAGCAAAACCAGCACAGGTTCTGTACCATTGGCACTTGTTCAGGATGCAATGAAATATTTGGAGCTATTGTTGACTGGCTGCCACTTATCAAGGGCCCAGACTGCACTGAGTTATGTATTACCATAATTATGTTACACAGTGAATCTGTGCAGCTGAGCATATTCCTGGGCTTCTTATGTTTGAGCAATTTATTGACACATTACACACTGTTAATGACTGATGAACATGACATCAGCAGTTTCCAGTCAACCCCTGATTCTTGGAAAATTTACTTTATACTGCCTTTATTAATCCACTGGGACTGTACTGCACTCAGGGTTGTTTTTTTCATATACGATTGCAAGTACTTCTCATTATGCTTATGAAATTGTGCATTATGTTTGGCTCACTAACAAATTCCACCACTCAAATCACGGTGCCATATTAAATATTGTCTTAAAGACTACTATCCACAGATTCTTAAATCCTGAGTTAAAAAATAATCCTTCAACAGAAATAAATGCAATAGTTAATTCTACTTGAATACGCAAAACTGGACAGAGTTCAGTACAATAATGTTATTTAAATAAATAGCTCAGTTACCCAAACATTGGAGTTTTTTGGGTTTTTTTAGAAGTTTGACTTTTGCTATGGTTCTGTGTGGAAGTCAATCAGGAGCTCCTCAATGAAGAGAAGGAACGGCTACTCTGGAAATCCCACTGAAGTGAACAGGAGGAATGGAAATATCAGGTGCAAATATAAGACTGACTGTACAGTGTATGCAATAACTAGTAAAAATACTCACAAGGAAAGAGTTAAAAGCCATAAACATTCAAACAGCTAAGCAGCTCAACAAGGAGCTGAGAATTTCATTTAAATAAATCCTATTTTACATGGACTGACTACTGAGCAGAGCTGCTCACTCACATTACTCATTGTAATTGCTCATTACAAAGCAGAAGTTGCAGAAAATACTGAAAAGCTTTTCAAAAAAGAAAGGTCAAGCACAGCAATGTGTTATGACAGCCTGAAAAACCCAAAGCACTTTCTTGAGAAAGCAGTTCACTTAAGTCTTTGAAATTTTGAAGCAACCACTTCCCAAGCTCTCATAAAAACTTAACTGACTATAAAATACTACAAAAACTGGACACAGCAAAATGATTGCAAGTATGAGAGCCTTGGAGAACAGCTCAGAAAAAGTAACATGCACAAAACAATCAGGTGTCTAACTTTGTTTTGTTTCAATGACTGTTAGACACTGAAGCACTTACTGCAGTATTTCAAAGGGTCAAAGTTTAAAAGAGCAAACATACTCCTGAAATCCCTAATTTTCCTGTGGGCTCCCATAGACAGACACCCAGAAAAAACAGCACAGAAATTTGACCAGCTCAAAAAAGAGAATCCATTGTACCCCTACAGTACAAAGCCAAATTTCTGGTAGCTGTCAGAGCTGGTCCCAGGGTTAAATCCCACACTCCCACAAAACAGATTAATTTGGTCCATCCTCAGATAACCAAATTCTTTTGACAAGAGATGACTTCCAAGCATTAAACCCTCAGTATTTGACTACTTCCTAGTAGCTACAAAAGCATAAAGCACCAAATTATAGAAGGAACACATTTTTTTTGCAGGTACAGCCAAGATATTAATTTTCAATGTTTAGTTATGTTTTCTTTAATTGCAGTGTAACAACCCTTTCCCCATTACCCTGTGATTTTCCTAAATGCTGTAATTCACTGGGATAAGTTTCTCATCTTTCTCCATTTTGTACATTGCTGCTACTTTTGCAAAATCACTACTGTGTCTAGAACTCACTACTCTGAAAACATTTCCACTGCATTTTTATGAATTTTAATTACATTACAGCTCAGTCAGACGTGAACATGAGAGTAGTCCTAGTCTATTGTACAGCTATAATTATTTAAAACCAGTAGTAACAGTAAGGCTGAAAACACCTTAGGAAATATTCCATTGTTTCTCTGAGAGTCTGGTGGCAGAGCAAAGATTATCAGAGCAATGGACTACTTGACAGGAGGGGTGTAAATGCACAGCAAATAAAAAACCACTTTCAAGTCAGCTACAACAGATACTATTCTTTGAAGGTCTCATTATTTTTGTTACACAAATTAAGCTGTTATCTTAAGCTTTGATTTTTTTTTTGTAAATATTTCCAATACCCTCTTATGAAGTACACAATTGTATTATGCCTTACATAAACTGACTTCTATAATCTCTTTAATAATGGACTCCCCAGACAATTCAAAGACAATTAAGCATTTGTCTGGGAATGGTTACCTCAGCTCTCAAGCCAGCTAACTTCAGTAGAAATAAGCTCAATACTTGTTCAGAATATTCATTTAAATTACAGAAATGCTCCTTCAAAAAGAAGCTCATTTGCTCACCAACTCTTATTTCAGCAAATTCAGAAGTAAGGTCATTAGAAAATTCTTTATATAAGGATGCTAAGAACATAACTAGGCTAACAGCACAACCTCAGTTTTGTATTTCCTCTGCATCTATACCATGAATGAGATTATGTCCCCTTAGACAATGGTCTAAATAAACGTATTCCTGAAAAACAAATCAATAAAATTAAGAGAATTAATAAAGTCTTCCTCATTCTTTGAAAATGCAGTATCAAACACTGTATTTCTTATTTGAACAAAAACAGTGACTGAGTCAACATCACAAGTGAACCACTTTCAGAGAACGAGCACTTTAAACAATAACATGATTTAATATAAAAAAAGTTCTTTCCTTAACAAAGCAAAATAAATAAGCAGCTGCCCTACCCAGAAAGGGGAAAGGGCAACACGGTGTCCCCAGGGCTCAGCTCCCATCAGAGGGAGCCCTTTTCAAATATCTGATTCAAAACATCACCAAGACCTTTTTCCAAGCTGGTATTTATAGTGATGTCAAACCTGGAGAGGCATCATTTTGGAGGGTAAAAAAACACCGAGCAACATAAAACAGGTGGGGTAGGATTGAAGAGTATTAAGCTTAATGAAACATTATCACAACATTATCAGACGACTGGTCAGTTAGAAAATATTTCCAAATTAAAAGCAAAACAGGGCATTATCAAGCCTAAATATCTCTAACATATCATATGAAACAGACTGCTATTATTACCAGCTTGGAGTCCTCTGGTTTACATAAATCCTGATATGTATTTTCAGTTAGGGAGGTTACATTTCTAAACCTGTATCTTGTAGAGCAACAGGAATACCTGCTTCGTTATTTCTCATTACAGAATTGAAAAGCTGAATTCCAAATCATACTGTAATTCATGTGGAACACACCAGTCTCCCTGTTAAAGTCAGAGTTCTAGTAAGGTATGTAAGCATTTAACATCAACATTAGAAAACCTCCAGGAAACATTAAAAACAACTGCGGAGTGTCTCCCCAGGCAGAAGTGCTTTGACAGCACAGCTCTTGCACCACTGCTGTTCTCCAGCCCCACAGAGCAGGTGCTGCTCATTGCTGGCAGGACAGGGGGAAAGGAAAGGCACTGAAGGATCCTCTCTGGGCATTGCTTATTCACTGTGTTTTAGTCAGAAAACAGGTGACTGCACCCCCGTTGAGATGGAAGGGCTGTAACTACAGGAATAAAGTGAATGCAACTGAAGCACAACTAATGAATGCAGCAAGCAGACTAATGCTAGAGTGAGTGCAATCATGCAGGGAGACCCTGAAACATCTCAGACAGGTAAGTGAAGAATTTTAATGTGGTAAAACACTTGTACCAAACTTACACTGTACATAATACGCAGAAGAAAACCAAGTTTTTCAAGGAAACTATAAAGCAAATTTGGTCTCTGTGAATCCAAATTACTCATAATGGCAAGTTTTAGACATAACTTTGGCTATTACATAAGTCAGTATCATTACAGAAAAAAAACCAAAACTACACACCAGGGCCTTAAACATTGTAAATGGGAAACAAAGTCTTACCCCAGAGATAAGAAATACTTTACAGAAGTCCAAAACAGGTAAAATCTGCAAAAAACTGGCAGCTTCCAGAGTGTCCTGAAGGTTGTCCATGTTAAGGGAAAGTTTTGCAGTATAGATGAAATCAATGATCTTCTTTAGGCCTATTTTGTTCACGCCATGAAGCTTAATGCACATTAAATCTTGTTCCTTCATTCCTCCTGAAACAGACATGCAGGCAAATGTATATGATCGCTTTGATAGGGTTGAAATTATTTCATAAATTTAGAGATAATTAAAATATCATTTTAGAATTGAATTTAAAAACCCCACATGCAACAGTAGAGAGAGAGAGAGAGAGATGTTTAGTCTACAGTGTTGTTTGCAATCCTGGACTGATTCACACACAGCACTGAACTTGTGTGTGACTGTCTGAATGAGAGCAGTTTGGAGACAGCAGTACATGGCTTTAATAAAAACACCACCTGTGAACATGGCCTTGAAGTAGTCACTTGCAGAAGCCATCATTGCTCTGTGGACAGGAAACACCTCATCCCCATCTCCAGGCACGAGCGTCACATCACAGAGCAAACCCTCCACTCGCAGTTGGTCAAAACCCTGCAGGAAAAGCACAAGGCAAAGCATCCCTTTGATTTGGGAGAAGAGTAGGAATCTCTTTTATTTCCCTTACGTAAATATTTATTTACTTTTATGTGCATGTGTACTGTAGGCCCAAAAAAGTGACAATTTGTCATCTTAAAAGCATTATCTGTAATATATTCAGTGATTATTATTCATTGAAAACCAGCAGAATAACCATTATTTTCCAGATACAGCTGATGAATGCAAAGTATACCAGGCCTTAGAAAATAGTTTTATTCAAATAATTAAGTTATTTTCAGGAAGGAGTTGCTTTTGTAAGCTTTCACAATAGCAGTTGTTTCAGGTAGGGACTGCTGTCTTTTTTGGACCTACCCCTTCTAGGTATAATTCTGTTCCACAGCAAATTAAGGGGTTTGCAGCCTAACAGGTTGCAAAAATCTGTGGCCTGAAAGCAAAGCTGTTACCTGGTTCTATGATTAGCAAATTTGTTATAAAAGCTGACGCACTAAAAACTCCAAAATAAGCTCCCATCTGATCTCTTCTGAATTACTTATAACATCTAACTGTAATAAAAAATAAAGTCATCTACAGTGGCATCCTAGAGCAAGATTTTCTCCAAAGATGTGCCCAGTTGTGGATACTGGAGGACGGATGAAATATTCTCCTCCTTCATGCACTGTGGAACAGGAGCTCAAATATAAAACATTTTCCTTCAAACTGGTATTTTTCTGATAGAAGCAAGAATGTAAATATTGTCTCTATAGATGTTCTTCCACACAGCAGTGCCATAGTCAGACCCAGCACAGGGCATTACACCAAACCTGACAGGGCTCTGCCATCTTAGGGACATGTCCAACATAATTACATGATGATACTTGAGTGAGCTTCTTTGATACAGCTGTCACATCAGAATTTAAACCGTTTTACCTCTTAGAACTAGAGAGTGGACTGGGATATGACCCCAGGAAAAGGCCAGGGTTTTTTTCCAATCTGCTGCTTATGGTTGAGTATCTCACAGGAAAAGAAGCCCCAAGCAATGCTTGCTTGTGGGCACTGACAGCACAAGAACATGAGAGTTTCTGAGGCTTTATAGGAATTACCAGACTGATAAAATCTATTGAGTGAGCGCATTGTTCAGAGCAGCCAAAATTCTCAGTCCAGCCCAATACAGGCATGAGAGAATATTTAATTACCTGTAATACCACAGAACTGTGAGTATTGCTGGTGAAAAATCTTGTGGTTCCTGTCTTCGAAGACTGTAGATGGGCAGAGACGCCCATATCGCTGCTCCCGAGAGACACTTTCATGTGAGGATCCTCCTCTTCCACCAGAGATCTAAGGGAATTGCAACAGGGAGACCTTAAGACCAAACTCATTTTCATTCAGTGATCTTTTGTTCTAAACCCACAGTCTTCTGGGATGAAATGTAACAGCACAGAGGCTACAGGAAAAAGAATCAGCAGGTAACAGAATCAGTCCTTAGTGGCTCCCTTCAGCTAATTCAAGAAAGTGAAACGTTAACAGCCTCTAAAAAGACATAACCACTTTTCAGTGAGTAAGTTTTCCCTTTTCGTTCCATGCCCAGCTCCCTGATTTAGACTCTTGCACACTATGTTATTTCTACAATCCAGTAGTGCAGGATGCTTGTAGAGGTTTAATCTAGTTTCCAAAATCAAGCACCTTAGCTTTTTCTTGGCAAACTGGCAAAACACTGAAACTCTAAGTGTAACAATAAAGAAAGTATTTTCATTCCTACAGCTTGCATTACCTCATTCATGCATGACTATTCATAATAGAAAACATACATCGTGATGTTTCAAGCTGCAGCTTTAACCTGCCTTTAGAAACACACAATTAGAACTCCTTTAGGACATGATATCCAGTATTTTGCTACTGTGCAGGCAAACACTTCATAATTTCAATTTAGGATTTGATTCCAAGTAATTACTGTCCAAACCTAGGCAGGATGAGCTACTTTTGGGTAGAATTGTTAAAGAATTACAACAGTATTATTAGCCTACAATTTTAATCTTGAGATGTAAATTAGGTCACATCTGAGAGCCTAACTACACTAACCTGTTATTATTATACAATGTAAATAAAATTCTTCCACAGAAATATTAAGAACAACTAGTTTCTGTAGTTTGTGATTTAATGTGCTACCTATGAGCCCGTATAGAGGCGTAGTGAATATGTACACAATTTTAATTAGCAAACATAAGCTGTTAATCCACAGAAGAGGACTCGTCCATTGTTAATCAAGACTCCATATCTCAAAAAATATTTATAGCTGTTTGATGTAATTGCTGCAAATTTCAGATTAGAAAAAGTTATCCAAATTTTAAACATGCAGGTTAAAACATTGGCCTCCAAGCTAGTTTCAGAAATTACTTGAAGTAACAAGAATGTGCTTAAATCCCCCTCCTTTCCCCCAATTTTGATTATGATCACTATATTGGGACAAATTTGGAATTTGTGGAAGATAAATAATTTTCATAATTTCCTTTTTTAAAAAATATTTACTCCCACCTTCTTTGGGTACAAAGACCATGTAGAGCACTTTCTGAAACTCACATATTACCCTCATAGCATCAATGTGCCTCGTTCAAACCCATGAGTACAAAAGGTCAGCTACAAGAACATATTCAAAACAAATTCACCATTCAACAGTGTACATGGGTTTGAAACAGAGAGATTTTATGCACACAGACACAACGTTGTAGGAACAAGGGTACATCTAAATAACTGTGACTTCTAATGTACTCAGCTGAATAAACTAATGTGGATGAACTGCAGCATGCAAGATTTGTGCTATTTTTGAAACACAATTATCTCTATTTTATAAAGCAAATCCAGAGTAATTGAAACAAAGTTTACAGGGTATACCTTAGAAAAGGGCTCTCCAGACTACCTCTGCATCCAACAAAAACAACTATGCAACAGAGCAGCAAGCAGTTGCTAGCTCGTGACCCAAAATTTTTTTGTTCACTCAGTTCTGGGGTGTTTTGGGTTTGGTGGGTTTTGTTTATTTTAGTTTTCATACAATTGCACAGAGGCAAGAGTCTTATATAATTTCAAAGGACATCCAGTCTCTAAATTTGTACATGTCTTCCTAAGAAGAAATATAAAATAATGTGGGGAGACTTGCAAGCGTGGGTGTGAGGAACAACAGATTCAACAAGCATGAATCTGACTCTTTGCTCTTGAAGCATCTTCCCAAAATGTCAGATCTGATTGATGTTACATGCAGGAGTATTTAAAATACTTTCTCTGAACTCAGAAGAAAATAGAAATGAACACATCATTTAAAATCATTACAAAAAGAAACAGACAAGTTAACCAACCCTCTTGGCTGCTTGGAGTGGGCTTTTTACCATGTTTGCCACATTGCTACTTGACTTCCTGACAGACAGCATCATTTGGAGGTTTTACAAATGAAGGCAAGGACCTTGACCATGATTCATTTCTTCCAAGAACGGCTGGGATAATGGAAGCATTTTTCTGAATATGACACACAACTTTCCATAGCTCTGTTCTCTACAGGTTGTCCTCTATAGAACACAATGCCTTGTTGAAACTGCACAGTCAACAGAGAGGATATAATAAATTTTAAAATACTTGCCATAGCTAAAAGTAAACATTCGACATGCCTGGTGTAGCTATAAGCAGTTATTTCCCCTACCTGATTTTCAACATATGAGTAGTTCTCTATATCACACACATAAGCTCAGCAGCTCACCACCCCTAGCTCTTCTGCAGAAAAGATTTTCACTATTTCTCTTCCACATTTGCTGTTATGCCTGGACAGAAACTTGCACATGTGAATAAGGCATTAAAAACTGCAAATTCCACTCTATAAAAATTCACCAGAATATAACTGCTACAATTCTAGTCTTAAACATTAACTTGGCTGTGCATGTTTCTATGTGAGTAAAGACAAGCATATTATATTAATCCTATATGGGTTTTGGCTTATATCTAAGTAACTATAACCAAAAAAATTGTGATTTGGGTTTTTCGTTTGTTTGTGGGGGCTTGGGGATTGTTGTTTGATTTGTTGTTGTTAAATACACCACCTTTCCAACCTGCAGCCTAACAGTCCTGGAGGGCTGAGCACCCTCTCCCTTCTGCAGAAAGTGACATTCAGGAGCTGGTTTTGGCAGAAGTTCCAAAGCAAGTCAGCAATAAACCTGGCAATAAGGCACTGATCCCCTGAATTCCAGCCCTGTGACATTCACCAAGAGGGAAAGAGCACTCCCAAAGTGACCACAAATTATGCCTTTGTCACTGGCTTTGTAGCAGTTCAGCATTTATCTCCACACACCACCAAGGAACTGTCTTTGTAAGACAAAGTGAAACTGCAACAGTGCTGAAGCTCTGTGTTAACAGCAACACACAAAGAGCAAAACCCAAGCATTGCATCATTTACCCTGCAACAAAATCTTAAAGCATTCAGAATGTAGCTTCTGTTGCAGGGGCCCTAACATGAAGATTCAGAAATAACTCTGCCATAAACACCCAGAACAGATAGGAAATGTGCTGAATGTCCAACTGAATTCCCAACAAAACCCCAGTAAGTTCATCTGCCTTGTTTGGACACTTACCAAAGCCATTATTTACATTTATTAACACAGGCCTACTAAGCACTTTAATCAACTCAATAGTAATGAATGTAAACATATTGATTTTTTTACTTAAAGTACAGTATATCACAATTAAGCATACTACCAAAGGAGAAAGTTAATTCACTTTCTAATTAATTCTATTGTTCTGATCAATAGAAATCATTAAACAAGAAGTGCAGCAGTACCATTTTTAACCAGAGCTTAAAAAATTTAGGAAATAGAAATTAAAAGAAGTTCAAACTACAGTAACATATAATGAGAATTCACAACAAGCTGCTCTAAATGTGGATG
The DNA here is from genome assembly GCA_013400955.1 of Drymodes brunneopygia. Taxonomy (NCBI): domain Eukaryota; kingdom Metazoa; phylum Chordata; class Aves; order Passeriformes; family Petroicidae; genus Drymodes; species Drymodes brunneopygia. Next base: position 1,427,483 of record VZTZ01022849.1, on the reverse strand, counting down.
TTAAAACCACCTTCAACACACACACTTGGTCTGGAGAGGGTTGAACATCATAGTGGTAAGAACAAGGGCATGTTGGAGTAGAATGTGAAATGAATATTAACACTGCAAGAGGAAGGCAGAGGAGCTGCTGTAACCTCTGGGAAGCAGTGGCTTGCAGTTCAGAGAAAGGTGCCAGAGGTTAATTAGTTGCTATCACAATGTAGGTTGAATCAGAATTTTATTTCTAACCACATGATGACTCTTTCAAGTACAGCACAGTTTTTTCCTAGAGTCTGTAACCAAATGTGCTTTTCTCACAACTCCAAGTTAATCCTCGAGTATTTCCAAATGATATTTTGTAGTGATATGGAGTGTTCATTATATGGATATTAACATGCTTTGACTTTCCAGCAAATACTGACAAATTTAACTGGCTGGAGTTACAACATGATTCACAGAAACTTTCTAAACCACTTAGCAAATATTGAACTGTTAAAACAGTTCAGAGGCATCCAGGTGACCCATGATAAGCAAAGATCCATTAAAACTGTGACAAACTTTATTCTCAACTAAAATATTCAAATCATGGAGTTGTCATTTTGTAGAGCTTAGTGGCACAAATGAAATAAACCAATATTCTGTTATGATGTTTTCTTCAGAAGTAGTTGACTTCAGTCTGATGCAACAGAAACAAGGCAACTAAGAATATTATTAAGGATTTGTTCATTTCCATCAGTAATCCATTCATCTGTTTCTCAGACTATTGTAGGGACTCTCTGAAAACAAAGTAGGGAGATCAGCCTACAGCTACAGATATTTTAGAGTGCATGTTCTCCAATTTATTTAAAACCGAGTCTTTACATAACTCAGTAAAAGCTTTGCCAAAGCCAAATTGGCCAGAGAGTGAGTTCTGAATTTGGTGAAGCTCAATAGCTCATTTTTGAAAGGACTGTAACCTTATCTTCTCTGTCAAATTACTGTTCAATGAACCATGACCACAAGTGTTCTGGTCACTGCTAAAATGGCTTCTGATGCAATCGCCCCTGGCATGTGCCAGGACTCTGGTATTTATCAGGTAAAAAGGACAGAGATTTCAATCTCATATTACGTTATTCTTGTTGCAAGCCAAACCTTTATGATTTTATGACCTATCAAATTAAAAAAACCCTGGTACATTCCAGGGCTATCCTGTGCATGCATCTATGCATGTAATTTGTTAATGATGCTATTAATTAAAAGGCCAGTAAAATACAACAAAACTTTCATTTACTACTAAAACTAGAATAATTTTTTATTTTGTATGCATAATCTGCCAAAGAGTATTTCTGTAAGCTTAGTCTCCAAAAAAAAAAAATTTATTGCCTATATTGCTGTCTTCCCATTATGAACAGATGTTCCATCTTCATGAGTAATGAATTTAGGAATTCCCCAATAAAGTGCCTGGCCACCTTGGAGCTCAGTAAGCAGAACAGATATGGCAGCATTGTATTAAAGAAAATCTCATAATACTTTTTTAAGAAATTCAAATATTAATATAATGTAGAAGAAAAAATTATGCAGTCATGGCATTTCACATTTCCATTCCATATCTTCTACTCATACTATTTCAGGAAATCCTTTATTCAGGCAAAGAAGTTACTTTTATACTTGTCCTCCCCTAAAATAACATCTCTTCCTTTTATTACTATTTTTTATCAAGAATTTCTAATTTAATTCCTTTATGGTACCAGAAACCCAGTAAAACTAACCAGTTTTATCATCTGCTAATGATTTCTTATCACAAAAAGTTTCTATTGGAAATGCAAGTTCATATTTTAAAATAGACACGCAATTCCAGCCAGCAGAGAAAAGAAAGAGAAAAGGTCATTTTTGTTCCAATAGGTTGACACAGCAAGTTAACTCCTCTCCACAGACCAACGAGCAGGTTCAAACTTCAGTTCTTGCTTTGGGGCAGACAGGAACTGACACTGCTGCTGCTCAAGAGCCAAACGTAGGATGAACACAAGAACAACACTGGAAAGCAGGACCTGAATTGCTTTGCATGGATCACCTCTGTGACACACACAGTGCATTAGCAGAGGGAATTATGCCTTTTTTTCCTTTATCACTATGACCAGTTGTCCTACACCATCAGCTTCAGATGTCACTGTTTTTACTGGGCAGTTCAAAGACCAGATTTTTATTAGATGAACTTGAGGCTGCAGTCGAAGCAAAAAACACTTTGTTTTGTCAGGCTACTGAATTTCTTTAAAATGCTATTTTATTCTCTTCACTTGAAAGGGGCCACCACAACCAGAAGTTTACAAACCTTCTGCCTCAAGTGAATTACCACTGCACTGTAACTACTGTGAATGCCATCTTTGAAAACAGCTATGGCAGCTAGTGCCAAATACTGCTCACTTTGGGCAATGCTCTGATGTTTATATTTTAATATTTCACCTTTTACACCTGATCTTTTTCATACATTAGAAGGACAGCAGAACACTTCAAAACATTTGTTTAGTAACTTCATACTGAGCTCTTCGAAATCTCTGCTCCAGGAGAAAGGCACAAAGTAAAACTTACTGTTTCTTAAATTAAAAAGCAAATAGATGTCCCATTTTCCACCTTTCCTCTAAACTGAGAGTGTTCTGTAAAAGGAGAGCATAAAAACAGGCTCTATGTAATAGAACAAAGCAGTGAGAAGTAGGTTTTTACTTTTACAAGACTCTGGCCAAGGGAAGCAGGAGATGAGGAGATGGGACTTGCAAAGCCCCCAAAATCAGCAGAGAAGGACAAAGGGCGTTTCTGGGCACAGGCTGATGGGCAGAGGCAGCTTCACCTGCTGCTCTGACACAGTTACAGCACAGGATGCTCATGGCAGTGACCAGCTGAAGAAGGTGAAGGGAAAGTCAGGACAGAAGCAATGTAGCCTGAGCAGCTCTGCCAGCACCATCACCAAAGGCAGCAAGGCTACGAGGGGAACAACAAACACAACCTCACCTGAAGGACAGGGACACTGACAAATGCTCAACCCCAGTCAGGCTCCAGGTAATCAAATGGAGCTATTTCTAGAAGCAAAGTTTTGGAGACTAGTATTTAAATGTCAAGCCTTGACCTTTCCTTTCATTTTTCCCCCCTCCCCCTTTTTTTTAGTACAGTCAAGTCTCTTTGGACTTCAACATTTTGAGAAAAAGTTTGTGCCCAAGCACACAAGCCTTCATCAACAGAAATGATGAGAGCTACTACAAAACACTCAGGTGACTGGAGATAGTGTCGCTGTTCCCAGCACCAGTGGATCTCAATGGAAAAAAGGAGAACACAGAAAAAAAGACACTCCCAACATCACTTAAACCTTTTTGTATCACTTTCTTACTAGTAAGGCCACACTGTGACCTAAGCCAGCAGAAGAGGACTGAGCAACACCACCAACTGTTTTGGTATGATTTACCAAGAATATGCATGCAGAAAATATTCTCTTCAAAATTCCTTCTTAAACAACTAAACAATCGCAGGTCTCAAGCTGTTTGCAGCATAATTACAGCCCGCTGGTTAATTCAAATTTGTTTTCCACAGAAACAAAGCAATATTTGGCTCAGTCAGTGCTATAAAGCTTTTGTTCCTAACAGCATTTAATCTCTCTGGGAGCCTTAGTATCACATCCACATTTATCTGTTTGACAAAGGGTTTGCATTCACTGAGCCATTCATAGCTTAAATTTGCGGACTCACATTGTTTAATGATGCTAAATTAGAAGCAGTTCTCTAATGACTTTTTGCCAAAGTTGGTGTTTGGCTATTGATTCCTACCATTAGAAACAGAAAGAGCAAAGGAAATACACATTTTGTAGCTTTTCTACATAAAGAGAACTATTTTACTCCCTTAATGTTGAAAAAGGTAAAATAGAACAGTCAGAGGATTCACAGTTTAGGCTGAACTAACACTGCACCTATTTTCTGCTCTTTATATTTGGTCTTAAGTGCTCAAAAGTTAAATAAGAATTTTGACTAGGCAGCTTAATATTTCCTGTGTGTTACAGAACACTTACAAAACCCATTCTGCACGCACCAGCAGATTACAGTTGCACCTCATGTGTCCTTAGTTTTCACACATAGAAATTAGTAAGTTAACAGAATGGCTCCTTAGAGACAAATCTAAGTCCCAGGAGGGCACCTGCACATTCAATATTTGGTCACAGAATATACATCCCACTGTAATCCTGTAACCAAATTATAGACTATCGCTTTCAAGAGTATTGGAGGTTTTTTCCCTGTATACTGGTCAGAATAATTCTGATACCTTAAAAGTCAGTAAGATTCTACCATTAGGGTCTGGGTTCCTCTCCACCATCCCTCTTGCTCTGTCACTTCTCACAGCTGTTTTAGCATTCCTTTATTGCAGTCTGCCGGAGAGGATGCAGAGGGGCATTAATTACTTTCAATTGTAAAATATTTTTCCCCTATATGATAAAACATTTAGATCTATGCATGCCGGATAAGAGAGGCATGTGACTTTTTCATCCCATGAAAAAACACATTTTTGCAGTTTAGACATTGATACAATCGTAGTCACTGCTGGACAAAATATTACAGCGATAATACAGACATGCAGTTCAACTTTAGTGTGATAGCTACACATTATTACACTACAATTCCCATTATGACCATTTAGAACAAGCAACTATTATTTTAAAACCCAAATATTCACCAAGCACTTTTTGAATATCCATAGGTAGCCCCATCCAAATACCAACAGAAAATACCACTTAACACTAGAAAAGTCAATGAGTAGAATGCAACTGGAGAACAATATTTTTTCACAGTAACAAAGAAATAATGGCAAAAATAACAAACTGGCAGAACTGACATGCTGGCAGAACAGGCAGAGTAACATATTCTAGATAATTCAATAAAGATGCTTTACCATGTCACAACACAATGTCAATATTGCAACATCCTGCTGTATAAGAAGTGTGTAATTTTGGGGACCTGTAATCCACATCATCCCCTGTAAGGTCTCCCCAGAAAAAACAGTAGCCCCGGGAGACTTCATGACAAACAAGTTTGAGCGTTTTTCTCATTTTTATCAGTTTATTACAGCAATGAAATTTCACATTTCACACTTAGAATTATCTGTCAAAATGTCTGTTATATAAAGAGCAGAAGAAAGATCAACAGGCACAAAGGAGACAAAATTTCTATACACAAAATTTCTGGGATTAAAAGCAGTCTCCTACTAGTAAGAAACAAACTCCTTCTACTCCCCACTCATCCACTTCATCTGTTTGTATGTACTGTCAGATCAGTTTAAAAAATATTTGAAGTGAGCCGCATATTGACTTTGAACATGTTGGAATTTGAAATATCTAGGAAGCAATGTCATAAAATGGAAATGTTGCCAAAGACAGGTGAGTGTGAATATCGTGTAGTCTGTCAAATGCTCAGGAGCCCAACAAAAGGGTTCATTTACTAGAAATGACCCTTGAAGGCAGCAGACACACAGGGTGGTCTCACCAAAGAGAACTAATACAGGTGGTCTGATGAATTACACACACACCTTTTCCCATTGAAGTACAGATCTCTGTATAGCATAAATTCAAAGAGCTCTTTGTAGAGCAAATCAGCTGGAGGAAGACACAAAAGCATTAACCTATATAACCAATATAAGCAGCTAAAACTAATGCTGCTTACTCCAGAGTATTAAGAATTTATTCTACTTTTCTGCACAGTAACTGATTTCCATTAGAGCAAAGCATTTCCTATCAAATTTTACAACCACGTGACTCAGGATAGACAGTGTTACAAACACTTTGACAGCAATATATTTGGAATACCACATGTTTATTTCTCCTAACGTTAGCCAGTTATTCATGAAAACACATGCAAAGGATAGTTCCCATTTAATATCAACATACTCTGTCATATGAAAGGATAGAAGGCACTACAATTACAAATGGATTATTCTGAATTAAGAATTCTTTTATCTTTCTTGTATTTAAAATTGACATGCAGGTCTAAAACCACTTAATTGAACATTCAACTTTCTAAAAAGCAGCTAGGAATATTCTTGCATGACACTATCTTAATAGAACAATCCCCAGTAAAGTGTTTTTGCAAACAGTATTTTTGCATTACTGAATTCTTTGTACATGTTCATCATATCACTTCAATCTCCTGAGTTTCCACAAACATCTCTTCCATTGTATTAATGGAAGTTGTGCACAATTTTTTTAAAAAAAAATATGACATTACTGGTAAGAATAAGAAAGAATTCTCTTAGTTCTTAATGTATGAGACACCATGGCCCATGAACAATAAAGGACTCATGTTCCTTTATGCCTCAAAGCTGTTGAATACAATTCAGAGCTGTTCCTCACCCTCACTGTAGTAGTGCTTTAATTCTTAAGCTCTGCTTATGTCAGTCAGTGTTGCTCTTTGTTTTCAACATTTGGCAGTCATGTCAAATAACAGCTATGAAGCCATGGGACACCACTTTTTCAAGTGTTATTCACTCTCTGTGTTACTCACTTTCTCTTTTCCTCTTATTCACTTGCTGAAACTGTCCACATAATATGTGAAGTCACCTAGGTCTCTCCCCACGTAGTCAACACAACCACAAACATGAATATGATTTGAGTAGTGGTGCATAAACTCGCTGTAACAGCTTTCACAGTGTTTGACAAACGGCATCTATATTCGAAATCCCAGCAAAATAAATGCCATGAAAGAAAATGCAGCCTGACAAAGGCGTGTGCTTGTACCCACAGCTGCACATTCCTAACTCATGCACTAAGCCAGCTGCACTACACCTACAGATATTGGCACATGCCAGTGCTCCAAATCTAACAGTGCCTAATTGTCCCTATGCAATGTCACTGGATCTCTCCAGCATGGGGGAAAGTTCAAGCTACTCTGGATCAGTTTCACCAGAAGTCAGGGAATGTTTGCATTTCCCATCAGCCAAGCCTTTGCCCTCTGTAACGTGAAGAGTTACCTCTTGCAGTCAGGATGTCCTGAAAATATCCCTAATAAATAACTGGTGGTACACAAACTCACCAGCCAAGAGGCAGCAAGTCCCTGCTGCTCCTTCCCATTGCCAGGAAAGGGGTACCAGACCCTGCAAACCAAGCAGACTTCCCAGTAACAGAACCACATCCTCACCTACAAACTCATCACACCTCAACTCCTGCAGTCCTTCATTTCAGGCACTACCCAGCCACAAGTTCCCACTGCACAGAACTCTCCAAGACGAGCTCCACACACTCATTTCTCCTCCATCAGCACCTACCACAAACTTCCCAAGCAGAGGCTGAGCTGAGCCTGCACAGCTGCAGGACAGCCAACATTCTGCAGTGGCACTTTGTACACAGGTTCTTCATCTAAGAAGCCAAACCTGCTCATAACCACCAGTCCCAGCATTTTGAGACAGGGAAACTAAGGCAGAATTCAGCTATTGGGTACACAGAGCAAAAAACTCTAACAAAATCTATGAGTCCTGATCATCAGTTTAATCTCTAGATAAAAGTTGCTTGTAAATCATAAGCAGGGTGAAGCTTTTAAAGTTAAGGTCAATTTTACTAGAGGAACCTGAAAAACTGGAAATTCATTTTAAATAGAAGAAAAAAAAACCACTTTTAAGACCTTATTTTGCATTCCAAACTACACTAAACCCCTATTTTGTAAGATTGATATGTCAAGTATTAAAGGGATTAAAATCTCAATCATACCTTCATATATCCTAGATCCAAAATAAATAGTATCGAAGTGTTCATCTGTGAAGTCTAGAGTTTTATGGCCATTTATTTTACATCAATATATGTTCCATTTCACACACACTTACTCCTCAATCCTTTACTCAAAACATAAGACCTTTGCCAGTGTGCAGAGTACTACTTACAACAGAAAACTTATAAATATGAATATAAAAAACATCGGATTACATAAAAGAACATCAAATTTACGGCAATCTCTGCAATGAAGGTAATTAATCCCACCACCTATTTTACTGGTCAACCTAAATTACAGAGGATTTTTTAATTAGTTGATTTATATTGCCTAATCAAATAGGTGCCATTTTGTAATGTTTCTCATTCTTTATAATAAAATACATGAACAATTTTAGCAATAGATATACGAGTCCTCCTAATGTCAGGTCTGTGTGCCAGTAAAGAAATGTCTTCATAAACACTGAGATACATTGACTCATTATCAAGAGATGATTAAGGCTGCTGATCACATATTTCTCATGCTCCAGATAAGCTCAGCATCATATAGTTTAAACATGATCACTAAACCTGTTCATACTTTCAACACACTAAGATAATCAGCCACATGATCCCCATCACAAAGGCTGGAGCATTCTCAGGGCTAAGATTAGCACTTTAAGGGCAATGAACAGCACAAAAGAAATGCTCTGTTTCAGCAGCAGAGAGATCAGACTGGGCTAGTTCTGATTTTTCATGCATGTAAGACTACTACAGTTTAAAAACAGCAGCATAAGGTAAGACACGAATGACACTGTTTATCTGACATAGGTTCAAATGTCTCACAACTCTCATCACCATGGTACTTTCCTTATATTTAAATCATATTTTTAGCAACCCAGAACAGGTAGCAATTTATTGGAAAGAGTTTCTCTTTTGGTAGCCTTAAGTATATTTGATGCTCCCCATAAGAAGACTGAAGCACATCCACATCTTGTCCTAGGATTAATTAATCTTGAATGTGAGTGTGCCCAGCAGAGGTTCTGTAGAGCCAGGTTTGTTCCTCAGCCTCTGTGCCCGAGAACAATAGTGACCATGCACATGGCGCTGCGTTCTTTCAGCCCCACCGCTAACAATGCCATGCTCAGCAACAACAAAAAAAAGACATTTAGAGGACCTGTGCACCTCTCTCTTACAGCATGTACCTACTGTAGCTGAAGAAGAAGCCTATCTGCCAGCAGGCAATACAAGCTTGAAAGTACTAATACTGTATGTATATTAGTCTGGAATACTAGTGGAAGTAGCAGCCTTTACAGCAATTTCCAGATAGAAAAGTCACCTACATTGCTACCTGTGCATTTTAAAGCAACTCTTCCTCCTTTTGGAAGAGCTGTTTCCTTAAATAAACATGGAAGGAATACAGTAGCCTGTGCTTAGCAGTTTTATTTCAGAGAAGGAAAAAAAAGCCACCTGTATATGCTAACACAGAACTCACAGCAACAAAAGGTGAACAAAAGCTGCATCAGGATTTGGCAAGACAAAGGCATATTGTGAAGCTTCTTTACACTGACAACCCATATAGCTGTAAGTATTCAGATACAAATGATTCAAATTTATGTTTTAAGCTTTTATTGTAACTTTTTATGAAGACATTCAATTTGTATTAAGGCTAAGACTTTAAAGAATAAAACAAGACCAAAGCAGGATGATTTCATCTCTACAAGAACTCACACAAACAAAAGTGCAGTACAATACAGCAGGTGATTTCAAGCTCAATTTCCAAACTAAATAGTCAGGAGGAGGAAATGTTCACATATACACTATAAAGAAAGCCTGCCAGCCTCAAAGCTTAACTTGTCAGTTCAAGATCAGCTCTACAAATTAACACCACCACAAACTTTTCAAATGAACATACACAATATCATTATGAACAGGGCTTAATCTGCACAATTTCTCTATGTTTCAACAGAAAGGGAAAGACTTGACANGGGGGGGGGGTCTACATAGCAAACAAGATAAAATTCTGAGTGCCAATGTCATTTAATATGTAACAGGGTATTTTGCCACAGGGTAGTCTCACGAAAAGAATTCCCACCTTATTATCCTCATTTCTCTCACTTACATGTATGCTGGAGAAAGTGGCGATGACCTGGATGTTTTAAGCACAGGAACTGGGAATTTCCAGATAGCAGGAGAGCTCGTTTTCCATTTCAATGGCATGTTGTCACCACGGTACTACAATAACAGTAAACAGCGTTTCCATAACAGACTACCAACTAGGACTTCCATTCCACACACTACTGACACAGCAGTGGCTGCTGCTAAGAACAAGGAAATGATTCTGCCAATGCCCTTAAACCGATGCTTCCAATCTGTAAAACAGGGCTGTAAGGCATCTCCTTTTAAATCCTGCTGTCCCCTAAAGCAATATGATGATTCTATCCTTCTAACTCAACAATAGTGCCACCTCGTTAGGGAAGCACTGACTGCAGTATATGTTAAGAAAAAAAAGAAAAGAGTGCACTCTGCACACCAGCATAATGCAGCTTTATTTAATAAAAGCAGCTAATTTTTAAAGAACTGTTTCTAATGCTATTGTTCTACCTTAACAGGGACACTGCAGCACTGTACTATCTTCTCTTCCTATTAACCTCATTTCTGACCAATGGAAGCAGAAAAAAAAAAATGAGTTTCATATGAAAATGAAACAACATACCTACTCAGAATACACTTGTCATCCTCTGAACATTCTTCTTTTGAGCTGCAACAATACAAATGGGATATAAATCTCAGCATAGCCTTAGGCCACGGCTAATAGAGATCAGTGACTAAATTCAGCAGCCTGTTTTCCTCCTGTGCAAGCTCTGACCAAACAATACAAGAATGCCATTATGGAAAAAGCCCATTGCAAAAATCAGTCCTTCTAATCCATAGCTAGGAAGACAAAATAAAGCAGAAATCGCTGCAGGTTTCTGCATGCTCTTCTAATAGCTTCTGGTTCAGGATGCTTTCATTTTCCTATTCTCATTTCCAAGGAGGAAGAGCAAAATCTCATGCATTTTACAACACGATATGGGAACACAAATATCACTCTGTCTTCTGCAGTAGAGAAGCAGAGACTAGCAGGCTGTTAATAGCAGTCTTTGTAGGAACGCTATCAACAATCTAATTCTCAACGCCCCCCCCAGCAGCTCCCAAATTGCCTCCAGAACTGACGAAGCAGATGGTCACGCAGGTCCCCAGCAGGGACCGCTCCGCAGCTCAGGGCTCTGCCTGCTGACCTCCCGGGGCTGACGACAGGAGGGAGCAGGGAAGGCAAACTATTAAAAAGGGAATGGGGAATTTAATAGCATCTTATGCAGAAGCAGAGCAGGTTTCTAGGGAAAAGAATGCAGAGATTCAGCTATATAGATTACCTTATTACAGGAAAAACATACATCACCTCTAATGCATTGCCACAGCAGACTGAATCAACAATAAGATATTTAGTCTACAGATTTCAGAATAGTCTCTGTACTGCATGACAATTTTTCTGTTCATTAGGACAGCTCTCATTAAAAAGCCAACACCCTGTCACACTACTTAGCAATACAGAATTGAACCAGGAGCTAATTCTATACATTTCTATAAATTTATTCGTTCCAGTAACATTTAACAACATTCCGATAGGTTTTTAGTAACAGTGAAACATATAATGTTAAGTTCAATTTTGGGATGAAATCACCAGGGAATAATCGCTGCTTCTGATCACCATTATTGAAACTGTTTGCCCAAAATAGTTTTGGGCATTTGAAGCTGTTACCAAAGGCAAGGAACTAAAATAACCCAGGACAACCTCACTCAAAAGCAGATGCACCCTTAGGACAAACAATCGAGGGCCTCTCTCCCACTTCTCTGAAGTTCTAAATTACAAATGAGCAGCATTAACCCGGGCAAACAAATTTCACAGGAACTGCTACTGGGATGCTGAACAGACACCACTGTGTATGACAAGTGTTTATGTGCTGTGACTATTATGAAACACTAGTCCTGCAAAAGTATCTATGCAGTTTTAGCACAGTCATACTTCTAGCAAAAGAATTCAAGTATTTTCATGCCAACAGGCACACTTGGCTACACACATGGTCAATACTGTGTCCAGTCTCTCACACACGTAACACCAGACTGCTACATTGTGCCAGCTCTGCACTAAGGGCATAGAAATCAGGTTGAAAGATGTTAGATAGCAGCCATTATAATCACAAAGTAAAAAAAAAAAAGTCATCAATTTGCATTCATACACTCAGCTTCGCTTTTACATTCACCATTATACAGAAAGTGCCTTAAAATACAATAAGCAAATGCATTACTCCCTTCCTCACACCGAGTGCAACCACTGCAACCAACTGGTAGCTGCTTGTAAAGTCTCTGTCTCACTGCTCTGCCACCCCCAAGGAGATCTTCACATGTTTTATTTATTAAGAGCATCATGACTAATAAAGTAAGAAGAATGAGGCTAAAGACAATCAATGGACCCCTTTTTCAGAAGTAACTCCTGAAATACCCCTTTGATCAGTAAAATAAAATCCAACTCAAGCCACAAAGTCATTCCCAAGTATTGACTGACATTTAAGTCAATCCACACAGGCACAGAAATCAGAGTTACTTCTCACTTTTGACCCCCACAAGATCATTCACCCTAGAGGGCAACATGAGTCCTCAAATACCTACTCTCCTTTGTGTGCTTCCGGTCCCACTTATTTTTCCACTTACTCTACAAGCAACATAAATTAAACCTTTGCAGAAAAAACAGTAACAGTAAACATTTTTTTGAAAGTAGAGGAAACCCAAGCACTGCCAACCAAATCCCCTCCCAAAGCCCAGCACAAACTACTCCACCAAACAGCCCATGTACAAAATTCAGAACTGCAGAAAGTGGCAGTGCCAGGTACTCTAAAAATAGGGAAATGCTTGTCACTTGCTAAAGAACAACCATGTGAGAAATGAATCACCTATCCACACATAAGGAGAAAAAACATAAATCAAATCCCATTTTCTTCCTGACAGTCACAGATTGGTTGCATATTCTCACGGAAAATACTATTATTAATTTATGCTTTACATAAACTATTCCTGAGACAACAGAAAATCACAGTATATAATTCTGATATTTTAATTAAGACTTCAAAATAACAGTTTAGCTGCACATTTAAAAATACAGGAAAAGTAATCTGATCTCCTGGAGTGTGTTGTACCCACTGAATATACATTTTCTGTTCTCATATTACATAGCTTTGTCACTCATCCTCAAATGAACTAGTTCTGAGGGCCAAAAGCAGCACTACAGCTCTGTGCAGAATCCTCCTTGCTGAGAAAACAATTATTCCCAGGCAAGTGCTCTGAAAACATACTAACTTGGCACACAAACTGGAGATGTGCTTTAAGTTTAAAACTCCTAAATGCTGAAAATCCCATGATAACTGCATAGATTTAACAGCATTTTGGGACCATTCAATCCCAGACTTGTTTTCTGTAGTTTTCTCACAAGCAAGTTTACATTCAAAATTAAAAGCATCTACTATCTATAACTTGTTAAAAGTTATGTTCTACTTATTATCCAAGTCTCCCACACATCCTTTATTCTGTGTACAAAAGATGAGAAAGTGATTGGGTTTTAAGCAACCATTTCCATGCTCGTGTTTCCAAAGCTGCACTGAGCACAAAGTAACTGACAGAGCACCACGAACTTCTGCACAAAACTCGGCCATAAAGGAAAGGAGCAGGTGGCATAAGAAGAAAAACAATAAATAATGCCAAAGGCAAGATCCCAATGTGTCATTTTAAAGACCTGAGATGTTAAACAAGGCCAGAAGCTACTGACTGGGGCTGAACAGCAGCACAGCTCTGATCCCACACAGAGAAGGAACACTGAAAAGTGCTTGTGTTAAGAGGGGAAAGCATTTTGTAACCCTCTCCCTCCATCCCTGCACCTACATCCTGCTTCACTATTGACCAAGCAGCAAAATTTGGCCCCAAATGAGAAGAGCAGGCACACAGCATCACACTCAGCAAGCATATGACCAAATCACACACAGAGCCCCCCTCGCCAGGGCACTGATCACAGCATCTTTTCTTCTGCAAGTTCTCCCTGATCAGAGGAGGAACACGGCTAAAACCACGTCCCTTGTGACTCTCTTCCTTTTCTGGGGATATCCTCTTCTTTCCTTTCTGCAGCTCGAATGCTAAGCTGCTACCATGTTGTGACACACACATCAGCTGTCAGCACATTGCCCTCTTGTACCCTCTGTGTTCACATTTCTGGGGCATCTGTACTTTCAACAAAACTTTTAAACCATGTCTGCATTTCCCATAGGACTTCCCTTCCCAGTTGTTCAAAAAGAAGAAAAAGGCACAGACAGAAAGCTGTATGAGAGCCCAGGCAACATAAAACTGTATTGGTCTGCAAGTATTTATTCTCAGCCTTTGAATGCCACTTAAATTTTTGTACAAAAACTAAACTGAATATAAGTCAACTTCTAGAGATGCTGCTGGATTTTCTTCAGTTTGCACAGATAAAGAGTTTAGCTTTTTTTTCCTCAGTTCTTAAACTGTTAAAAACAAAACTGAAAAAAACACTTGCTCAGTCAAGTGATTTGCTGTGGTCAAAAAATTGCTGTTCCACTTTAACAGGCTACTTACCTCTCTCCTTTTATTCATCTCTTAAGCACCAGAGGAACTGAAAGCACAAAGTGAGAAGTAGGGTTATGCTATATTGGAACTTTCTCAAGTCTTCCAAACCCTTTCTAGCATGACCTGAGAAGTCTTCTCACTTCCAGAACCTCAGGATTCTTAAGCTTTACAGAAAGAAAAACAGTCAAAGCTACAGTGACAGTATGATGTATATCTCCCATTTTGTTGTCTAGAAATGTAGACAACAGAGAAGTCTAAATATTTGTGTCACAACTATTGCCTATTGATATAGTGCTTATATAAGAAAAGATGCCAGACTCAACAATAAGAAAAATACCTTAAATGGTAGCGATAAGACCAGTAAACATATTCAAACTTCTGAGATTCTTTTCCCCCACACCTGTGTTCCTGAAATTCATTGATACAAAAGCACATTTCCATTTTAAAATGCACATTTCTTATATGATAAAAACCCTATTTTATGATATTAGCACTAGGAGAGCTGGCTGCAACTGAAGACAGAAAATCAGTTTCACATGGGGAGGAATTGCTCTAATCTTTTCCATATCTTCAAACCACCAGCCTGCTGAGCTGATGCATCCTACATTACACAAGATCATTTTGATACAGAAGAAAATAAAGAACCTCCAAAATTCAGTAAAATCTTCCCAAAGGCACGGAACTCGAACGCAATAATTATTTCAAAATCAAAATCATTTCAGCAATTTAAATATGGCTGCAAAGGCACAAGTCTAGAAACTGAAGAGGAGCAAATGAGGATATGTAACATTTCTCTACAGGTTCCCTAAAAAACTGACCGTGTGATAATTTAATTGGCTTCCTTATTCAGCTCTTTCCACTTCACATGGGTGCTTCTCATGCCTCTACCCCTGACTTTCCAGTCTATTAAACTGCAGCTGTTCCAATTAGTGGAGGAGAATAATTAATTAAAAGATGGTGTTGACAGTACTGCCCTATGTATGAGTCAGTTAATTAATAAAATTTCTTTGACCATATATAGTCAAAATATTCACACCAAAATTCCTATGAAGGGAAAACAAACCTCTGCCTAAGGAGGAATCCAGAGGAAACCACTGCAGTTACCTTTGCAGTCCTCTCACAGCAGCACTGTAACATTCCCCAAATACTGAAGGGCAGAAAAAGATTGGCAATATGCACCTGGCAATGCTTTTACTGAAATGGCAACTTTTCTAGAAACATCAGAGATCTGTCTATCTAAGGAACAGTCTCTCAATTAATTTTTTAAATTTTATCAAGAAATTAGCTTTAAAACTGCAAAAGACAGTTCTGACAACGATGCCTGTACTTTGACTTGCTACTTGCTATGCTGTCTCAATTTTTTTTTATAACTGGGGGTATAAAAGCCCTCAGACACCAGATATAAGTTAAAGCATCTTTTAGAAGCAGTTGTTAGATGTTAGACATCAAGATGCACATGACCTCATAAATGGATCAGAGACGCTTACGAAGTAGTTACTATCAAATATACTTAATTCTTTAAAACTGGGCTGACTGCTCATGGAACGAAGAGTAATCATAAAGCATAAAGCAGTGAGATAAACTGCGTTTGCAGCCAACCCCTCCTGCTGTCAAAATGCTGTAAGCAGTGCAGGTTCCTGTCTCTATAGCAATATGTGGGGCTGTTTCTCAAATGGGAAAAAATCCCCACATCTTTAAATATTAAGTTAAGCAGTCAGGGCATGTCCTATGTGTTTAACAAGAAATGCTACAGTTTTCTATCCACTCACTCAGCACTTTTTCCTGTATAAATGAGGAAATTGCTGCAGTAACATTTTAGGATGCATGATTTCAGTAAAAATTATTATATGTAGATATACATAGGCATTTGATATATATGGGATTGTGTATGTATCATGTGTGTAGATATATACACATACATACACACACTATATATATATTTGACAAATACACATTACCCTGCATCTGACACAGCCACATCCCCTTCCCTTCCAGACACCTCAGAGAGGAGAGGCTGAAACTCTCACACAATTTTGAGACTATCAAATTAAGTATATGTTCTTAAATGAACCAAAGAGGCTGAGAAGGA
The DNA here is from genome assembly GCA_013400955.1 of Drymodes brunneopygia. Classification (NCBI taxonomy): domain Eukaryota; kingdom Metazoa; phylum Chordata; class Aves; order Passeriformes; family Petroicidae; genus Drymodes; species Drymodes brunneopygia. The sequence continues at coordinate 1,411,065 of VZTZ01022849.1, read as the reverse complement.
ATCATGTTGAGAAATTAGTTTCTCCATTTAACACATCCTTCAAATGTTCATAACCCTGGTCTTTGCATCATTCATAAATGAAAAACATTAAATCTGATAGTGTAAGTTTGAAACTTCTGAAATTACTCAGCAACAGCAAACATTCAAAAGAACTCACGCTGTTTCCTATAATGTCACAATGAACTATTTTTGAAACTATTTAAGTAAAATAATTTTGCTTAAATCTTAAGTCAAGTTCCCAAAAACTTGCAGGAAAAGGGAGACAAGAAAAGAATAAACTCAATCACTGCAGTATTCACACTTTTAATATTTGGAAGCATTAATTTATTAAAATATTAAAGCCTGTCTCAGGTATATTTGGTAACTACACAGAGTCTCAGAAATATTTTGAATATTCTGAAGTGTGTGTTTCTTACCATGAAAGTGGGTGTTATTTTATGCCACTTCCGGATGTCTTGTGTTTTCTTGTGTTTATTCTTGAAGAGAGATTTTTCTAAAATTGAGGTAAGATTTGTCAAGATGCACTGTTAACTTAATTACAAGCTACAGGTTATAATATGAAAATAAATCAGCTTTGCTTGGGTAAATTACTGTTATGTAAAAGTTATTAGGTAAAATAAGGTCTTAAAACACTTAGTAGGAGGTAAAACTATAGTGAGCTAATGAAGGTCTCCAATTTTTGATCTAAGTCCATGTACTCTACTGACAACATACCACTAAGAAGAAATGCTTTTGAATTAACATCAATTTATTCAGAGAACTTGGCTCATCTTCCCCAGGTGTTTATATTTAATAAATGAACACAGAAACCTGAATGCACAGTCACAGCAGCCAGACTGACCCTGCTGAAGGTAATTGTCTGAACTAACAGTTATTTTTATTAGGTCAAAATTAACTACAAAGAATTTATTTCTAAACAACTTCTCCACAGCTGTTATAGTCTGTTGGCTGCTCAATTTATTTTAGTAAAGTATGCCTAAACACATTATGTATCAGACTCAAATGCTGCAAATATATTAAACAGTTTAGTAATGGAACAGAAATCAGGACTGAGCACCAGCCATGAACAACTTCAGTATTCCCTGCACCACAGACAGCAAACTGCAAACTGCAGGAATCATGTGTTAGGTGAAGTTTTTTGGAAATATTCTTAAAATGAAAGTTTATAGACTTTCTTTCATTCATGCATTATTTACATGGAATCTATTAGTCTTCTTGCATTCCCTAAGCCTTACTGTCTTCAAACACTGGAGTGTGCTTTTGTGGTCCTGAACACCTACAGAAAGTGTCCCTGATGAAAAGGGCAGAAAAGCAGGCATGGGGATACAAAAATACAAACTCTCCCTGAACGCAGGAATTCCTACTGCATTGTCACCTCTGATGGCTCCAATCCACAAAATCTCCACTGTGGACACTCCTGACACCTTTATCCAAAGGCCAGAATCCCTCAGGAAGATCGACAGAAAATGAGACTGAAAAGGTTTCAGGAAAGATGCTGATGCTCCAATCCAGGTTGTCAGAAATCATTGTGTGTAAACTGGGAGCCATAAAAACTGCAGGCATGCATCTTCCAGGAGACTCAAAGCTGCTGCACCTTGCTGCCCATGGCCACTGCTTTGCAGCTGGCTGGATTTCTACAAGGAGTCACAAAAGAGACACCCAGATGCAATCAATTTAATTACCTGCCATCAGATACTCTGAAGCATATTAGATACAAATTTTTATCAGATACCAATTTGACCTAAAGTTCAGCTTGCCTTCACACAGGGACATGTGAAAGTCTCAAGCAGCAAAAAGTTCAATTTCAAATTTGTCACAAATGTTAACTGTTTATTGCTAGTGTTAATTTCTCACATCCAGTGAGAGAAAAAAAATATAATTTCTCTGCACTAGAAAAGGAGTTTCAAGACCACAGATCATTTCAAATAAATGCCATGAGAACAGGTGGAATTAGTTCCAAAGCTAAAGCAGCTGAACAGGCAGCACAGGAAGAAGAGTCTTGTACTAAATTTTCAATTTCTTGATTTCCCCATCCCCCACACCCCCCCCCAAGAGCCAGTGGCAATCAGGAATCAACTCCTCCCATTTGTCTAAAGAAGGTGTAGTCCAAAGACTCCTTCCCAAAAGACAACATGGGGTAACTCCCTGGTGTGTTTGCTCAGGATCCTCCTTTCCTCAACGAACCAAGCCAGTGATAACCACACTACCTGCTCCCAAAAGGACAGTAAAATCAAGTAACCAGGTCTCTTGTTTTGATGCACTTCCATACCCTGACAACTGAAAACAATGGATAATTGTCACTGGTTCTTTCACTTGGGAAGCAGACACTGAAGATGTGTGTTTGCAGCTCAGTGATGATTGCACACCCCAAGGATACCTGTAACCACCACTGCAGTCCTGAATGTGAGGAACAACTTTAACTGCAAGATTTCAGCAGAATTGGATACTACCTCTTCAGAAAATATCTGATCTCCTTCTGACAAAAAGAGGTTTTCTGCAGGTTCCCACTGTTGTGTGTGGTTATACAAAGGACTCAAGGCCTCAGCCTTTCACACTGAGCTGAAAATGGGATGTAGGGAGGCTGTACAATCTATAAGTGTGTTCATGCCACAGAATCAGCCCCATTTTAATGGTCAGCAACACTTAAAAAATACATGAAACTTTCAAAATGCATATCTTGGTTACATTTAGATTTTTCCAGGAGACAAAAAACACAATTACAAAAACAAGTCTTCATATAAACAAGTTCCATTTCACTGAAATACACCACTGTGTTCTACTTCTAAATCACTAAATGTCAAAACTCCCGTGTAATAATTAAATTATAGATAGAAAATTACAAACTGCTTTCATCTTTAGTAGCTCTGAGAACACAAAATTAAAGAAAATTCCACATTTGCTAGTCCAAGTTTTGAAATATGCTGGTTACTTATTTCAAATTTGTTATGGTGGGCAAATATACAAGCTATTAATTCATTTCCAAAAGCAGATTTAAGATATTCACTTAGCAGACTGGAAGAACTCTGCAATTGCAATACCCCTATTTAGTGGCAATCTGGATAATTTAGGATCAAACGAGGACATGCCGCTTTGCATGAACTAATTGTACATAGCAAGAAAAGTACAAGCTGATTTTAGAAAGACCCATGGAAGAATGGCAATTTTCCTTGCATTTTTAAAAACTATGAACTATTTAAATCAAATAGTTTGAAGTCCTCTGGTTATAAACCTTCATTTCATAAAGTTTAAGACATCTGACTCCTATTCAAAAGTGAAGTTCAGTGCTGAAGTTTCAATGTCCATGTAGCAGCTTCCGCAGGTCATTTTACCAGCACTGCACACACTCCTGACAGTTCTCTACATCTTTATAGAATTGTACATGTGGTCACATCCCTTCACCTGGCAAACTCCCCCTTCAGAAACAGAGCTGAAAATAAATCAATGAAGCTCAGAGGAGGAAAAGGCTGCAGAGAGGTGGGTGGGAGGCTCAGCCCAGTGACAGCCACCACCAGCACAGCTGCACCACTTCATTCCACCCACCTCATTTGGTCAGGAAAAAAAAAGGGTCTAAATTCTGCAAATAACTCTAGGCTCCTATGCAAAACAGTCACATCTTTCTCATCTGTGCTGGTCTAGTGAATCACAGCAGGCTCAGGAGAGACCACATTAGAGAAAAAAATAAAATCAATAGATGTGCATGGTAAAGAGGTCCTTGGGGGGAAATAGCATTGCACAGCTGTGATGCACCAAGACACAGTGCAATAATCAGCTAAACCAAGAAATATCTGTATTTCAGCACCTTCTGCAGCTGCACTAATGTACTTTTCTACAGCTGAAAATATCTTCTTGAAGCATATATAGAGAACACCAAGCAACCGTGATAACTTTGAGCTGGGACAAGCCCTTCTCTGAAAGTCGGAAATAAAGCAGTTGTAATTCGGGGCTTTGTCTGCCAGAGGGAGCTGAAGGAAAGAGAAAAAATTCCATGTATCTCATTCCTTCAGAAGTTTCAGGGTTGTCCTACACCAATTAATGCAAATATTCTAACAAAAAGGGAATTTGATGTAAAATCATCCCCAGCTGTGACTGTCACAGGGCACCCCTGCACTGACACCCCACTACCAAAACCTGGCCCAGGGCACTACATCTGGCAGTTCCAGTTAGAACAAGATACATATTAGCTAAAAACAGATTGTCATTAAAAGGCTCATTGGTCTTTTTTGCACATTCTTTTCACATACTGCTTCTAACACAAGGTTGGTACACCTAAAAATCTGCCTGTGGCATACAAAACTCTCATTTATTTGTTACCATACCAATAATTTATTCTTTTAAAGCACTTGCTAAAGAGCTTAAAATAAACAGGAATTGGTCTCATTTTACAAATTGATAGAGCAAGCTATTTCAACAACATGCTCATGGGAAACTGGGATTCTGTAAAACAGATCAGGAAAGAATTTCACTGCACACATTCTGGATGACCCCTTTCTTCCCTCCTGCATTTTCAGGTAAACTACTTCCAGCTTCAAAAGCATTACATATAAAAACCAGTACACAAGGGTTTCACATTTTGAAAAAAAAAAGGCAGATGGGTATACCTTTAAATGACTCTTTTAAATGCTAAAGTCTAAGCTGATCTAACTTCCCTTAGATCAAAATTTCACTGACAGCTTTAGTCAGCATAGCAGCATCGTGCACCTTTCTTGCAATCAGAATGCTTTTAGGAAAACCAGTTATGCCACCTTCTGGTATTCATAAGAACTACTCAACAAGACAAATATTTTAATTCCTTTCCCATTTTAAATGGAAAAAAAACCCAGTACAAACAGAAAACTCACTTTATCTATTAAACCAATGAAAAAAATTGCTTTTTTTAAGCATCTGATGATGATCTGTGCAGCACCATAGCTAGGACTAGCTAGCTTGGACTGGTTTGTACCCAGCCTCAAGGTTCCTAAGCCTGTACTGCCCAGGAGATGGATTTGATGATCCGTAGGGGTCACTTCCAACTCAGGATATTCGATGACACCTGCTGACAAACACAGCACCCTTCCCACATATTACCTGGTGTGAGACATGAGCTATTCTGCCCTTTGCCTCACCAGCTGCAGCAAACAACTGGGAAAGGCAGAGAAGGAAACAGATGAGAAAACTTGAGGAATGGCTTCTGTACAAGAATTTACTTTTAGCTTGGACTTGACAGCATGGAAGGCAGAGAAGAAAGAAGAAATACACTGAGAGTCACAAAAAGCACGGTAAATGTGGTGTCCTTATTCACCAGTTCTCCAACACAATGACGAGAAAGCTTTGCATGAAACTAGCAGATGTTTGGTGGGAAAAAAACGAAACACAGGAAATGTCTTCAGGTAACATGCTGCAGCTATCCCAGCAGCAGCTTTTCAATAACCGTTTATTACAACACAGATTCACTGAAGCAAAGTGAGAAAAACATTTTGAAACAGAAGTTTGAACTGGTTTGTACCCAGTGCTCTGTGGTGACTCCAGCACATACAAAGCCAGCAACCAAACTTCTCCACCTTAGCTCCCACTACCAAAGCATCCTAAATACTGTAGTGGGACACATGCATGGTTATGTTAAAACAAATATAAACCCCCTTCCTCCTGTATTTTACCTGGATCTATGCAATTAACTCTACTGATAAAACCACAAGGGAAGATGAATTTAAGCTATGACTTCAAGAATTTTTTTTACAATTTCCAACCTATGCCTTCAATATAAAACTGTTTCTAGATGTCAAACTTCCACCAACAGTTTCTGAAGCGGAAAAAGCTTCAGTGAAGGAAGAAAGAAGGCACAGAATTAGGTATGAAATAACATTAACAAATTAAGTGGATTACTGACTCCAAAGTGTGTCAGCTGATGCCTCACAATCCCTCCCAAGACAAACATCCAGTGATTCTCCAATCTTAAACAATCTCTGATACAGAAAGTAGGTATTTCTCACTATCATTTGCCACTGTAACCCTGAACTACGAAGTTTAACTATATGAATTTAAAACAGAATTTGAAGTTTGGTGTAGGAATCAGACAAACCCAAGACCAAGCTCAGGCACTAATGTACAAACAACAGAAACAATGTGGACAGCTGAAACACAAGAACATCTATTTGCATGCCCACTTGCTCATCACACCTTCCCACAAACCTCTGCATATTCTTTCAGCCATGTTTACTCAGCTCTCTGCAGTATCTGTCCCATGGTATAATCATTTTCTGGATCTCTAAACAAAGCAAAACTTGCATGAATCAAAGCTCAAAGCTTTGCTTTGACGTGTTCTTCCAATTACAGTACATTTTACTGATTCTGAAGTTCAGCAGTTTCATTTTCTGGAGATGCTGAAATTACCATTTTGCCCACACAAGACAGAATGATAACATGCAGGAGGGTATACACACACCACGAGAAATACAAAACATGATTTTCATCATAAGCAACACCGTAAGTCATGCTGCAAACAATATCTTATTTGCCTGAAAGATTTTACAAGAATCTCTGAAATAACTAATGTAACAGCGAAGTTGCACAATACTAATTCAGGAGAATCATGAGAGTAACTCAGACGAGGCAGAATGTGACTGCAACCACCCGAACAAAGTCTTGCTGCAAATTGCACAAAGTGTTGCCAGGAAAATGCAATGCCATAATCTCACTTAATCAACTGCTAAAATTGTATTTTTTTTAAAGCCATGCATTAACATCAGTCATGCCTGAGCTGCTCCTGCCTTCTCCTGTACCTATAGACATGTAGAACTGGAACTGAGTAGATTTCTGCAATTTACCAAAGTATTTCTTCACTCACTTGGAACACTGATTCTAAATTTCAAACCTTATACTGAGAGCAGTGTTGATGTCTAGAGATTCAAAGGCAATCTCAAAGGAAATCAGCACTTTCATGACACTAAAATCCTTGAAAGTTGAGGCTTTGGAAGCCTTTGAACAGGATATAGTGAAAACATGAAAAGAAGGCAAGATTAATTCTGGAGACATGTGGGAAATCTCTGCTGAGACAAACATACACTGTTCCAAAAGCACAGGATACAGCGGTCAGATTAGGAAGGGAGGAAGGCAGGAAGGCAGGGCAGTAAATCAGATATTTGTTCAGTAGGGTCAGTACTGAACTCAAAGCAAAATGCAGTTGGTAGCTTAAGATAAGATGAATATTTGCCACAGGAGTTTCTGTAAACACTGAAATAAAAACTGTCCCGTGAATAATAAACCTCTGCAGGAAAACCAACAGTTCCAGCAACTATGAAACCAGGAGTTTTACATAAACACTGTTACAGAAAACTGTTCTTTCTTTAGTACTTCTCAGCAAATTTCAGTGAACTTATATTCTGGCTCATATCCTGAATCAAGCAACAACATGTACAAACATACCTTCTTCTGTTTGAGTCTTTCACTAAAGTAGAAACATAAGCAAACTACCAACACCTTGCTGTCCAAAAACCAGCTGATGGGGAGAAATTTCTGAAACATGACAAAATTTTGCTGGATTTTGAAATAAATGTCCATTCAGGGATTTATTTTTTTGTTGGGGAAGAGGGGGGTGTGCAGATGGCACTAATAAAAGACTGATTTATTAAGAGGAAAAAGACCTATTTGAAGACTACCAAGTATTTTAAATAATCACATTCAATCAATAGTTAAGAAGTTTTTCAGGATTTTCAGTCATTGTATAAGGCACCTGGATGTAAAATAATTAAATACAACATTTGTAGATAAGCAGCCTATTTATAATTGTTTTTTATCAACCCCCTAGAACAACGCACAAGGCACAGTGTGACTAAGCTTTTCCTTCAGTGCTCTAATCCGATGAAAGCCTACAGAATCCAAAGGGCAGAAGTACAATTAACTAAAATTTTTGAGCCTTAGCATTCTGGTGTTGAATGCACAAATTCTGTTTCACAGCAAATTTCAACGATGTCATTCAGTTCATTCACCCTCCTCCCTCCCTTTGCTCCTGAGTTCTGCATCAGTCTCCTAACCCAGTTAACTGGCTGGAGAACAAGGCCATTCCTGTTCTCCAGCATCACTGTTCATTACTCCTGAAGCATGTACAGCAGAGGGATGGCTGCTCCAACTGCACATCAAGCCAGCAGCATCACATAATGATTCCTCATCAGCCAAAGCCTTTGCCACACCCCACTGCAGAGCAGCAATGAAAAGGATTTCCCGTTCCCAATGACAGACCAGTGATGTCCTGGAAAAGGCCCTGAGCAAAACCCAGCACAGACAACCATGTACTTTGCTGTATGGGCTGAGCTCTAATTATCTGAAAAATGAACTGAACAGAGTCACATTGGTGCTCTAATTACTGAGAGACAGAGCAAGAGAGGAGAAAACCTGACTGTGAGAGCAAAGTGGAACCCAGACAAAGGCAAAGATGCTGCTCCAGCCACGAAAGAGCAGCTTTACAAAGCCTGCAAACTCCTCTGCTTCTGCTCCCATGTTCCGCTTCACTCCCACATGCTCTGACTCACTCAAGTCACATCAATTTAAGCAACAGCAAACACGGCTTTGGCTCCTTGTCCACAGCTGGGCTTCTGAGAGACCTGCTGACTTGTTGATACATGACCTCTGTGCTCTTTGGGGCAACAGAAGCAAAATGAGACCATCTGAAGATTTAACACATTCACTTCAGATTAAGTTTCCTCGCGGATCCTTAGCTGAACCACCCCCACCTACCCAGCTGTCAGCTTGGATTGAACCACCCTGTAACAGGTGAGCTGGAGCAGAAGAATGAAAGTAGAATTCAGGAATTTGGAACTGGGTAGCTGCATGCTGAAAACGTTTGGAATCCAACATGATGGAGCTGGATGTGATAACATAGCTTGGGAAAATGGAAGGAGATTAGCAAGATGCTCAAGTTTCAGCAATGCCATAGGAAGGTCAGGCATAAATATACACACAATATTGTGACAAGGCAGAACAGCACCAGTTATAGCTGAAGGTTTTCCGTGACAGACATGGACATTTTAACAGTGCACTGTTATCTTCAGCTATTAAATTTATTATTATGCACAGTAATCATACTGATGTCTGGATTTCAGTGTGTGTCTGTTTATGGGACTGGAAGTCACCAGGCTGTAGAACACTGTTTGAAAAACTGAGCTATTTCCCAGAACAGCCTTTGCTGGTCCTGCAGGACACCTGCATAACACCTCTGAAGAAGATCACATAAAATTTAATAGTTGCTTCAACTTTCATTCTCCAGGACAGAACATTAATGCAAATACGACCCAACACTTCTCATTATTACAAGATGTCCTTAACAACATTAGTAAGCTTAAAGAGCAGCTCATTAAAACAGATCAGTTTCAGATGCAAAACCGATCTCCCCATGCAACGAACACAAGCCAGACTGTTTTTCCAGCACAGCCTCCACCACTGTGTGATTATTTTCCAAGATATGACTGATTTTGCATCCGAGTGAGCTACAACCTGAATCAGAGACATCCCAGATGTCCAAAGACAGTGGAATAATGGGAAATGTATTACCAAGCTGCACAATGAACATACACAGGCAGAACACTTCTAGCATAAAGAAAAAGTGGAATGTACACATAGGAGGGTTTTGATAGGTTCAGTTTCATAGTGCAAGAGCATTTTTGTGTCCAGATGTGGGGGGTTTTTCTGTCAAATAAGGCAAAAATACACACATCCTTTAGTTGTTTTGGGGTGGGGTGTGGTTTCTTTCATTTGTTTTAAACGTAGGAAGTACCAAACTATTTAGTAACCATGAAGAAAGGGACACTTCTCTTTTCAAAATTAGGTCACTTCCTCTGGTAACTGCAAAATTGAATAAAACAGATCAGACACTCTCAAAGAAAAGTTCTATTTATTTTTTCCCCTTCCCTTTATGAATAGCAGATAATGTAATTCTTCCATTTTGACTAAACGGAGGGACACTGATTAGAGCTAAACTTTAGCACTAAAAGAATTTTCTGGGAGTCAGAAATTTAGACAGCATTGTTGCTTTTCAAGATTACAACTTCTGTTTCAAAAGTGTTCATTTAGATGATCAGATGCAAGCTAAGGCAGATTAAACTGTGAATTAAAATGATTCATTTTTGAAACAACAGAGGTAATTTTTGAATGTTTTGTACATTATCAATTTAAGAACTATGCCAGTCTGTACCCAAAAGTGATACACACAGCTTAAATATAGAGTCACAATGGATAAATTACATGCAGACAAACAAATACTATACTCTTTCAAAGGGACAATGCTATACACACTATGGGAGTAGATTATTTCAGATTTAGGACTTTAAAGCACCTTACCATAAGCATAAAGTTGCTCTGGTTAAAGCCTTTCTTTTTAACTTGATGCATTCAAATAAACAGCAAATGGTGCAGGGAAACAATTACTCATAACCCTACAACCACCACTCATCAGGAGAACAGCTATAACTGTTAGACACCCACCCAAGTGACAGAAGATAGTGATAGAAAACAAAAGGGAAAGTGACAATCAGCATGAGATGACACTGCTAACAAGGTGTCATCTGAAGGAGAACTTCCCAAAGTCAGAGCTTTTCAGAAAAAACCTGCTTACAGTATGCTGAACATCCTCCAAGCCAGCCAGACCTTTCAAGCAGCCAGTGCAGTTTGGAACTCACCTATCCCATTCAAAGCAGCAGCTGACCTCCTTCGAATGAAATATGAACTATTTTAGATCCACGCCTCTCTGCCTCCCACATGAAGTTCAAGTTGCAAACAGTTCATGTGCAAAAGGTACTGCCTTACAAACCACACACTAAAGCTACACTTGGACAGAGGGCAGGACCCACAGCCCTGTCTAGAGGAAACTGAACTGCAGTTAACCCAGAAACCAAATACCAAAAACAAAACCCAGCCTTGAAATATGCAAGAGAATGTTTCTGCTTTGAACCACTGTTCTTTCTTCATGAACAAAAAATAATTGACAGGAGTATACCTGTGTCATGTTTCAATATATTCATTAAGCCCACATATTAATTTCTAGTCACAAAAGAGGAACTTTTGCTTTTTTTATCAAATATTACATCACATAGAAAACATTACTTTTACCTAGCCACTCTTGAAAAAAATTACAGATATTTTCTTTTAATGCAAGTCAACACTAAAGCTGTGAGTATTGAATCCATTAATCCTTAGATCATTTTAGTGGTTGGTTAAAAAAAAAAAGGTAATATGGAGAGCTAAGAGTATTTACTGAAGAAAACTTTTTATTGAAGAGGTTGATTCTTCCACTGAAATTAAGAAACCTTTTCCCCCTTAACAAGCATAAACACTGTCACACACACCATACTGAGACCAGATGTAACAAAAACAAGTGTCCAATAAATAAGGTAAGAAGTTTGTCATCTTAAAAAAAAAAATCTGTTGAATTTTCTTCTAGTTCTTTATCTTCTAAATTTAACTCTTACATGAATATGTTCAAAAGGCTTCACATGGCAATGCCAACATGCACATTTTGAATGGCAATGGACTTCTAAAGTACTCAAGTGCACATGCCTGGGAACAAAGGACAAGAACAAAGAACCTAGTGAGGACTGAAAGTACTTGTAACATCACTGCTATGAACACGGAGATGACTGTTAAATAAAATGAAGCACAAAAGAATAACTTGAAGGAAATAGGACTGAGTAGGTACTGGTTGGGATTACTGGAGACTGGAAGCTTTCAGAGATAGAGACAACACATACATAAGAACTCTGCTCTAAAGAAAGCTTTTATAACATTTTTCTTCAAAGTTTCACAGAATTATTCATTGAAGAGCCATTTTAATGCCACACTAAGCAGAAATGTGACCGACCAAAACACTGCTAGGAGGCTGTGTGCACTCAGAGTGACAGTAGTATGCAAGTCTGAAAAGTGAAACTTGAGATTGAATATGCTCAAATCACCATAAATGCATCCAGCAGACAAAAGGCACTTGTGTGCCTGTTTTTTGTGGGGAGGGAAGGCAGAAAATCCGTTGCTTCTAATCCAAGATCAAACATGTAAGGAAAAATCCCCCCGGAAGCAGCAAGCAGCATACTGATGAGTTTGGTCATTCTTCAAGACTGGTTTAGCTACTGCCAAAACATAACTTCAATAATTTAAACTGTCGTTCTATGAATTATATGTTTAGACTGAGACAAAAATACACAAAATCAGTCAACGAAACTACAGAAACTATTAAGATTTCTTCAGTCTAAACTTGCTAAAAAGAAGGTTGCTTAATGTCAATACACGCCTTGGAACAGAAATAATTGAGCATTTATTCTTAAGATGAATGCTCAAAAGAGTTATATTAATCTAGTTAAATGAAAGGCTTAAAATGCCATTAGCAATCCAAAGGAAAAAAGTGGAAGTCTTAAATGGCATTAACAGAAAATCCTAGTCATGAATAACGCCTTTTGCTGCAGTAATATTTTCAAACACCTACAAAGGAAAATAAATCGTCCCAACATGCTGGAACACTCCCAGCCAGGCTGTTACATTTCATACAGGGGTGAAGAAAAGCACATGATGGATCCCTGTCGCTTTCTCAGACAAACACCAAACCAAAACTCTTGCTCCTGACAGGATGTCAGGATGTAAAGTTCCTTCACAAAGTAGTGTCAGAAACTTTAGTGCCAGCAGCACACTTCATTGTAAACTTAAGATTCCTAATCTTACCTTTTCCATTTAAGGATGATGTCCCTATTCAACTGCAAAATGCATGAAAACTAATCAAGATATTTGAGCATGCAGCTCAATTTTCTACAGAAACATAGTGCACTACAAAAATAATTATTTTTCTTGTTTCTCTGAGAGAATGAATCCAGTCACTCCAAGATAAATTATCCAGATCAGCCAAACTACCATTATGGGTGTGAAAAGTACAACCCAAGATAGTATAAGCCATGCTATAGCTTCTATGTTCATGCTATAAAGGAACAATTCTGTTTTAAGTGAGGATTTAATTTCAATAAAAGACACTGGAAAAAGGTTGTGGGAATTTCTGTCAGGTTAAGGTGATCAACTCTTGATTAAATGATTGCTGAAGATCTGTGGAGTCCATCTTCTGTTTTCTATAAGAACTAAATCTTATGATTTCAAAAACACCTAAATCACAGAAAGCCACAAAACAGATGAGACATTCTAAAACATAGACTCACATCTAATTACAAGTTTCCGATATCTAAAATGTATTTGTAGAGAAGATGGGAATTGCTCCCTTCACAAGGCTACACTTATCTCATTTTTTCATCAAAAATCACTCTTGAAAATGTGTTAAGAACTAATTACTTTCCAATGAAAATCAATATTAAGTAATTTTTGTCACCACAAAGCATTTCAGACAATAGTCTGTATTACAAAAAAGGAAAAAAAAAAATCACTGAACTTACTAGTTTTCTTTCTTTGGCAATAAAGCATCAAGAATTAAAATGAAATTCAAAAGTTGAAATAAGTTTTCAGACATTTTAGTATTATAAAACCTTGGGTGAAAGTGACAATATTTATATCAAAATAATCTTCTCATTTCTTCTCTTCTATCCACATGCTACCTCAAGTTTTCGACAGATCTACATTTATGCCTTTTATCTTGCCTGCAGCAGTACATCACTAGGGACATGCAGTTTTCCTGACTAGTAATTTGTTTGCTGGGAGCACTGAAGAAAGAGTGTTTTGTTTGCAGGATCATGACCCTTAGCATGAAAGTGAAGACATAGGAAACATGAAGGGTGATGTTTCTCTAAAAAACTTACACATTCAGACCAGCAAGGGCCTTAAACAAATGCAGTTACATTGCTAAATTACTTTTATCAATTTATGTCATCAATTAGGCTAAACTGGGAAAAAGCCATCTTCTAGAAGTGTATGCTGCAGGTATAAAGAGTTACTGGCAAAAAGACAACAGTGTTTTCCAAAACTTTTTCTACATCATCTTCAAGGTGCAGTCTTTTCTGCCTTGCTATCTAGTCAGGTAAAATCCATCTTTCACAAAATTTAATTGTTCTGGCATCTGACCTGCCCCACATTTCTTAATTTTTGAAACTACTCAACTGTGTTCCTGCCTTGTCTCTTCAGCCACATTAATTTACTACAGCACATCCATCCAATAGTCCTGCTTGTCTCACACCATCCAGCATGAAAAGCTGCTTTCTGATGTGCTTCAGGGCTCAGCTTGGCTGGTTTTTTCCCCTCAATTAGATCAACCTCTGGCAAGACATCCAACAAACACTTCTGGGTTCTCTGCCATGGGACCCCAAACACACAAAGGTGCCAGAAAAGAAGAAGCAACAATCATTTCTCCTCCAAAACAGCATCAAGCTGGCAATGGTACATGACACTCAGGAGTCAGAGTGATGATATATATGGCAACTATCACCTTTCAGGCACTCAAATTGATTTTTTCACAGATCCCCAGACAATCCACAAGCACTTAGAGCAAAAGTTGGGAGCTCCAGGTTGGCACAGCACAGGTACAGCATTAAAAGTGCAATGAAGCAGCAATTGCTAAGGTAACACTTTGCCTCTTGCAATCCCAGTACATAAACATGGTAATCTCTGATCAAAAGCCACCCAAACTATGACAAGGGGTGCAAGCTGATCGCACTCTGCCAGCACAGTAACAGCAGAGACTCAGGTCTTTCCATCACAGGCTATTCTGATCCAGCTGCAAACACCCACATGCAACATCTGTTGAGTCAGGGCTCCTTAGGAGCAAGGATTAAAGAGGGCATCAGACAACATTTTAAGAAGTATTTCCCATGGATTTTTCTCTTTAACTGAAAAGACCACTGTGGTGTTGCCGCTGTCGAGGGCCGGAGAGCTGCCCAGCAGGGCCTTGGGCAGCAGCCTGGCAGCGCGCACACACCAGTGCCCCTGAGCTGTGCTTAGGCCCGGTCACCGCTGTGGGGCCCTTCCGTCCCTTACTGCAGGCTGTGCCTCCCTTCAGGGCAGACACTGCTTCCATAGAGCTGGAGTGGGTTGGGGAGGGATCCTTAGCCCCGGAATAACAGAGACACCATAGCTACAACTCTGGGCATCCAGGCTCTAGGGACCAGGAGCTCCGGTAGCACCAGACCTTTATTTAGGGAACACGAACCAATCACATACAAGCCGGGAGGGACAAGGGGACAAGGACCAACTGGGAAGGGAAAGGGGAGGAGAAGGGAATACAGGCAGGGGTACAAATCAATCATCAACCGAACAACAGAGAACAATCTAGAAACTAAGGATGATGGACAGGAGATGGGCAGGTGACAGGACAAATGGGGAAAGGGCAGCCAACCCCTAGGGGACCCAACCCGCTTCGGGGGCAGACTGCTGCAAACTCCACCCCAGGGGTGACCTTCCAGTGCCTCCTGGGGGTGGGGGGGGAAAAAGGGGGTGTTAGGGACCCAAACCACTGCAACAGACCACAACACTGTTCCTTATTACAAAAAGTCAAAAATAAAAATCAACAACAAAACTATTTAGTTTGGCTCCTTGAAGTGAAAGCAACTTTTAATAAGTTGCACAAAACTGTCCAAAGACTCAATTTTAAGGAAGCCTTGTTAACTTAAAAAAACCCCCACACTTCATGTAGCACTGAAGAGTTCATGAAAATTCAGCTGTAGGCATAGCAGGCATCTGCTGGATCAGTTCAGACTTCCTGAAATGCCATTTACAAGCAATCAATTTCAGCTAAGCCACATACACTAGAAAGGAAGTGAGACCAATAGAACAGAAGTCACTACAATGAACTCCATAATACAAAACCATATTTAAAATCACTGCAAGTAATTCTTATTTTATGTAAACCATTCTACTGCAAAATTAGCTTGTACAGCACACAAAGCACTGTTAAAGCACTGTAAACACCTGGCTTGTGAAAAATACACCCAAGCAAGCAGAGGGCAACCCAGCAAAGGACACCTTGCAGAGTGTAAAGCTCCAAAAGATCTATTGCTTTGCCCTCATCATCCTAAAACACTCCCCAAAACAACTTAAAAGGACACCTGTACCAAATCAGAAGACAAACTGCTTCACTGCATAGCCACTGCAACCTTTAATAAGACATTCTACAGCAGCAAAATAAACCTCTTGTGCTGTTACTTGGAGAAAGGAAAACCATTCTACATTTTTAATGAAATCTAAGCTATAATCTCAAAACCATTCAGCAATTTTAACCCCTGCATGACACTTGCAGGAACACAACTGTGCTTCTGTGCTCCCAAGCCAAACAGGATTATTTCACTGCCTAAGTACACTGGCATCTTGGCTCTCAAGCCAATCCCTGTCTTGGCACTTAGGGGCCAATTCCTTAACTGAACTCCAAGAGAGAGAAGTCTGGCAATACCAGAGTCATTGTAAAATGTCAAAGCAAACAGGGTGGCATGTTACAGAAAGATTTATGTAACTTAAGTTTAAAAGCAGATCTGTCTGTTAATACATTATGGGAGATGTAGGACAATACATAGCTGGAGTACAGTTTTACAGAAGTTTTAATCCACTGGCTTGTGTCTGCTAAAAGTCACCTGAGGCCCCTCCTGTCTTTGTAAATTATTTCTAAAGTTTATCTGTTCAAGATGACCTTTTCTGTCCATATTAATGACCTAGAAGATGACACTGCTTCCCTCCTCTATCTTGTGTCCAAGTGAAGAGCTGCCTGCTGCAGCCTCAGACAGAGCAGGGACAGAAGCTCTTCCCATCAGCACCTCACTTCAAATGAGGCAGGGACCTGAAACTCCCCCATTTCTACCTGCACCAGATGACCTCAGGTCAGGGCTCTGTGCAAGGACAGCCTTAAACTACTGCACTGAACACAAAGTAGCAGAAAGCAGAATTTTTGCAGTGTTGAGGTATGTGTATTAAAATACTGTCTTAAATGAAATATTCTTCTGAATTTTAAGTCAGATGATCAACTTTTTCATGCCTGGATTTGCATAATGAACCAAATTTAAACTCACATATCTATGGTGAAATTAATCAAATTATATTAGCTGGCCCAAAAGCATCTAATCAATTTAATTTAGAAGTGTTCCTAAAATGTTTGTGAACTTAGAGATTTCCCATCTCTCCAGTATTCTGTAAAGGACTTGCATTTCATTTGCACTTTCCAACCGTCATAAAGCCTTTCCCTGATATAAGTCACCTGTGGCTACAATTTCAGCATATTAAAGCTCATTCATCATCACCTACACTTAATAAACCCACAGTGATGAAATAAACTCTGCTGACAAAAGGTTGATTAGATAAGCATTGCATATAAGAAAACAAGCTGTGCATAAGAAATCCATCAAAGTTAGAGAAAAACCTGTATTGTCTCCACAAAGACAACAGGACCACGATACCTGGATCCCACTTCCTCCTCACTACCAAGTGAAAAAAGTCCTGGTATGAAACCAGCTGCTGTCAAATATTTTAAGAGCGTAAAGCTTTATGTGGTTACAGAGAGGAAAGGCCAACAGAACATATTAATTAGTCTATTCATGAGGAAACTGAACAGCTTGGATACAGCATGTCCCTTCAGTGTCCAGCTTGTCACATACACCCCTGATCTACTGATTCTCAAGGGCACAGCTTGAGTACTTTTCACTATTGTACAAATCAGACTCACTCAGACATGGGCAGATGTCAAGTAGGACAAGGCACCCTCATTCAGCCTGTCCAGAAAAAAAATCAGCACAGGGAATGCTGTGCATCCCCGTGTTTTGGTTGAGCTCACATTAAATATCATCCACTATACTCAAGAATTAATATTTCTAAAGTTTATGAATTTAGGAGTCAATATTACATCAAAATGAAAAAGCTTTTATTGTCCATTTGTTCTTTATTAGCAAAGCTACTTTTTAACTTAGTCCATTAAGTTACAGTCTGTATTTCAAACCCCTTAGAACCTGCTGTTTGAGCATTCAAAAGGTGAAACATTTTTCCATCTTTAACCAGAAATTCCACACATCAAGTACACAGTAATGACCACAAAAGGAACAATGGCAACAGGCAAATGGCAATTTCCTTCATATAGCCCACAGACGTGATAAATACTTCTCAAGATATTACTACATAAAGGTTAAAGCCAAGGTTATGATCATGCAGAATTGGGAAAAGGAATCGGTTCCTTCAGCTCCATCCTGCACCAAGCACTAAACTCTATTCAATTCACAACTTATCCCATTGTACTTTACACACATTCACCCTGCAATAATGCCATAAGACCTAATGGAACTGTCCACATAGATATTATCTGTTATTGCATGACTAATACTGACACAGAGGAGTATTAATGTAGGCAAATCCCAAAATACTCTTCATGATGGGTGTCATTGGCCATGAGCCTCATCCAGTCAAGTATCAGAGCACAACCTGACCCAGTCCAGTGCTGCAGACCATGAAAAGCTGACTGCTGTGCAACTGAAAGGTCCTTAACAGCAACCATCTGCACGAATTAAATGTTAGCCCCACAAAATAACTGCTGCCTATTTTACAGAAAGACTTTTCTGAAAATGACCTCACTAAAATATAGTTAACATCTGTAAATAAGCTAAAAAAAAAAATCTATTATCAGCAACTGTAGCATCACCATAAGAACACCTCAAGGTATATAGACAGATACTTGGAACATTTATACCTAAACTTCTTGTTACTAAAAAAATTTCAAATATCAATCAAATTCCAAGTTTATTAAGCAGATAATACAAATAAATCTTATTTCAAAAATGAGGAAATAATTAAAAATATTACATATTATCATTGCTGCTCAGCCAACTGCAGCAAAGACTTCATGGACTTTGTCCACAAGTGACCTCAACATAACAGAGTAAATCAAATCAACACTATTTCCTGGGTAAGTCAGCTGGATCAGGACGAGGACTTCTCCTGCTGCCTCATAAAGAATCCAGCATCTGGCCAGGAGATTGTTACAAAGAAATTCTCACACGGACTTCCTGAACCAGCAAGCAGAGCCTGCAAGAAGCCAAGGGAAAGAGGACTACAAGCCAACAATATCTTTAAGCTGGTTTTCTCTTGAGTGAAAGCAAGACAGGTTTTCAAATCAGGCACTATATGCAGATGCCAAACCAGAATGAGGACATTAAGCAATAGTGACTTTTTTTAATTACCCACTAAACAAATCACAAAACCATATCTATGAAAATATCCAAAAGGCTCCAGGAAGAGGGAAGCCTAAAAACCATTTAACCTTTCTCTTAGATCTAGGTAACAAGAAAGGCAAGTCACGTGTAAGAACCCAAACTGTTACCTAGGAATTGAAGCAATTACAAGTCCATTGTAATAAAAGGATTTTTCTTCAATTTAAGAAAAGAACAAAGAAAAAAATTTCATTGTGTAGCTTACAAACACAGGAAAACTTAGAAATCAAGGTGCCTGAGGTAAGAGCAGTTTTTCTAACTTGAGCTCTTCCTTGCCAAAAAAAGCACTGAAGTTGTCCACAAAGGCACCATTCTCCTAGATAATTACCATTAGAACAAAGCAGCAGCTCCAGAGTATCAAAGTTTATGGTTTAAAAAACAGCACTCAAGACCACATTACTCATATTATACTTACACAAAAAAAAAGAAGCACAAAGACTATCATGGAAAATCCTAAAATAACATGCTGCTTTAATTCACAACTGTTACTGGAAATCTGGCAAAAAGAAGGAAACACTGGGACTAATTACTCCAAAGGAATGAGCTGGCTGAGGAGCCTACAGCACTAAAAGCACAGCATTTTTATGGAATCCATCTGAAAAATAAGACATTGCATCACCTAATTGCGCTCTCTAAAAATGACCTTGTCTCCACAAAAGCAAATCCTTGAACTACTTTTTAGGTACAGTTATATTCCATCATGGAGGTTCTTCCTTTCCTGTAATATTTTAAGAGTGTGGTTTAGCTGCTTGATCCCAGAATATTGTTGTTTATTCCAGCAGACAAAAACTGAAAACTTTCAGGAAAGCTTCTACTGACTGTTACTATTCCCACCATCTTTATTGGAGACATAGCAGACTTGCAATCCAAAACAGGACAAGGACAATAAAGTGTTAAGAACCTGACATGCAGAATAATCTTCTGTAAGCAACAAGTTAACCTTGCTAAAGGCTTCCCAGACCCACCATGTCAGGGGTTTTACTGCTGTCTAGAACACTTTCAGCAGTCAACAGTAAAAGCCTTTGGTAGACTGATCACCACAGACAAGTAAAGGAACCTGGTTAATCACTTATGAAACCACACATTGCTCTGTCCAACAATGAGCTTTGTCCATGGTTCCCATGGAGGGCTCTACACTCATGGCTTTACAGACCCAAATCAAACTGTTTGACAAATGGCACAGTTATCCTAATTTAGAGAATAAAAAAAAAAATTCATTTCCATATTAGCATTTTGGGCTTTTTAGAAAACACATCAGTTACTCACAAAGAGTCTCTCCACATCATCTCTGATAAGCGGAAATATCTCCTCTGTTCTTCATGCACCTGTAGTCAAACAGAAAAGAACTGAAGCAGAGTCACAGACAGACATCCCCAAATAACACCTGCCTCTCTGATCCCATGGATTTTCACAAAACAAACCAAGATTTGTTCCAAACGTTAAGCACACCTATCTGTTTCCCCATTTCACTTACTTTCTCTGGTAAAATTACAGAGATGAAGGAGCACAAAAGCAAGAAATGTGCTTCTTGTTTGCATGCATTAGGCTGATCTTTGCTGTGGAAACAAGGATGAATTATGAAAACTAATCAAGTGAACAGAGAGCACATGCCCTAGATTTTTCAAATAATCTCTTGGTTTAACCCAATTGTTCCTGAGCCTGCCTATCCCATGAACAATTTACTCAAATGGAAGCTGTGACTCATTAAAACCACTTTTTAAGAGAGAGAAACAGCTCAAATTATTTATAAGCAAGACGTAATCACATTAATTTGTATAGAAGAGGCCAAAATCTTAATGACTTCCATTTCTAAGATCTAATACAGTTGATAAACAAACTCCTAGTTCTGTTTTTTTATGTCTCAAGAGTATGGTATCTTACAGCCTTAAACCAAAATTAAAGCCTACAGACTATATTCTGGCTTGTGAAATCATACCTCTACTTGAAGGAATAGTGAACACTTGTATTTGCTGGCACTTATTTATTAGCAAGCATTGCAAAATATAAACTATGCAACACCCCTGAAAAGATGCACACTTCAGAATTTTGGTATTTTGTAGACTTTACATTTATAAACATAACTGAATGATAAAAACTCAGTAGCTGTATGCACTGGATATTTCTTTAAAGCAATTTACTATTAATTCACAGCCCAAAGAAGAAATTCCTTTTTCTTAGTCAATACTTTTAGGATACAAAAGCAATTTTTTAGATAAGGTCACAAAACTGTAGCAGTTTTTATATAACAGAAAATAAAAGCTTCTGCAAATCATCCTCTCCCCTTCAACTGCTCTGTACCATGACAAATAAAATTTTTACTTCAGTGAGCAGACACAACCTCTCCTAATTTAAGAGTCTGTCTAAAATCTTATTTTGCTAAAGCAGACTTAGATATTTAGTGGAAGAAAATAGCACACAGTATTTGTAAGCATGAATTATAAATTCAGTGTGTGCTTTGCAATACTTTAAACATGCCACAACTGAGACAGCATCAAACAGAATTGTTTAACAGCACCTAACTTGCCCACTCTCTCCCACTGATACTACAGCAGCTGATAGAATAGAGAGGTTCTTAATTCGGTGTTGCTACACCTCAGGACATCCTCTTGTTTCAGATAAACTTTAGGTATTCCTCTGTTAAAGAAGTCTGCTGAGTAAATAGGATGGATTTTATCCATCCTGCATCACAAAAACAGCATTCAGAAAGTGCCACATCACCTGAGCTGTTCTCCTACCATCATTAACTCCATTATTTGTGAAGTCCTCTGTGACGTGCAATGTGGTTACTCCAATTAGGATGGATGCTTAAGCCTCAGTCCTTGTTTTACCATCCTGTGGGCATTACACAGGCTTCTCTAATGAGACTAACATCTTGCACAACAGTATAAAGGGACAAAAAAAATTCTATGTTAAAGTATTTTTCTATGTTAAAGAATTTTTCATACTCAGAAAAATTTTTGTGAACTTCCATCTTTAACAATAGAGCTTCCATCATCCTCAGTGCTGATTCTACATTCCCAGCATATAAATACCAGAAATTCACACCTCTGCTTATACCTCTGCCACAGAAAGGACAAATCTGATCACCAGCACAAACTTGCATCCCCCTGCCAGGACCTGAAGGCTGAATTTCTCACTATTGTGCAAGGTCCTGAGATCTCTGGGTTGCAGAGTTTGCTCTTGTAGCTGCTGCTATATTTTGCCATCATTCTTTCAGAAATACAAAAAGAAGTACTTATATTAATGAATAAGGACTCATTTCCTATATAAACCATTACATTTGTTCTAATAATCTTCAGCCTGAGTACAGGAAGACAATTTAAAAGAGGTGTGGTTAAAACCTATGTAAAATTGTTGAGCATTCCTGAGAAGTTAAACTACTTCTAATTCCAACTCCATAAAGCAAACACACTACATGCATTGTCATATGCCACTGAATTCAACTCACATGGTGAAACTTATTTTTTTATGCCTGTAATTCATCTGTCAGGAAGCTCTAGATTATTCACGGTTGATAGTGCACACTGCTTATGTAGGCTACTTGTATCAGTTACAGCCAGCTCTTCAGAAGCAGCAGCAAATTAGTGACACAGCACATGCCAAGGAGTGAAAGCGTGCAGGGCACAGCCTAGGAAGCCATTAAATGAACATGCCCAAATCCTCAGGGGCAAATGTGAGCATCCAGGGAACATGAGAAACACTCGTCAGCTCAGAGGCCAGATGTCAGCAAACATCATTCCTACAGCAGGTAAGTTGTTTTTAAATTATTCTTAGAAATAACAAAGCAGATGCTGGGCTTGAGCCTGACCTACAGTGGTAACACAGTCCTTCCTTCAGCACAGCAGACAACCGGAATCAAAAACTAACAAAACACAACTGCTGAAAAACAGAGATCTTGTGAAATCCAAGAGAGCAGGAGGCTGAATTCTCACTTGGGAACACTACTGATGGTCACAGACCCACATGACTTAGTTTGACCTAATTACCACTTGCCTACCTTGTGCTGGACCAAACCATCAGCTGCACAATCCAACAGCAAACAGCTGTCAGGGAACAAGCAGTGCCAGCACAGCCTCCTGCCAGAGGGTCAGGGAGATGCCACTCTCCGGGCAGCAGCACCCACTGTGCAAAGGGAGAAGGGAGCAGCACTGTCCCCTTCAGCAGCAACTGATTCAATCTGACATGGAACTATGCTCTTCAAAGGATGACTTTCACCTCTAAAGAAGTAATAAGAGAATCTCGCTCTAAATACAGAGAATATATGCCTAAAAAAGCATTATCATCTTAGAAGTTGGATGCAGGCCAGCCTGATGTAGGCATGAATTTCATACATATTTCTGGAGAACAGCACAGCCTCCCAGTTTTTATAACAGGCATCAGAGTTGCATTACTCAAGAGCAGCATTAACCTATACCAACTATCACCTGATAATCTTTACCAAGTAGAATAATTTACTAACTTCCACCCACAAACCAGAAGTATATAAGTACTTGAATATTTTCCATAAAAATCAAGTCAAGACACAAAAGAAACCCCATTTATAGACTACAGAAAATACAACTGAAGCTACCAATGAGCTTCAGTCAGCCAAAGTCCTGCATTTTGAAAAACTCAGTGTCATAAAAGAAGCCAACAGTCGAAATACAACTCTAGGTAGCAGAACAGATCTTATCCTAAGGGAAATTTTGCAATTGTATTATGTAAAGAAGTCTTACCCACCAAAAGCAGTGCTACCATGCTTGTCAACTGCAGTTACAGAGTGGCCTTCATCAATGTACTTTAAAAATGTTTGATAAAAATTTTATTCAACCTATTTTAGGAACACAAAATAAAACAGGCTTCAGCATGCTCAGACAAGCTTAGAAGGCTTCAGTAATACCTCAAGTATTAAAAAACACCGAGCTTCTTGGTATAATATTTCACTCACACAGAAAGAGAAAACAGTTCCCTGGAGCAGATCGAGTTATTAATACACCGCGTACAAATCACACCTGAGTGAAACACCTGCAGTTTAAAATGGCACCATAAGCAAGAAGAAAATGCTATGTTATATTGAATACCTGTGCTAAACCTAACAGACCTAGGCTGGATGCCCTTATATTATACTCTCAACATTGGGAGCTTCAGCAATTACAGCATAATATAATCCAGTCCCTAGGAACGAATGGACTTCTCTCCCATTCCCTTGAGCCCTAACAGGATCATCTCCCCACACAGCAATCCTAGCCTAGGACCTAAGAGAGGGGGACAAGGAATAGGCTGCAGATGACGCACCACAGTGACAGTGAGTCTAAGATGCCAGCACAGGAAGGGAACAAGGATGCAGCAGAGATCACTGCCCCAAAACACAGGAAAGCAAGTGTGGGACAAGCCAGCTCCCTGCCAGAATCACACTGACCTGACAGGTTGGTGACACACCTGGGGTCACATCAGCTCTGTTCCCCAGGCAGCAGCACTGCTCTGTCTCTTCTGCCCTTGGCTCAAACATCTGCACCCTCTTGTCATCCCCAGCTGCAGCTCCAAGCACTGTTCAGAGATGTGCACAGCACCCAGATGGGCTGTCAGTGGTAGCTGCCCAAAATGCTGTTGTCCTCCTACTGCTGCTTCTACAGCCACAATGCAGAGCAGGCCCCTACCAGGGACAATGACCATAACTCCTGTGTTTGCCCATGTCCAGACAATAAAGCAGATTCCATGCCACCCCTCTTCTAAAGGCAATGTGAGCTTCTGCCTCTGTGCTTATGACTGGACGAAGCCTTCTAATCATTATCTCCCAAGAGTGCTGACAGTACCAAGTTAGGAGTCTTGCCCTCCATGGATTGCTTCCATTTGCCAGGCACTCTGTTCTGGAGAGTCTGTGTCACAGATTTAGAGGCACCAACTACTACTCTGGAAGCATTAATGAAAAGGCCAGTTCACATCAGACTGGAAATCAGTGACAAAAACAGGAGGTAAGAGCCTGTGAAGCTTCCTAGTAAAACAATGCACATACACTTCAGCAGACTGAAATCTTTCACTCTTCACAGGTGACTCCTGGATAGCCAGTATACATTATCTGACAATAAAAGCCAAAAAGCTCAGAACATTAAAGCTCATTTTCCCATTGCTACCATTCAGGTATTCTTATGACAAGCCACCTTGGAATCAGTTTCCACTGAACTCCAAGCCTTCCCACCTGCTGTTACTTCCATCAACAATGTCCTTTACCTGGAGGCTTCACCTAAGCTACATCCTTGGGAGAAGAAAAATCTACATATGCAAATAAAGGCCTGAGAAAAATGCTCCTAGATCAAGTTAATCAGTATGATTTCCAACACCAATCACTGCCAGCAAGCTTGCTAATTCTGCAGTGCTGTTCTGGGCAAAGGTGGAAGCTAAGGGAACATCAGGCTGCAGATCAACTTAGAAGCATTAGTTTTCCTTTATTTTCTAAAGCCATTTTGAGCAGACCTTGAAATGGCACAAACACTGAACTGGCAGTTCAGGACACACTAGATCAGAAATGTACTCAGCCTTATCACAAGCCTCACAAATGACATGAGAGCTGAATCAGATGTGCTTATCATGTTGGTCATTTAGCATTAGTTAGCAGCACATGGATGTTTCCTAACACAATAGCTTTAAAAGCAAAATTAAATTTGGATTTCTGATGATACTTGTGCTAGAAATGGACATTAAGGACCTCCCAAACACAAGGATCTTGAACACCAGTACAATAACAGTCCAGCTTTTTTGTCTCCAATGACCACTTTGAAAGAAAAGCCAGAAGAGAAGCCACACAACCTTTAGATAATTGATGGGCAGGTAACAAAAAAAACTTAGGATCATTCTGGATGTCCCAACCTCTCAAACAGTGAATTTACCAAATAAGACAGCTCAAAATTAAAAGATGTTTTACCTCTGAGCAGCACAGCTTAAATTGTTAGCTCAGTCAATCCACGATCAAAAAAAGTAAACTGAAGCTTTAGCTGCATTCTGGTAAGATTTCAAAGCTATTTAATATTCTACAAATATATACATTTATCTTTTTCAGGTAAGCTGAACAAACTTCTCAGAAAGCCAAAGCAATCAGCCTTAGCAGAATCTCCTTGAGTTACATACCCTACTTTGTACAAAGCACTAAGCTTCCTGTGTCTTTATCAGCTCTCCTAATAAAGAACATAAGGCTCTGTGGTTTGATCTACAAGAATTTAACAATTGCAGTTTGTTCATCAAAATAGAGTTCTGATATTTTCAAGATATTAGCAGTGCCTAACATCTCAAGTATATAAACCAGCTTTTGAAAGCCTTTGGGAAAAAAACTGCTCCTACAGAAGAATTAAATATGACCTGGTCAGAGAGTCCTACAAAAGAAAATAAAATATTTTTTCATTTGAACATGAGCATGTTAAGTATTTACACTGCTGTGAAGAGTTAGATTACAGGAGTTTTCAAGAGATGTACATTTCCAATGGACTATATCCAAATTGTTATATGTAACAATAAAAAAGCCTTCTAATTTCTGTAACAGTGAAGGCTGACAAATTGTGTAAGTTTTCAGCAAACACTGTTGACACTTTAGAAACATGTTACTCACCCACACAGTCTCTCAAGTCATCTATTCTGTACTGGGAAAATTGATCTGAATAATTTTCAATGTGTTAATTTAAGGATGTCTACTGCAACATCTGGAAAGGCTATGTAAAGAATACAGAGCATGTACATACATAAATATTTATGTATCCTTCAAACTAGGAAGTCTCAGGTTACCAATGACACAAAAATATCTGAATATTTTGATCAAGAATATCCTCAAAGCTGTCTTGCTTTCTTGGCTACATGAACTGTTTAATCAACCTCTGACACACACTAAGTTTAATATAAGAAAAGCACCACACAGAAGTCAGACAGGAAAGCTCAGACCAAAGATCTAATCAGCCAGGCTACCTGTCCAACAGCAGTCAATTCAGGAGCAGTGACAGTGGAAGGACACTGCCTTCTGGCAGCTTCCCTCTGTCAGGGTTTTAGACACTTCCCCCCACAAACTGCATCTGGAATTCAGGCTTGGGCACTTCAAAATTCACTTCTTTTCTTCCACTACTTTGTCTAATCACATTTCAATCTAATTTGCACTGAAGATATCCCATGACAACAGAGTCTTGATATAATTATACAGTGGGTAACAATGGAGTCTCACAATATAATTACACATTACAGGAAAGCATCCTTCAGCTACCACCTCAACAATTTCCTGATGTACCACCCATAGCAGCTTGCCACCTCCAATGCCATCCTGACTGCAGAGACTTCCCCACTAGAGTTTCCCAAAGAATGCTCCCCCCTGCTGATTCACCCCTCTGACCTACTGTACTGCCTCTGCTGTAGGGAAAGCTGGGAGCACCTCCACACAAAATGTGGTGCCTGGTTGTGTTAATTGAACAGGAACAGTTTCACTGGAGTTTAGTCACTAAAAGAAAATTATTTGCATACACAAAGTATCTCAGCTTTCTTACTGTTCATGGCAGGATCCCAGGGCTATGTTTCGCCATTCCCAAGTAGTCCAGGTTAATTTTGACATCTAGAACAAGGTTTGGGAAGAGAAAAAAATTGTCACACACCTTTACACACTATTATCCACTGTAGATGTTATTTTATAGAACTGCAGGGTAGAGCATCTCCAGCAGAGTTAACTCTTGGCTTCTGCAGCCCTTTGAGCTCTGTCTCTAGTGTGAGTGGAAAATTGGATAGCCCTGCCCCTTGCCTGAAGGGAAAGCTCACATAACTCACTAAAAATCTGTGGCATACTGCTCTTCTCCATGTATATGGAATATTTCATACAGAATGCCACATTGAACACAGCTCCACATAAAAATCAATTTCAACAGTAGTGCAGAAGGAAAAAAGTCAGAAGTTACTCAGGCAGTCGCTGTCTCAGAATCACAGCCACTATTTCATGTACATCACTAAATGCATACGTGCCACAGGAGGTACAGAAGTCCTAACAGAAGTAATACCTTGCACTGTCATCCCAAGCCAAGCCCCCTTCTCACAAATTCCTCCCAGCAGCTGTTACCACAGCAGGAAGCTCTGGCTGGGCTTGCACAGAGAGCACCAGTCACAGCTGAGCTGAAATAACATGAAGTTACAGTGAAAAGTCATCTTATAGCCATGAACAACGGGATAGAAGAATTTAGGAGGAGACACTGCATTTCTTTTTAATGCTGAAAACACAGCACAGCCAATTTGAAAGGAAAACAGCAGGCAGTTACCCCAAAACACAAGGAGCAATCAGCAGTGCTGTTCTTTACACTGCATTAATTTTTTTTTAATTCATTCTAACATAAAGCAGAGTGAAGAAATGCTGGCAATAACACTGCTGGCTTTCTTTTCCTCTGCATTTCCTCTCAGAAAAGAAAAAAAAACTAAAACATTGCACTTGGCAACCCACATTCTCACACTGTTAGCACCAGTAAGTGAGGGTCACTTCTATAATTCAATGAATGAACAGTATTTTTCCAATTACAAGCCCTTGCCAATCAAATTATTAATGCAGTTAATAAAAAAAATACTAACAACAAAATCATATAGGAAAGTGCAGGTTAACCAATAACAATGGATCAGAAGCACTATGGGACATTTAAACTTCTTAACCAAAACAAAGGGTTTACCTGAAGATGAGAGGCTATGATGGTCTTATTTCATGAAGCTTTTGATACTCCTTCTTAAAATGTATCAAATTATTTTGCTTTTATATATACACATCTATGGATGGCAGCAATCAGAATTATTCACGTTCCAGAACTAAAATACCATTGTGTCAGGAATGACACACACAGTTCATCAGGAAGCCTCTCACATGGTTTGTTTTGGTGAAGAAGGCCAGAAGGAGATGCAGTTAAAAAGTAGTTTCTGGTGGCAAGAAACCCTTTAAAACTGGGAGTAAGATCCAGCTCCCCCCCATGCTCTTTGTGCACATTTTGCCCAACCTGCACAGTGTCAGGCTGCTCCAGGGACACACACGAGTTACACAGCAGGGCCCTGTGAAAGGCCCTTAGCAATGAAAACCTCAAACAATGTCAGACTTGTTAGACACATCTGGGATGGCACTGAAACAATAAAGTCAATACAAAGATAGCATTTTCTCCTCTGACCCACTCATTTTTTTCCTCCTCCCATTTCTTTTTCTGCCATTATTTATTTCTGACTCCTTGTTTAGGACTGTAAAGTGTTGCCGTGCAACCTCTTACCTTGCACATTCATGTTTTCCAGCCCAACTCCCTCCTACTGTTACTTTTACTAATGAATAAACAATCTGAACTGGTAGAAGGAGCTGGTTACAACCATAACATGGACTCTTCTGTACACACATGGGGAAGACAAGACACTGCACAGCAGCTCCACACCACGTGCCCTGGTGCCTGGCAGCACCACCAGAAGGGTGCCAGCGCTGCCATTCCCTGCTTCCCCATGAAATATGCCTAAATTTAATCACTTCTTTCACTCCACACCAGCAGATCATTACAGCCTAAGCAGAAAATATGCTCATACCCCATGAGGATAATGAAGTGGGATTTTCTTATTTCAGCTGTAATCACAGGGTTATTTGCAGGAAGAAGCCACATTTCTGCCTCCAAGCAGCCCTTTAGCTTGTGAACCTCTGCCCTAGGTTTGGATCCACTCCTCCTCTAGGTACAGCTGTGCCACGGAAGACCTCAGCACCCTTGGCTGCTTGTCCCTGCTCTCTGCCACAAGGCTCCAGCTGAGCTGCTCTTAAGTACTTTCTAAC
This sequence comes from Drymodes brunneopygia, assembly GCA_013400955.1. Taxonomy (NCBI): domain Eukaryota; kingdom Metazoa; phylum Chordata; class Aves; order Passeriformes; family Petroicidae; genus Drymodes; species Drymodes brunneopygia. The sequence goes on along the minus strand of VZTZ01022849.1, from coordinate 1,381,188 downwards.
CTATTTACTCAGGATCAACCAATACAAAGAGTCATTATTTAGGCTGTTTAAACCACTCCAGCTTGTTTTGGTTGACATTCTGCAGAAGAGCTCACATAAATGTCTAAGATGCCAGAGGTAAGCTTTACAACCCCCTTACTGAAATATTCTCTCCTCCTACAAACTAGGAATGATAGCTAATAGCAAGAGAAAGCCAGCAGCACCCAAGAAATCCCTGCTGTCATCCCAAAAGAAGCCAGGGCACCACCACCAAAGAAATTAGTTTTAAGAGGGGGGCAAGCCCATTGTACATCTGCTCAGCCCTTTCTCTCAGAAAATACATAACTTGGAGCTCCATGAGCCAGGTCAGCCATGTGAGCACCTACAATAACACTTGACACAAATCCCTGCCCTTGGAGGAAGGCAAGAGATGCTGGTCAAGTCCACCACATTGCCTTAAGGCTACAAGAAAGAGAAAAATGTTACCACCACAGGCTAGAGTTAGACTAAGAGGTTACCAACAATGATAACTGTTCCTTTATAGGAGTTGCACCCAACCCCACCCACTGCCACCAAACACCAGAAAAATAACCAGTGGAAGAAAGATTACAGCAGCATAGCAAGATTCGGGAACAGAAACTGCCTTTTTGCTCTGCACATGGGAGGCACTATCGTAACAAGGTCTTGGTGAATCACTGTGGCTCTTAATTATCATCAGATAGACACACCAGCTAGAACACTTTGAGAAAAAAGATAAGGAATTGCAGTAGGAACACAAAATCTCAGAATCCCCACCTTCTTGCTGAAGGGAAGTGCCAGGGAGGTTGTACCACGGTTCACTTAGAGCCTCACAGCAAACTCTTCCACATATCAAAATTTACATTAAGACAAGCTACTAAACCATTCCTGAAAAAGATTAGCAAAGATACAGGCCAGGCTGTCTTGTATCAGGTGATATCAACAACATCACTGATATAAGTGATGAGTTAACAACACTTCCACCAACCCCAAGACAGGTGATAACATCATCTCATTACTCTTATCCTTTACATTACAGAACTCTGGACATTAAAGACAAAATTCTCAGACTCAGGGGTAAAATATGGTACCAAGACTCACTTGGATCACAAAACTCCCCACGATAGTCCTTTTATCATTAGAGATGTCAGTGTTTGGTACTGTCCAAGCCTAATAAGGAACAGAAACAGTGAATGCTGGCACATTTACTTCCCCGTGACAAATATGAGCAAGCACAAGAGACTGGTCAGATCTGCAGAGCCACCAAGGGAGCAGCATAAGGCAGCTCAAGCAACCTAGTAAATTCAATATTGCTGACTTAAATCTAGATTTATCCTTCAATTCTTTTGTAGTTTAAGTGTTTAATTCCTAATTTCCAGCTTCAATGTGTAAGCTTGCAAAGGCTTTTTTTGTGTCTCTCATAGGACATATGCCCTGGTGGAAACACTTTAATTCCACTGTATAAAAACAAACTTTGCTTAAAAGAAGCAAACACAAGAGCCCAGATTAAACTTCTAACCGTAGAATCATTGAAATATTAGAAGTTTAACATTAAGAGAACAAAACTGGTTACACTGTTACTGTTAAAAGTTTCCAACATAAATGGGCAATAAAATACAGTTGCCAATAAGTGTCAACAATACAACTTCACATGTATTTTGTAACTTGTAGTTGCTACTATTTAAAAAGGTACTCACTAACAGTGAGCTGAAAGATTATCAGGGAGTGGGGTGGTAGGCATAAACTATTAACACAAGTCTTCTACAATTCTGGCACCACGATGGATAATCAGCTTCTAAAAAAAAAGAAATATATATACAGAACACATGCCCACGTCTGCAGGATTCTAGTGCCACTTGCAGCTTTCTTTAAATAACGGATGTGCTACTCACTTCCTCAGTTCTATTCAAAATCTGTGGGCAGCCATAAACTTGCCCAGAACCATGTGTTTCGTAACACTGAAACTGGTTGAAAGTCAGGCACTGAGAGGCCAAAAGTTGACAAGGCAGAAGAGCAAACCATTTCTCCCTCTTGGCTCCCTTCAACAGCCAGGTATTCATCTGCAGGATGCCGGACAGTGTTTGAATCCTCCAGAACTGAGGAAAAGTTTTTCCCCTTCCTTAATGTAGTGTAGAATTTCTGCTTTAATATAAACATTTACCTGGAAACATGAATTTAAGCGTTACAAGAATCACGTGGCTCCCTCACAGATGGAAAGCTAATTGGAGAACAGCAATCCCAGGAAGAGCTGTTTGAAGGCATCTGGAAACATGACTAGTTTGAAGTGGGAGCAGTGCCCTGGCCCTGCTGAGCTGGGCTTAATGCTCCATCCCCAGCACCTGCTGGGAGGAGCCGTGCTGCTTTCTCTCCACTCACCTCCAGACACGACTCCTGCCTCTACCTGCGAGAGCAAGAGCAAGGTGTAGCCAAGGGTGAGTTAGCAAACTGATAAAAACATTCCTGAGTGGGGAAGTTTCCCATGAGCTAGGCAGCATGAAAGAAATCACCCTGCAATCACTCAAGCATTAGCTCTGCACACAGAGCTGCAGCAGGAGATCAGGGCACAAGGCAGGACCACCCAGAGGCACATCTGATGAGGTACCTGCAGCACCAAACTGCCCCCAAAGCCTCCAGCATCAGATTTTGCTGTCTGAGTGTGAATCCTCTGCTTAATTTTCAATCCCTAACAAGTTTATGAAGAAGCTTGAAATTTAAAAGAAATATTTTGCATTGTTTTCTTACAGAATTATTTTAAAATGTAAAAAACATACTGCAGTCATGTATGACAGAACCAGAGCTTCAACTTTAGAAAGCCAGTACAGTAAAAACGTGCTGGGTATTTCAGATCATCATCTTATCAAATTGCTGGATACCTCCCATTAGCATTATCAGATAAGGTCAGTTATTCAAAGGAATCAAAGTCCTCACAATACTAAATTAAATGCATGTGGAACACATTCAACTTAAACTAGAACACACCACTCACGTGGAGATAACAAAGAACAACTAGGAAAAAGGAACTGAGTTGAAATTCACATTTATCCTTGTTTTTTTCAACCTATAAGATTCTCCCTAATATTTAATCATTATTACTCACACTCATTCTGCAGAATTTTTTCATTACATGGCACCTCACTTTCCTCATAATAATTTGCACTTGACCAGATGGTTATGGTGTGAATTAAGCTCATTTACCATGCATCATAGTTTTCACTTGTCATGATGCTAAATCCTGTTCTGCCATTTCTGAATAACAGAATGATAAAATGAGTTTATTTTCCTCAACAAGAAAAAAGAAACAAAGTTCTTCCCTCGCTGCCCTGCAAAGATGGAAAATTACATTCATAACAGGACTCAACATGATGAGTAGCTGACTACTGCAATATTTGTTAAAACATATACTTTTAAGTCCTAGGAGCAAGGGCAGGCACTCAAATCACCCCATCCCTAGTTTTAACCATGACATCCATGCAACACATTCCCACAAGCTTTGTGCCAACTGTTTTTCTTCTTGTAAGGTGGAACAGCTTAGACAGGACCTCTGTCCTAAAGCAGCTTACACCTCCCACTTCAGGCAAATAAAGAGACTTCTGAGTGGCAGGACAAACAAGTACATATGCCAGGAGGCAGGAGCCACAGCAAGTGTCTGACATCACGGGTAAATGGTCCTGCTGCTTTGCCTACTGACAACCAGTTCTGCTCTGGTCCCATCCACACCTGCACAAGAACAGCAGCAGTTTTACTCTGTCAGTAGCCTTCCATGTGCATCACTGTCTGGGCATCCTACAGGGAAGGGGCCCTCGAAAAGAGAGAGCAAAATGTGCAATGTGAAAATTCAAGCATGCATGGGGCACCTGGTAAAACTGATGCTCTTTAATATGGAAATGGAGAAAGGTCTGAAGCTTTCCCCAAAATTTAAGCAACTGCAAGCCAGGGCAAAAGTTCTAAGAAGTTATTTAAAAGCAAAACTTCTGTTCACAAGCTATTTTCATTTGTACTTTCTCCTGCACATAGGCTTGTTCATATTTTAAATATTTCACATTAAAGAAACCAAGCAGAATAGCTGGCATTGCCAAACAAATGTCACATTTCATAACTACAGAACATACCACCAAGCAGCTGCATCAGTCACAAAGAAGGTAAAACAAAAGCCCCAAGGAATCATATGACCATTGTCATTAGTATTGGAAAAGCACTGTTTCCAGAAAAAGAAATTAAATTATATATTTCCTACATCAACTTTAAAGCAAAAACATCAATAATACAGATCAGTAGCTGGGGCATTCTTCAAAAAGTAGTACAGCTGACTCACTTGAAAACAGCTTCTCAGAACAGGCACTGAAGACTTCAAATTCATTACAGGACACTGAGCATGGAAAATCACCCGAATTTTCTTAGTTCGTCTTCTGAAATACACAGGCCAATTAAAGGAGTCAGGTTTAAATTTTGTCGCAGGTTGCAAGCTCCTCCTGGGTTCGAACAGATCCCTTCCTTCCTCAAAATCCGAAAGACATCTTCAGGAAATCCACTTCTGAAACACTTCTGTCACCGATACAAAGTCACACATTCCGATTCCCTGTATGTGCCACCCCTATGCACTTTTAGCTTGGTTCCCCTGTCAGAACTTCCTGACACAGGATATGGGCTGTCTGCACTACATGGCATAGGCACACTTTCACCCCAAAACATCTCCTACTGTGTAAAACCCTCAGAGACAAAGCCTTATGAAAATAATTCAGATAAAACTGGAAAATTTTTCAATTCCCCTGAATGCCAACTGAAAGCATGCCTTTGCTCCCAGAGACTACAATCTAACATTGTTTAATTACTTTGTAGCTTTTCAAAGACACTTTGCTGAGGGCTAGCTAATACAATGATAAAAGTTTCTTCCACAGCAGTGTTTCTAATTTATCCACAAAGCTCTCATCTCACCATTTTAATAAACCTGTTGCATCACAAATAGTTAAAGAGAAAACCATAAATTGTTTCCAGTCAGTACTCTGACAATGAAATACAGCTGTGAGAATTAAAAAAACCTGAAAGTAGAGAACCTTGAAAGGAAAGCAGAACATATGTTGCCCCATCTATTTAAGCTTTTACCTCCCACTCACACTGACACCCATAAACACTGTGTCAGATCTGTGATAAAAGCATCCATCCCTGTGAACCCAGCCCCAGGCTGTCAAAATCAACTCTGATAAGCTATTAAGAGTCATTAGAAAAGATTTGCACTATTGATACAGTGAAACAGCCAAACACTGAATATGTTCTAAGGCTGCTATTCTTAAAACCACTGCTTCATAATGGTTCAATTTTTTCATAGTGTAGTTTCACAGAAAGTTCTGCCAGCACAGACGTATCATCTAAAAGAGTAAAGAAAAAAAAGCCATAAACTAGGCATCACAGCTATTTCAGCAACCTAACAACCATGAAAAATACAAGCACTTCTGACAGCTTTGCTTGTGGTGTTTGTGGAGGTGATAGAGTAGCGCTAGCAGAAACACTTTCAGCAGAACACACTGCAGATTCCTTTGGAGTCTCCACCAACACTTTCTTTGTAGTGTTGATTAATTATCCTTTTCAAACAGCTGGACCACACCAAGAACATACAGCCCTGGAGGCAATTTCAATGATCTTCTCTTTCAGCCAACAGAGGCTATACCTTTAGATCCAGACAACCTGCGCTTGATCACCACTGTCAAAGAAACACATACAAGTATTGTATTACATTGAGATACGTTCAACATGGGATAGCTTGTTGATTTTTTTTTTTCTTAAAGAACTCCAGAATTTTTCTCAGCCTGTTGGAAAGCAAAACAAAGAAAAAAAAACACATTTGTGACTAGAATTCATAGAACAATTTGGGTTGGTAGGGACCTCAAAGATCATCCAATTCCAACCCCCCTGCCATGGGCAGGGACATCTCTCACTAGAGCAAGTTGCTCAATGCCCCGTCCAACGTGGCCTGGAATTCAGGGGGGAAAGGCAAGGCTTTACTTTGTATGCCCAACCCCATTGTGCCTTTAGACAGTTCCTGAGCCAGCAGAACCCTTCCTGCAGTAGCTACATCTCACTTCCCCTCTGAACCTCACGTGCTGCCCCAGGAATGATCCCAGCTGCACATCCTCCCTTCCCTGCTTTGCCCCCACAGGCTGCCTGAGATGATCCCAGTGATCATCACCTTTCCACAAACGTGCTCCGCTGTTCTTTGGGGGACTTCACTGCAAACCAGATCAGGGAATCTGGGCATAACCCTTTTCTTCTGCCTGGGTACATTCGCTGATCTGCTTCATACAACACCAGAAGTTTTGCCAATGATACCATGAATTGCAGAAGTCTCTAAGCCACTATTACTGCTACAGATCAGGTACAGATGAACTACAGCCTCAGATGACATTCAGTTTGGTGAATCTTTTACAGAAGAGCAGAAGAAATTCTTTAAAGTAATAATAATTTTAAAAGCTGGCTATGGCAAAGTCACTTTAATTCATTTTTAACACCTTGTGTCATTGGCTCACTAGAAGCAGCCTGCTTCTTTGAAGCAGAGCAGCATGCTAATTTATGCTGGCACCTCACTACAATTTTTTGAACTTTAAAAGTGAAGGAAAATGTTTAGAAGCACAATTTTGAAAATCATAGAATCAAAGAGATCACAAGAAGTGCATACAGGACAGCATTTAATCCAAGTTACTATACAAACTTTTTTTACTATCAACACTGTATAGCATATTCTAGTATTAAACAGGACTGCAGAACAAGCTCTACCATGAAATCAGAGAAGTGGGAAGAGTGCCCTGAAGGTTATTCATTAGCATTATCTCTATGTGTTGCTCACTGGGGAAAGAATAAGGAAAACTCCTCTGTGGCATTCTATTCAAATGTATGAGGCATATTTAAATGAGTAAGTGAAGTATTTCTGATGCAGATTTCACAGCAGGTCCAAGACAGCATCAGTTTCACTAACACTCAGAACATCCAAGCTGAAGAGCCCTTTGCCATACAACACTGAAAAAGATGCGCACCTTGCGTCTCCTGAATTATACAAAGGAGCCGAGCCAAGACTCCGAGACTTCTGAAGTTAACATCGCACTTTTCATACGGAGGCGAAAAGTCCTGAACAGTACCTACTAAAAACAGAGCTTGGCCTAAATTTTACGAGAACAGGGAGAAGAGGAAACTGGCAAGTTAATTACGACCTACAGCTACGTCCCCCTTTCTAATGGCTGCATCGCAGAACTAATCCCCGAAACTCCTTCCTGCACCTAGACCTCATCCAGCCTATTTAAAGACCGGGGAACAATAAACACTGACGGGCAGAACGGGCCGGGTGAAGGAAGAGAACGATTACAATGGCTGCACAACAAAGCCTGGAAAAGGAGAGTTAAAGATACTTTTTTGCGAGCGGCACAAGCGCCGCAGCCCGGTCCGCACACGCCGCCAGCCGCGACCCCGGCCGGGACAGTGCCGCTGTGTCCCCAGCCACTCCCGGCCGGGACCCCCGTCCTGCCGGACCCCGTCCTGCCCCGCCGGGCACGGCGCACTTCGGCT
>VZTZ01022849.1:1340608-1370902 GCA_013400955.1 Drymodes brunneopygia | reverse complement strand
TTTTACTAATGACGTGGCAAAATAATCAAGTGCTCATAGTGCTCCAGTGTTGTTCCAACAGTTCCACCTTGAAAATCAGGCAAATTTTCCTGATCATTATTGGGAACCTCTCAGTGCAAAATTCCAGGATGCATCTGGAAGCCCCCAGGCGCCCAGCTGTGCAGGGAAGGGCTGCAAAGCTTCGTTCAGCACACCTAGGCTTTGTCACTAAGGAGTTCTTCTTGGAAATACCTGAACGAGGATTGCTTGGGTATTATATTGTCATTTAAAAACTTGTTCTAAGCATGCTTTGATGCCTGTTATGTATTTCTCTGCAAGAAATCCACCTGAACTTTGCTCTGGACTCTTTGTCAGGCATGTCAAAGTATAAACACAGCACAAGACAAATACACAAAATTACTAATACAAAACAATTTAGAAATTTAGTTTTGTACATAATTATAATATATATTACATATTATATTACAGCAAGACAGTACTCACAAACATTTCCTGTATAAGTCTACTAACAGAATAGTTCATTTCAAAACAGCATTTTAAGTATTCATGCTGACAAATCTGATACAATTTGATAATTACATTGAACATAATTTGGTGTGTTAATACATGTTTTCAGCATCTAAGAACAGTATAAAAAATGCACAGTTACCAGTGCAGGCAGAGCAGGTTTATATCCCCCTCACAATCACTTTGCATTGATATTACAGATTAGAGAGAGCAATATCCATTAAGTAACAGTACTTCCTGTTCAGAAATTATTCAACTCGATTTTATCTCAAAAGAAAACACGAACCCATCACCACCAGAGCTTGGAACAATTCGCTCTGAGCGTTTGCCATAAATTGTAACAGAATCTGTTTCAAAGCAGAACGCAGAACTGGGGTAGAGGAGAAACTAAACTCTATTAAGTTTCAATTGCTGTGGCAACATTGATTCACGAGTTGCAGTTCTGCAGGTAGTTACTGTTGCACTTGATTTGAGAATGAGAGAGCTGCAGCTCACATGTAGTGAGTACCCACACTTGTTTGCACAGAATTTCTGCAGCTCCTCCAACAAGCATTGCCTGTCCAAGTGAATTGTAGCATCCATGACCCCTTCTCCAAATGCGGGGCTACAGGTTGAGATGCATCTAAGTGCTTCCATATGTGAAGTGAGCTCCTCTGCTGCATGAATGTTTTTTATTTCCTCTTACTTTCTTCATTCTGCCATTTGGAAAAGTTGCTTTCAGGATTTATACCTTTTCTATGATGAAAATGTTCTGTGTAGGAAAGATCTGCATATTCATGCCACAACAACAGCCTCACAAAATTATAATCATTCTAAAATGAGAAGCGAGGTGCGTATTTGTCAAGCAGTAAACACTGAAAATGTTTTGTGGTAAAAAAAACCATTCATTTTAAGTGTTTTTAAAGCTGGCTTTCCCCCTCAAGACAGCTTGATTCCAGCCACGCATGGTGCATTTCCAGAGTTCACTGACAGCTCTGGCTCCTGCTAATGCACAACAAATCCTGTGGAGCTGGAGCAGAAAGGAGCATCTGCTGGGTACAGGCAGTTCCGATCTGACGGCTGCTCCTGCAGGCTGCCATCCCCTTCCCAAGGCCGGGACGTGCAGATGGAACTGACCATCTGGAGGGCTCTGTGAGCACTGCTCCAGCCTCCAGCAGAGAGAGGGATTTGAGCAGCAATCCACCACCTTTGCTCAGGCTGGTGAAGCCTCATAAAAACTCTTCATTCACAGTGGAATGTACCTACACTATTCCTGGTGTTTCCCCATGGTGGAAGTTGGAAATTTCCCCAAGAAGGTTAGTAAAATCAAAATCCCTAGCGGGCAGAGCAGTGCCCTACAACTTTATCCTACTCGGTCTCCACTTCCCACAGCACCCAGGAGACACCAGCCACTTTCCAGGAATATCAGCAAGGAAAGCCTCCCAATTTCTCAGATATTTCCTGTAAGTAAGACAGCCTGGCAGCCTCTCTCCCTGTCCTGAGATGCAAACATGAGATACCTTTCATGCCCAGCATGAAAAATGGAAACTTCACCTTCCAGCCTCATGTTTTAGGGCAGAGAAATGGGTATTACCTTCCTCATCACCCAAGCACAGTTCAGATCAGAGCCAGCTGAGGTGCACAGAGACACAGCCATGCTTCCCTAGACAGCTGCAGGCAGCCCTCAAAACCAAATGACACTAAAATATTTATTAAAGCTTTGTCAAAAAGATATTTGAAATGTCTCTCCTTGCCCGGTCAGTGCCTTTGCATTACAAAAGTACCAAACATTAGAGTTGTTCCTAGCACTTGGAAGAGGAAATAACTGCCTGGTATGTGCTGGCACACAAAAGCATTTTAAATGAAATTATAATACTGACAAATCCTCCATATGCAAACATTGATTTTCAACCTTTTTTCGCCATCCACAGCCATTTTCACAAATGTGAAAATGAAGGCTAAACAACCTAAAGATTGATTTTTCTTGACATCACTTTGAATGCCTCATCTCTCTTTGCCCTCTTGAAGTTTTGTCTCTTTTTGCCCTCCACACAGTCACCCACCACTGAAATGGCAATTACTGGGGCAGCAGAGAATCACAGACAGCTTGGACAGCCTGGCCTTCTCTACCAGGCAAGCTCATCACAGAACAGGGAAGAAATCAAAATAAACAGCACTGCTACTCTCAGTGAAACATTACCCATGTAAATGGAGCATCTCATTGGAGAGACATAGTTAAAATATTAAAATATGTAGGAAAGGGGAGTTATTTTGGCCACTGAGCATTAAAATTCATCATGTGGAAGAGAAAAAAGCCAGAAAACATTTAGGTTACAATTGAGCCAAATCTTAGGAGTTCAGGAAGGCAAATGAAATGTGAAGGGAGTGGAAGGAAAGATGGGGAAATCAGAGAAGATGACTGCAGGGAGTGCAGTCTGTAAGTAGCATTCAGGCAGAAAGGAGGCCATCCAGAGCACGCAGAGATTTAAATGCCTCAAGGATTCAGAGTAGTTCTAAAATTTAACCCAACTACAAAGAGAGAATCTGACCTAAATACACCACATACATCCTTACATTGTCCAGTGCAGCAATAACCTCTGTAGTTTGAGGCCATGAAGGACTGATATAAAAGCAATGCTGACATTTTAATGCTATTTTTAGAACCCATACATGCTAAGATTGCTGATTGACTTGTTCTTTTCAAGACATACCAGTAGATTTTACATTCTGTATCATACCAGCTTCGCATAAAAGGGTGAAGTGAGGATCAGACAAAGGTCCATTTCCCAGGGCATAGCTTCTTATGGTAGACACACAAAATGTTTTACCCACTTTGTCTTGCAGGGTATGGTTGAAACATTTACATTTGTGGCAAGGACTCCCTCATCTTCGGTTGACTAAATTGTTTTGGAAGCCTTCCTTGGGAACATAAGCACTGACAAATAGCAACCCTTACCAGCTGCAGTCTGCCAGTCCCAGCCCCAACTCTTCCCTTACCTCAAAGGACTTCACTCAAAAAATAAATAGCAGTGGAACTTGTCATTTCCTCCAAAGTAATTTTGGAGTTTATCATGTTTTTCCTCCAGCAAAAATCAGCGAAGCAGAATTTCAGATTTAGAGGAATAGCTATTTTTAAAATAGATTTCTTCATGCTATAATACATTATAATAAAATATCACTATCAAAAGATGAGAGAGTGCTTTTCCTTAGCTGAGGTAGAGAGCTGGGGCAGGCTGCAGGTTATGCCTAAACTCGGTGCAGGACTCAGTCAAGACATTTCTTTGGTAATTCGGGTATTCTTCCACAACAGCTTTCATTTTTTTATTTTTCATTAATCATTTTTAATACAGGAATTTCCCTTGCTTGCTCTCTTTGAGATTCAAATTTATAAACAAGAGTGAAGCAACTCAATATTTTAGTTGTATTGTTTCTCTATATTGCTTTTATCTTGATTTCCAATACACATTTTCAGGCAGTCCAGGGAGGGGTAGGAATTTGAAGTTTGAGTTATAGATAATCAGTAAGTCCAAAGTCTCAATTATCTGGGGTTTTTAAATGTCAGATCTGTATCTTCATTGTGTCTTTTCTAAAATTTGGCTTGTTTTATAGTTTTTACAGTCCTGGGGAAAATACAGCCAGATGTAATTCTTTGTCACTGTTAGACAAAAAGGGAAGTAGTGCAAGTAAGGAAGTGCTTCCAACAAATGTCAGAGGAAAAAAAAAGCAAAATACAATACTTTCTTTCAACCCTGTACATTTCCAAAATGCACTACAATGAGGTGTTTGGTGTCATTCCCATCAATCTCTCTTCTATTTTTTTAATGCCTGTACAGCAGAATGTACCAGCACTGAGCTTTTAAGTGCCAGCATGGGGATACTTTATGATTCATGAAATAATTATGTTTGCATTTACCATATACAAGTTCCAACAACCAAGAGAAATGCTGGGTTAATCAATGTTTTCTGCAAGTTCTCACTGTTCTTCTAGCTTGGGCAGCAACTGGAACAACACTTTTTGCACAGAATTACTAATCACCTCAGATAACTACTTCCACCACTGTAGACTGTATATTCTCCAGGCTGAACAATTTGTCATTGCACACTTATGCTTTTGTTCCCTGCTGGCAAATGTTTCTAACTCCTTTCCTATGACTGCAGGGCAGCTTTCAGAACGTGACAGGAATTTTAAAACTCTAATAATAATTCTCAATTTGAGTAAAATCACCTTACTTTTGACTCATAAAACTGGTGTTACAGGTCTTTCTTATCACCAAGAGGAAATGAGAGTTCAACACTGCCAGGAATGCAGCAAGATAAATAGCATCACTTTCATCTTCCTTTCCTTTCCCACAGGTGGAGATGAACAGGGAACAAGTGCCAGCAGAGGAAACTGCTTCAGCCAACATAGTTCAGCCAGGATACAGGAGAAGTGGCCTGTGCCAGAAGAGGGATTATATATACAATTTCCCTGGAGCAATAGGGAGAGCAGTGGCTCTTGATGAAGCAGCCTTGCAATACAGCACTGCACTCCTTGCTTGCTCACTGCACGTGGCATAACCCACATGCTGGTTTGATACCTGGGAATTTCTTCCCATAGTGAAGAAAGCAGTGTACCTTTGTTTCCTTATAATTAGCAGCAAGGATAGAAAATGTGGAATTCTAGAAACCCCTCTATGTCTTAATAAGTTATCATTTATCACTACAATATCAAAACAAGAGACGAACTTCTGTTGTATTATTTTTCCTTTCACAAAAAGAAAGGTAATAAAGGCAGGATTTTGGTTGTCTTTTGCAAACACTTGTGCTGATCTCTGGAGCACTGCTCAAGTGAAAGTTGTAGCACCTGACTAAAGTTGGGTGTGACACAACCTGGCCGTGTCCTGGCAGCAGAGCTGCCTCTGACCTGCCCTAACATCACAAAAGCAGTGAAAGCAGCTGTGTGCTCTCATTCTCCACAATATGAGCTGCTAAATGGGCTTTCTGCAGCAATCGATTGTTCTTATATCAAAGCAATCTGTCTTTAGGGTTGACTCCCAATTAGAGATCACAATGAATATAAAATAAATTATTGATCGCTGTCAGGAAATACATTAACAATCCATCTCCAAGCAAGAGTAGCTCAATGGTTCCAAGTGGAGCAAATTTAGTGACTGTCAGTGGTGTGGAATGACTCCATTCATCAGCTGAGCTCTCCCACCAGTAAAGCATGTCAGTAAACCTTCTGAGCCACGACAAAATATGGACAGGAGAACAACACAGGACTGCCCAGTGGCCATTTCCCAAAACAATGCTTCAAAAAATAGCTCCACATTGCCACAGGATTAAATGTAGTGCCTCATCATGATACTCCTGAAGGCAAGGGAATCTGCCCTGAGGCAGATTTAGGCACCTCTAGCAAGGCTAACCAGCACTGCAGCAGCAACTGTGAAGGGTTTATTTCTACAGAGATAAACAAATTGTTGTGAAATGTGCTTGCACCACTGAGATGCTGCAGTGTGCACAGCATCAGCAGAACCCACTGACACCAGCTATCTCATTACAGAGTATTTTACTGCAGGAGCTGCATGGGTGTAAATCCTAAGTTTGGAGCCATGACAGCAGTGTAAGTCTGTGTTTTTATTTTACTGTGCAACACAAGGATAATGACTGCAGAGAGAAAACAAAGATGTTCAGTCCAATACTTTATCTATAGGGCAGCATTTCAGCCATTGCATCCTGAATAGGTAACACCAAGATCTGTTATAGCAGGGAGAGCAGAGGTAATTGATACTGAGTAAATGGCATAAGGAACGTAAAATTCACAAACAAAAATGCAACATAATGCATATTAGAAAACAAACAGGCTGAGCTCCTTGAAAGGTTCACAGCCTAGCTCCTGGACAGACTATGCAAGATCTGTCCAGGAATGTCCATGCTGACCACAGAGATTTACTCTCTTCAGGAGCTTTCTAAGGTGGACTTCATTTGGAGAGGGATATTTGGCCATAAACAACAACAATCAGAATGTAGTATCATGGTTTCACTAGTTCTAGTCCATCTTCTTTAGAGCATAATGTGATGTAGAACTTTCATGAATCTGCATATACATGTTCTGTATCCCTCAACAGGTCATCCTAAATTTTGTGTATGAGAAAGAGAGGGCACTGCAAAGAGTATCAATAGTGACAGAAACCTGGATCACCATCAGCTCTCCTGGCTGTGCCCCAACACTGATAAAATCCTGCTGGTTATTGCAGGGGCACTGGGGACATACTATTTGAATATTAAAACTTGATTCTCTGTGTTATGGCAGAAGTTCTCAGCAGTGTGTCTCCCTTCAAGGAGACCAAATCAATTAGCATTAAGTGGGGGTTGTAAATAACAGGTCATCAGTATTGGCAGGGAAATTATAGGTGTTTGGCAGCAGGATAAATACTGGAGGTGAACCCGGCCAATTGCTTTCGAAACTCCTTATTTACTGCTGGCCCCAGCTGCAGGCTCTGATGGCTGTAAACATTGCTCTTGAAGAATGGGATGGAGATCCCACAGAGCATCTGGCCACAGGGTATAGAGGCAAACCCTTACACCAAACAGGGAAATCCAGTATCGAAAGCAATACAATAATATGGGGTGCCTGTGTCAGTGAAGCTGAGCTTCCTTTGGCTCAACACATCAGTGAAAATTATTTCCATGAAACTATAACACAAGGGTTTTCAAAATATCATTGAGAGGCTCCTGAAAATAGTTGCGAATGACAAGCAAGCACAGCGAGTACTCCTCTTTGTGCCAGTAAAACCAGAGGCACAGGACGAGTCCTGAGTGTCTTTTCTCCAGGGTTTTGTTGTCTGGGCTCTGTGACAGTGTTTTTTATGTGATGACTGGAGTCTACACAGCCAGGAATTTGTGGAGCTTTATGAGGCAGATACTCCATTTTCTTTCAAATGCCCCAGATATCTGCTCTCTAGCAATCCCTTCAGTGCCAGGGAGAGATCCTTAGGGAAGCTCTAATCCAGGTGGTCAGGCAGAGAGGGGAAAAGAAAACTGGTTCTTCATTTCCCTTCAGGAGCAGAGGTTGCAATGCCCACAGTCCACGGGCTATGCCTTGCAGGCTGTCCTGTCCAGTCCATGATTAAGGATGCAGTTGATGATCCTTTGCCATTCCACAGCTGAGCAGGAGCTCTTGATGTCCCAGGTGTCTTCCTGCCCACTCGCTGGACACTCGGTGGTGTCTGGGTGTATCACACCCACCTAACACTCTGCCTCCCCTCCCTGCCTTGGCACACTTGTCACTGTCTGGCAGAGGGGCTCTTGCTGTTTCTTTCCACTCACATGCCCTGGGCTCACCAGCAAGAGTCACTTTTCCTTGCATGGGCAGATGTGAACCCAGGGGGAAACAGCCATTGCAGTGCACAGCTTCCCTCCTGCTGGGGTGCTCACAGCCATGCTGGGCCACGCAGGGATGCCCAACAACTTTGGGGGTTAGGCTTGGTTTTGCTTTTTTTTTTTTTATTCAGGGAGGAATTTAGAGCATATATTAAAATCATTTTTAGTATACATGTAGTATTTTTTATATTCAATTTCATTTCCTGGCCAGCCCATATGTCTCAGTGGGGGGTTGTGCCTTCTCTGTGACTCCTCCTGGCAGAGTCTCAGTTTATTAAAGAATGAAATGAGGATTCTCATTAAATGAGAATAACCATGTCCATCCTCAGAGCTTCTCTGTCTCAAGGCACCATTGCAGAGCTGCTTAACCCTTTTTTTAGTCTCTTTGCATGAACTCTTTTTGCATCGTATCCCAGAGGCAGTTCCCTGTTTTTCAGGAGAAAAAAAAGACATTGAGATACTTCCCGTGACTATTTTTTACATCAGCAAATTTAACATTAAAAATACACATTTCTGACAGCAGCAATTTTTTACTTAGCATTAAAAATACACATTTTTTACTGTTCCTACCACATTATCGCCCAGGATGTCTGAAATAAAAATTATTGCTTCTGCCTCACCACATCTTTTGTAGTTGCCCATGGTGCTGCTAATGCTGAGGAATGCAGCAGGTATGCTGGATGCTGCCTGCTTTTTACTATGCAGCTCCTGAGGGGTGGTGAGGAATTGCACTTCAATACAGAGCATCTGAATTTTAATTGAATTGTAGCCTGGAGGTAAGTGGAAAGACATTAAAATGAAATTTCAGTGTTTCACCTGGAGCTGATATTCCACCATACCTCTGAAATAACTGATCAGCTCTCTCCCCTGTCTGCCTTCACCCACAGCTCTGGGAGACCCTGCCAGCAGCCTGGTACAACTTCCCAAGCAAGCCACAGAGAAGTGGATCTTGTACCAGTGACACGTGTTCAAGTGCTGCCTGATGCTGGTGGTGCTGGACCATGTGCATTTCCTATATTTTAATGAGGATCACCATAAGGACAAGGTTTTCCAGGTAAGTCCTGAGTCTAACAAGGGATTGTGGCAGTGTAACCTGAATCTACAGGAAAGCCTGGGTTTTGCAGTGTCACTCCATCCTGGTGCTGCTAAACACAACATAAGTGTCAGAGACTAAAAGGTAATTGATTCACACTCCCTCTGCCTTTGAGGTTTTTGGGTTTGCAGCATCCCAGAGAACAGAGCAGTCAGGATGCCGTGTGGTGTCTCCCTGACATCTTGGTGATCTGTGAGAGGTTCTGGTGACTGTGGGAGTCAGTGGAGGACCTGGTCCCCACCAAACAGCAATTTAATATAAACTTCTGCTACAGCAACTGCATCCACTGGTCCAGGAGTGATTTAGCTCTCACCACGAGTTCTGCTGTTCTTAGTTACTCTGTGTAACACAAACATGGAAAATGTGCAGAGGAGGGTTGTAAAACTTGCTGTTTTAGATGGAACAGCATAAGAACAGGAAAAAACACAATCAGAAAGCAGCTATAAATAAACAGACACACCCTTGCAAGAGTGGAGATCCAATAAATATTTGAATATACTGACTCCTGAAATCAAAATGTTAAAAATGGTCTCTAGCTTTTGTTTTTAGAAAGACGAGTATCCATAGCCAGAAGATTCCTGTAGTATTTGAGAGGAGAGGTCACCGTGACACCTACCAGCCGATGTGAACCTGCTGCTCACCAGGAGCAACAGGGGATATTTGGGCTTTGCAGAAGCTGCTTCCCACAAGGTGTAATTACAGCCTCCATGTCTGTCCCTGCTCCATCCCTGTCCCCTCAAACTGCAGCAGGAGGAGAGGAGGAGGAGGAAGGGCTCTGGCAGCTGCGCTCATGGCCTGGGAGGAATTGTTACATTTCCCTATAGAAAAAGTCAAGGTTTTTTCCCAAAGCTTTGAAACCACCTGGAGAGCAGGGATGTGGCCCTCTGACCAGCCCTTGTTTGTATTACTTGTCCATGTGAGATCGTGAGTGTGGGTGCAACACCGCAGTGCAACACAGCTGCCCTGTCACATCCCCTGGCTCGCAGGGCTGCTGCTCTGTGGGGACTCACCTCTCTCCTTCCAGACTGTTCCACTGCCCATCACCATCAGTTAGCCCAACACACTTCTCCATTTGCATTTGAAGACTATATCTAGACTATGAAGTGTGGGTAATCTTGTAAAGTGCGTTGGTTCTTCCAGCTCTATCAGTGTCACAGAAGTTGTGCCTCCATGAAACTTGTCCCACTTCCATTATCAAAACCCCACAGGTCCAGCAGTGCCACTGCTAAATGTTTTCTAGACATTTTTCTGGTTTTCCCAGTTTTTCCTGTTTTCCAGTTTCTTGGTTTAAAGAAACAGTATAAAAAGAAACTTTATATTAAAGAGCAAAACTTGCCCAGTATGTTTTGCTTCATTGCTGGAACAGGAACCATTTCTCCAGTTGCTAGCTAATCATCAAGAAACCTTACAGACTGTGCTGAGGCCTCTACCAGGAACATTGCTAATTCTTGCTGCTGCTGCTTCTACAGCCTTGGCCTGTAAAAGGACAGTTAAAAATTATTTATGCAAAAGCTTTTAGTTTCTATGCCACAACTTCAACTTTTGGGGCTATGCTCTCAAAGAGGAATTCCTTGCAAATTTTAAAAGAAAATGGAGTTAAAAGTGCACAGTCCAATAAGCAGGACAGATGTGGCCATCAGAAGCAGGAAGAAGGCTATGGAGGAAAATGCAGTCAGAAACAGGATGTAGTGTGTCAGCCCTGAGATTCTGACCTGGAATATCTTTTAATATCTTTAATCTCTGCTCCCTCTGTGCTGTTCATCTCAGGCAGGGCTAAGCCAATGGCCACAGGCACTAACATGCTCCTGCCCTGCAGCCATCCAGCAGCACTGAGCTCCATCCATACTGGGGGGTTGTATTAATTAGAAGTGTTTCCAGTTGCTCTCATATTTTCACATCTGTGATCAAAGCATTTGCCCCACTTTGAGGAGAATGGAGCCTTGCAGGGCTTGGGCTCTGCTGCTTTGGGCATTTGCACGGGGGTCACAGAAACTTTAGGGGAGAGTGGTCCCTTCTCATCCCCATCAGTTTTAGACTGAGATCCATTTGAAACTGCAGGTGCCATCACAGAATGTAATTGTGTTTACCAGCGTGAATGAAACTCATCACTTTTGCTTATTATTTCAAGTGGTTTGGTTTTTGCTTGCTTAATGCTCCCTAACTATTGTCTCTGCTGCAGAAGAGACAAAGCTATTGCACTGTTCTCAGCCACAGCTATTTATATCTTGTAATAATACTCCTCAGGATACAAGGAAGGGTATGAAACCAATAGTGTAAAATTAGGACAAAGACACAACCTTCTGCTCAAAAACTGTCACTAACATTAACACCTCACTTCTGTTTTCTCTGCTGGATTGCTCCCCTGCAATCCTTCAGCCAGATGGTCTTTAATTCTGTTTATTTAAGCTTAATTCAAAGCAAAAGGAGTCCGTGTCTTTGGGGACATCCGTCCCACTTTCAGCACTGGATGTGCTGACACCTCTGAGAGCCCAGTGATAACAAACCATTTAAGAGCCTCTAAATGTTGGGGAAATCAGAGCCAGCACCGGTCAGGTCACACCCAGCTCTGCCTCGATTGCAGCCCTCTCTGTGTGTGGCCACTCTGGGTTGGACATATCCCAGCCTCCTGGTTGGTGTGAACCCCTTGCTGTGGAGGGATCCCCAAGGGAGCAAAGGGAGAAGAAGCTGGTGGAAATCCAGACACCTCTGGGCACTTGGCAGGTACTGACTGTTCCTTTTGAAACGTTTCCTCTAACTTTGAAATCACAGCTTGTGTTTTCAGGAGTTTGTTGAGATACTGCTTTGCTGCCCCTTGGATGTTTTTCCCTCAAATATTCCCTGAGGAGAATTGGCTGACAAAAATAAGTACTTAGTAATTCTTTGGAATTCAGATGTGGATGCTATTCCCTTAAAATAACCACTGCCAAAATGCATGTATTTGTAGCATATATAGAGCTCCTTGTGCCCACTTGTATTCAGATGATTTTCTAATTGTTTCCCTTGCTATTAGCCTGTCTGCAAAGGATTCACAAACAACATTAGAGGTCCCACTCCTTAAAACAAAACAGTCTGTCCTAAAAGTGACTCGTAACCAGACGTGCCACAGTGTGCTACACACACACTGTGCTATTTTTATCCCTCCCTGTTTTCGTCAGTGATTAAAGCTTTTATGATGTAACCCAGCACTTCGAAAGGGCTTCTGCTGTTCCACACCGCAGCTCAGAGCTCCATCCCACGTTAATCTCTCCCTGAGTGCAGGGAGATGCTGCCCCAGACGCTCCGGGAGACAGAGCTGTGCTTTGAGCGCAGCCGCCACCGCCTTCAATGGGTTTTGTTTTGAGAGGTGTCTCCTCTGGATAGGGATGAGCTGTCTGGGGTGGTCTTTCAGGTCCCTCTGGGCCCGAAGGAAGACAGTTCAGGCCAGGGGATTTAGGGGGATGTTCCCAGCCCGCCCTAGCTTTGTGCCTGCTTGCCAGTTGTGCTCCCAACATCACTCACTGGCCAAACAGCTCGGCAGCTGCTGGGAGAGTGAACCTCAAATCTTCCTCTTTTCCCTACATTTCTCCCTTCAGAATATACGAAAATGTTGATTGAAATTGTACATGGTTTAAAAAAATTACATTACCTGAAAAATTTATAAGAGAAACGCGAATTAAAACTCCCACAGTATTGTGTAGGATTTTTAGAAAAACACAATAAAAAAAAAAACAACAAAAGCAACCCAAACCGAAACAGCTGTCCATGTTTCAAACCCCAATGCTGGTGGCCGGGATCGGGGAGCAGAGCTGTGCCTGGGTGTTTCCCGTACATTCTCTGTGCCCGCAGGCAGCGCGCCCGCGGCTGGCGAGTCCTGGAGCCACCTGCGCTTCCCTGGCTTCTCCCAGCGCCCAGAGCTGCTGCCTCAGCACCCGCAGCAGGAGGAGTGCATTGGATCTAGATAACAAATACGCCTGGTTCAACAAACATTTGGCTAGAAATGCAGACAGCGGGATCAAGATACTAATCTGCTTCAGCAAAGGCTTCTGAGGAGTTAAGTTACGCCCTTGCTACGTCATATATCCAGTTATAATTCAGCTACCTCCCCCTGGGAATTAGCATAGAAGCTAATCACTAAGTAAACTGCAGAATGTGTGGGAAATTGTCTTTTATCAGCGCCAGGGTTACCCCTGGGAATGGGAGTGTTCAGGCATCAGTATGCTCCCTGCAGCAATTCCATCTGATGCTCCTGAATGCTGGGTGTTTGGGGTTTTTTGTGCTCCAAGCCCTCTGAGGTGGACACCACAGTCCCCCGACATGGCTGTGGTCTAAGGCCAGTTCTGCTTCTCGTTGTGGGTGGGGAAAAAAGATGCCAGGGCTGGTGGTACCTGAGAACCTTGCAGGGAGTGACACAGGGATGTACAAGGAGCCAAAGTGGGAGGAAAGCTCCAGGCACCAGGGCTGACCTGCTCCTGGTGCACTTTGGGGGACACAGTCACACCCCACCTCCCACCCGGAAGGGCAGATTAATTTACCCTGAGCATCACCAGAGTTTCTGTGATCCCCCCAACCAGGCCCAGGGCAAGCTGTTGCTCTGTAGATTAAGAGTCATTCCCCTCCAGAGCAGCAGCTTCCAAGTTACCAGACAGGATTAGTTGTTTCTTGGGGGTTTTTTCAGTCGTGGTGAGTTTTTTACTTGCTCTTAAAAAATGCAATTACAAGAGTACAAAACAAATCTACACATGTGTGAGAAGATGGTGCAACTTTGTTTTGAGCAAGCCCTGGGAAGTCATCATTTCTGTCCC
Organism: Drymodes brunneopygia; assembly: GCA_013400955.1. NCBI lineage: Eukaryota > Metazoa > Chordata > Aves > Passeriformes > Petroicidae > Drymodes > Drymodes brunneopygia. The sequence goes on along the minus strand of VZTZ01022849.1, from coordinate 1,357,180 downwards.
AGAGCAGTGCTGAAAAGTTTTGCTGTTTCCCAGTTTACTCTACCTTTCTCTTTAATTTGGCATTTAGCAAAGGCCCAGTGACCTGTCCTCATCACTGCTGAGCTTTGCTGAGCAAAGAGCTGCCCAAGCTTCATGCCCAGGGACAGGTCTCAGCTCCCATGAGGCTGTTCAGGCTGAACCTACAAACTGAGGCTTGAGCTTTGCTGGTGGACAGTGAGGCGCAGAGTATGGTGGCATTGGGGATGGATGGGTGTCAGCTCACCAGGATATTTGGAAGGACATTTGGAAGAGAGTATGGGTGCCTCTGTACACTGTTGTATCACAGAAAATCTGTGGGTCATGTTCCATGATTCCTGAAGTCACCCTGAAGAGCTGCCTTTGTCTTTCTACAGCCAGGTATAATTTGTGGTTTCTTGCTGCTAGTATTGGCCCACAGCAAATAAGCAGCAAAAGTCCCATTAGCATTTTCCCACAACAGCCTCCTGGGAGCCAGGACTGTGGTGTTATCTGCACTGGAGCACCAGCAGCCAGTCCCTGAGGCAAAGCCCTGATGTTCCCTTGGTCAGGGCCATGGTGCTGTACCAGGGGTGCCTGTGGCCAGCATGGAGAGCCCTGGGCTGAGCAACCAGGCACAGTTCCATGCCAGAGCACTTCACATTAGTGGGCTCAAAGCAAATATTGCCATAGTTTCATGTTCCTGACTGACTTTGTGTCAGAGCACATCAGTATAAAAAATTGGATGAGCCCTCAGGTTGAAGTGAGATGGTTGTTGTTTAGATCTAATGAACTGCAATAGGCAGAAATACATAAATCATTCCTGGCCAGGAGTAAATCAAATTCAAGTGGCTGAGGTGACACCAGAGCCTGAATTTCAATCTGCTGAGGGGCAGAAGCATCCAACAGGAGTACAAACACTGTGTTTCCTGACAAGCTGCTTTTCCCAACACTCGAGTTAAATGCTTTAAAACAGACTTACCTACTCTTTCTGCTGAGACCACGGCTCTGGGACAGCCACCCCCTGTGAAAGTCTCTGACTTGGCCATCACCTATATGGTGAACAATAATTTCTACCTGTAATGTGGACAACTCACTTTTCCATGCAGAGTTTTGCATGGGCTTTCAGCCTCACTGAGCTTCCTTTATTCAGCTTTTAACTAATGGGATGTAATGTGAACTCTGGCATAACCCCTGGGTTCAGCAGAACTGCTGACACAGACAGGACTGGATCTGGCCTGACCCTCATCAGCAGGAAAAAGGACAGATTGTCACAGTTGCTATCAGAATTCCCCACCTGGCCCTGCCACTGCATCCCAAAGGTTTCCATCTTGGATAAATAATAAATGCAAAAGCCAGCCTCACATCTTCCCCTTGAAGACTAGACAAAGCTGTGTTCAAGTGAATTAAATCTGCTTGCTCTCTTTTGGTGATGAACTCGAGGCTGATGAAAGTGAACTATTTTTAGTGCTAGCTAGAGGCACAAGCGAATGGCTGGCAAAGCACGGAGTGCACTTCCCTGCCCTGCCAGTGCATCCAGCCAGGACTGCACCACCCAGGCACAAAGGATGCCAAGAGCCTTGATGCCATGCTCCACCTTGCCCCCTTTATTTAGAGTATGCTCTGCAATGCCTGTTTCACAGCGAGAGGGTCCTTTCAGCTCAGACCCCTTGGGTAGGTGAGTGCCTGCCCTCCTTAGCCAGTGCTGGGGGATACATTGCTGTGTTCAGCATTGGGGTGCTGGTGTGTGAGCCCCAGGGTTCTGCTCCTGAGGGAACACTGATTTTCTGCCTTGGAGCAGCTCAATGGGAAATGCCCCAGGTGCAGCTGCCTGTGCTGTGAGGCAACACTGTGACAGCACTGCCACAGACTGGAAAGGAGTAGGAATCTTCTACCTTTGGTTCAGGGCTGCCAATAGCAGCATGAGCATCTAAATTGGCTTCTGCTGCACATCCTGCGCCTCACACCATGGGGCAGGGGGAGATGTCTGGATGAGCTTCTATTTCCTCCAAGTGCTCTGAGGGCTGCTGTTAATTTCAGATTTATTTACTGTAATGTGTCCTTTATTGTGGACGTTTGTCTTGTTCTTTAAAGGCTACAGGCTGACATTTGGTCTTTACTGGATTCCACATTGCTTGTGAGCATAAAGGTCCTGTCTGCTTAAGTAAAGTTTTATCCAAGATGCTATTTACAAGTTTCTCCAAAAAGTCAATATTTGCTTTTCCTGCAAGCTGGCAGGATGCATCACACTGCTGAATAGCGCTGCAAACTGCAGGTGCTCAGTGTCCAGATGGTGTTTCTGAACCCTCAGAGAGTCTTTCTGGGATTGATATCCTGGGGAGCTGCCCCCTGCACATCCAGCTGTGGCTCCTCCAGTAAGGATCTGGCTGCTTTATTTCAAAGTTTACTCTAGCAGTTACTCATTGGGCTTTTATGACACAGACATCTCTTAAACTGTTCCTTGACATATTTATTTGTGCTGCATGCATGGAGCTTTTCTGTCTGGGATACATACTCGAAATAGAACGGGCAAGTCTTTCTTTATGGCCTTGGTAGAGTCAGCTGTTCATTTGGCTGTTGTAAAACCAAATGAGGAGTTTAAATCTGCAAGACAGGAAGATCCTGTCTAGTGTTTGCAAGCACTGAGTGAGCAGGACCCTATTGGACGTGGCAGTCCCAATGGCCAGAGGGAGTTACAAGTGTACAGCCTAGAGCAGCTGCAGATCCAGGCCAGCACAGGCAGGCTTATCTGTCTAATAGCACAGCTGGAGCATTGCTCCATGGGCTGCAGCAGTGCCCAGTGTCCTGGTGCCAGCATGGCTCTGTAAGCACTGTGCCAGGGAGGGACAGGTCTCTGTGGCTTTGCAAACTGCATTCCTAATCAGGTATTCAGACAAAACTCCAGCAGCCTGTGTGCCAGATTCTTGGAGGCCTTATGCTGCTTTGGCTCTGGAGGCAGCAGGACTGCAGGGGTCAAGGAGCAGACATCCCCCTGCCTGCAGAGAGACCCTGCAGAGTGACCCTTGCATTCACACATGCCCGGTCCCCTGCAGCAGTGCCATGTGCCGTGGCACTGTGCAAACCCCCAAACCCCGGTGGCAGAACGGGGAGATGAGCCCTGGGTGCCATCCTCAGCACAGCACCCAGCACCAGACACCCTCCTGCCCCTGCTGCCCAGGGGCTGCTCTGCCCCAGCACCGAGGAAGGGGGAATCTGTTTCCATGACACCAAACTGCACCTGTTGCCCCACAGCATTATGATTGTCCAGGTCATTCCCCCAGAAGCAATAGTGCTTTTCTGTTACACCAGAGTGCCCTTTCACTGCTGCCTGAGGAAGGGGGTAGTGAATTGTTGTTTGCTTTGCTTTAAGACACAGTGAGGGGAGATAAGCACCAGACAGCAACCTAAGCAACACAGCAAGCTCTTTCCAATAGACACTGGCCTGCACTAGACCTATGCTTTGTGCGATGAATCAGTGCCCTTCCCAGAGATATTATAAAACATGATTTCCTTAATTCCATGGTATTCAGGATACAGAGCTAAACTCGCAGGACTTAATCTATTTAAATTGTCCTGTGATATGTATTCGAGAAAACAGAGGTACACTCATAAGAGTTAATCCATTTTAAATTGATTTTGCCTCTCAGCCTTTGTGAAATATCCATGCAGGAGAGCCTGGGGGCTTTCTGCATTTTTCAGTTAGGAAAGAGACCAACCAAGTCAACCAGGCACAGGGCAGATCTCAGCTTGCTTTATTGCAGACATGCTGTATCCGGTATTTCAACTAGTACCAAGAACCAAACTGTTGGAAAGGAGCTGGGAAAAGCCACCAGAGCCTTATTTCTTGCAGAGATGATCAAAATAACCCCTGAGATCTGCTGCAAAAATAAGAAAGTGGAAAGGTCCCAAGGGAGTGAGCATGCTTAAGCTCAGCTCATATGCAGAGGCAAATAAATGGCTTTAAATTGATTCTTTTGCCAGTCCCTGAATGAAGACATAGAATCACAGAATGCTTTGAGCTGGAAGGGACCTTAAGGACCATCGAGTTCCAAACTGCCTGCCATGGGCACCTCCCACAAGACCAGGCAGCTCAAAAGCCCATCCAAACCGGCCTTGAACACTTCCAGGGATGGCCCATGATTCATTTTCCCCTAAGGATGGCTTTAGCTGTTGGATACAGTGGCAAGACAATGCCCTTCTCCTTGGAGTATCAAACCTGTGTCGACTCAGGGGAAGTAGTGGCCCCAAAGCCTCCAGCGGGATTTGAACCGGGACTTCACTGTGCGGCTCAGTCTTGGGGAGCCAGGCTCTGTGGAGTCCCCCGCGCATCGCTGAAGGGCTCTGAGCACCCGCGGAGCCCTTCGCTGCCCGGTGTCACCGGCCGGGAGCCGATCGCTGCCGGTGATACCGACTCGGAGCTCCTCGCTGCCCGGTGACACCAATCCGGAGCCCCTCGCTGCCCGATGACACCGGCCCGGAGCCGATCGCTGCCGGTGTCACTGGCCCGGAACCAAGGTGCTGGCCCGTGTCAGTGGCCCGGAACCAGGGTGCTGCCCGGTGACCCCGCCCCGGAGCCGATCGCTGCCCGGTGTCACCGGCCCGGAGCCGATCGCTGCCCGGTGCCCCCGACCCGGAGCCGATCGCTGCCCGGTGTCACCGGCCCGGAGCCGATCGCTGCCCGGTGACACCGACCCGGAGCCGATCGCTGCCCGGTGACACCGACCCGGAGCCGATCGCTGCCCGGTGTCACTGGCCCGGAACCAAGGTGCTGCCCGGTGACATCGCCTCGTCGGCCGTGGCTGCCGGCGGCGCACGGCGGGGTCCCAGCGCCACCCTCTGGGGACGCGGCCGCAGCCTCGCGGTCCTGGCCGCTCTCTCGGCCCCGCTCCCCCCGCCAGCAGGGCCTTTGCTTCCCCCTTCAGCGCTGTTTCGGAGTTCAATCCGTGAGGAGCATCAGGGGCCGGGGATGGGGCTCGGTGCGGGATGGGGCTCCGGCTTCCCGGCAGCGCTGGGGATTGAGCTACTGCGCCTCTGGGCTCCTTTTCAGCTGTGGAAAGAGGGTATTTGTTGCCCATTTCAGAGCCAGATGTTTAAAAAAGGTGTATTTAAAAGATTCTTAAATCTCTCTCTCTCTGTTAACATTCTCAACCTTTGGTATGATCTTTTCACATAAAATGAATTTGGGGGTTTTTTTCTGTTCATTTCCTGAGCAGCTCCAGCTCAAGAGAATCACCTCCAGGAGGAAGAACAGGAGGAATCTGCTACAGAGGAAACCTTGAAAGAGAAGTGAGACATTCTGTGGCACAGGCCTGCCCAGGTGCTGCTCATGCCAATAGATATTCTGACAACAAATAACCGTGTAAGTTTAGTAACATGCTGCGGATGTGAGTACTTCATATCTGCTTATAAAGGACTCCTCTTGTTATTTATTGTCCCTTTCAGGATTAGCTGAGGAAGGAAATGGGAAATTGTACTTGCTGGCACATCATGGAGCTGGCTGAGGGGCTGAGGAGGAAGTGGAGCAGAAGCCAGCTGAGAACAGCACCTTGCCATCGAACCCCACAGGGTGACTTTGGCCCATGTGAGGAGCTTTGATTCAGCTTTGATTCAGCATTCCTCTGGTGAAAGTTTAAAATCAAAACAGCTCAGCAGTGAGCATTTTTGCTGCTTCATCCCATAACCACCAACTCCTGCCCAGTCACAAGCTCGGATGGAGGATCCCACTGCAGAGCTGAAGATGGTGAAAGGCTCCTGGTTGCCCTAGACCAACAGTGACAAATATGCCATGATGTCCCCAAAATTCAGCAGTGATGTGTTCCTCCCCACTCTCAGGAAGGTCACTGGTGTTCTGCATGCTGGGACACACAGAAAGGAAGGTCAAGCATGCTGCCTTCCTGCTGAAGAGGGCATTTCCCTCCTGTACTAAATATGGAAGCAGACATAAGTAGCCCTCTTGTTTTTCCTGGGGTAATCTGAGGCACAGAAAATTCTGGAGGAGGCTGTGGAGGTTCCTTAGCCTCCACTCCTGACTGCTTCACTCCCGCTGTTGACAGAGCCAGAGTGGAATGGGGAGGGCTGGCCTTGAACGCCCCTCTGCTGCTGCAGAGCACACACCTGAGCAGGTGCCTGGCCTCTGGGCAGCCTCTGTGCAGGGGACGTGATGCACAGTCACAAACAGGTTTTTGTGTGGGGTTTCTTTCCCTACACCAAATGATCATTTGCCAGAACTCTGACCCTGCAGTTCAGTGTAACCACTGGCAGGGCAGTGATTGTTGTGGATATGAGCTCCTAAATCACTTACAGCAAGAAAGAGAGAGGTGACAGCACAGCTTTTGCTACTTTGCTGCAAGCTTTGGCCAGTCCCACCAAATCAAGCACCATGGGATATCTGGGATGAAAACATCAGATCCACACAGGGTCCAGGCATCATCCCTGGGATGCACTCCCAGCCCTAAGCCACCAGAGCCCAGGGCTTTAGCAGGAGCTGCTTCCTTCCAGGAGAACACTGGATCTAAAATAAGTTACATTTCCTTCATTGTTTCTTGGCTTGAGCTTCTAAAAGTTCAAACTGTTTCTGATTTCTTGGTGTTAGTCATGCACACGGATTGGGAGCTTAACCTGTAATTCTGGCTTTGCTGCTACTATAAAATATTCACACTGGGTTCCTCTGAACCAGGAGCAGAAACCTTTAATTTCATTCCAGTAGAGGAGTTTAATCTAGGACTATGACATTTCAATTACTTAGTAATACATATTTAACATGCCCAAAATTAACCAAGAGAAGGAAAAATATTGTATATAAGCAACTACAAGGATTTTATTTACAGCCAGCTCTAAATTCAGAACAAAGATCTAAACAAAAACCTTGCAGTAACTCCTTCTGCCTGTTAGGCTGCATAATTTGGGGACTTCTGTTCAAAACGTAGTGTCTGAGATTTTCATTTCTCCTTAGTTTGAATTTTTGGCTGATAAGGGGTAGAAAAGTCTAAAATATTGAAAATTTCCCCAAGATGGGAAAACTATTTCTGCAGGATGCTGTTCCTATTCTGGAGCACACAGATGTTCCTCAACTGCAGGAGTTCAGTGCAGCTCCCTCTTTGTATTTATCTTCTGGTAGCTCTAGGTCCTCTCTTGGTCTGCAGTGGGGCTGTGAATTCCCTTGGGCAGGGTGTTTCTCACTGCCCCATGCTGGTGCAGGTGTGGGTCCAGCAAGGTGCTGGTCTAGAGCCTGGGAGTGCTGTACTACAGTACATGAAGTACTCCATGGCTTGGCTGTCTTGAATGACTGTGTCACTAAGAAATATATTCAATTTTGTATTCTTTAATGTCACTGCTTTCTGGGCCTCCATAGATGGTTGTTTATTACTCATAGCCAGAGATGGTTTTGCTCCTCAGCACAATAAATCAGGCTCTTTATAGCACAGCCTGAAGAATTCCTGGGGTGGTTTCAGCTCACCCAGAACCACAGTGTGACTCAACAGACTGAACAGAAAACCAGACTTTCCCAGTAAGCTCCTGTGTCTACACAGACCTTATTGCTGGATATGGGTTGATTTCTTTTTCATGGTGGTTGGTACTGGGGATCTTCAGCCTCTGGCTTAGCCTCGGAGCAGGGCATTGCAGGAGAAGCAGGAGGCAGTCCTGGCCCTGGAGAACTCACAGAGAGGGTGCCAGGTGGGCTGGAGTGGTCGGCGAGCAGGGGAGAGGTGATGAACAGCCAAGGGATGAAGGAAGAAATCCTGCCAGGCTGCAGGGATTTGGAAGCAGCCTTGTGGAGGCAGCTATTCAGGGAGGTGAGGAGCTTCCTGGCTTGGGCTTATGCACACACACTGGCCCACCATGTGCAGGATGCAGCTGGGTTTCTGCACTTCCTAAGTATTTCTGGGATTATTATCATTATTACTTTTTAATCAATGCAGGAAATTAATGGAGGTGAGAATGGAAGTGCAGGTGTCAGCAAAGGAGTTGATCTATTATTTCTGACACAGAGAACAGCAGGGGCCTGGAGCTGTTGGATAAACCACAACAATATCAACAACAATCTTGGAGCTTCTTTTTTTATAAATGACTACTGATGTCTCTATTAGCTTCCACAGCAGATAGCAACATCTGTATCAGGAAAGAGATTTATACCCACTAATGAATTCTGTGTTAGCAATGGGGCCTAACTCAAATACCTTTAGTTTTGCCTAACAATAAAACATAGAGGTCACATAGTGCCCTTTTAAAGCTCTAATGTGACTGTGGTGCTGAACTCACCACACTGCTCTCCTTCCTGCCAGAGCACACAGTGATGTTAATGTGGTCCTCAGAAGCCTTTAGAGGAAAAGTAAATGCTAAACTTCATTAAATATAATAGCACATAATACGCTGATATTAGTTTACTTAATGCTCGTGCTATGAATAGCAGATATTGACCCAAATGTGAGAATAGCCTTATCCAGTGTTCTGTCACCTAACATTAATCTTTATCAGCTTTGTGGTCATGTTCAGAGATCTCCCTTGGGCACGTTTCCTGGCTACTGTTAAACAAAGAAATTGCTTCTGCTGCCTCTAATTAAAGACATATATTCAGCAGCAAAGAGGCACAAATGGAAGTGTACAGCAGGAAATTGCTGCACCCTGAGTTATCCTTCACATAGACCACAATGGCAGAATAAGACACACTCCCTGCTAGCAAGGAGAAAGCAGAAAAGAGAATGAGATTAAACACTGACAAGCTGCAGTGCAGCCTCTGGGGTGCCCTAGGGTTACCACAGCAAATACTTCAATGTCAGCAAATACTCCTGATCTGGGAGAGATCAGGCTCATTTGAACACAACACCACTGTTGTTCCAGCTTCTACTGCCACCCTGCATTGATACCTCTCTGCTACCACCACCACCACACCACCACCTCTCTCCCCATCTCTGTGCTCTGTCAACACCTCTTCTTGCACCAGAGATTAAAGCTCATCCCCAGGAATGGGGCAGCTGGTTCAAAGAGTGGGGGTTTTGGCAGATTCTTTCCATAAAAACTCAGAAGGCCCATTTCAGACTTTTCTCCCACATCTGTCCACCCAGGTTCACAGATATTCACCATGTGCTCTTTCTGGGCACTGGAAAGAGCAGCAATGAACACTTTAATTTCCTCTGGGACCCAGAGTCTATCAAGAGAAAAAGCAGCAGAACGAATCACTAGAAGTAAATAGTAATTATCATCAAAAGCAAAGATATCTATCTATCTATCTATCTATCTCTCTATCTATCAATCTCTAGATAGATAGATAGATAGATAGAGAGATAGGGAGATACATATAAACTTGGGTTAAACTAATCCTAAGGTTTAGGCAGAAAACCATGAAAGCAGAAGAATTCAAAGCTGGGGCTGCCATGGCAACCCTGACTCATGCCATGGTGGTTGGGTATTGCAGCATCTCCCTGGGACCTCCCAGCAAGTGCTGGTGTGTGCTCTGAATTTTATGGGCATTCTGTGGACATGTAATGGAGCTGGAGAAAGCAGCTGGTGTGTTTGTGGAAGAGGATGCAAGTTTTGAAGGAAGAACTGGAAATCCAGATCTGGAGAGTACCAGTACAGGCACAGGTAAATCTGGGCTCACAAGTGAGGTTGCATGTGAAGTCCTGAGCCCACAGCCCCAGCAAGCCGTGGGATCATGAGAAGATGGTCAGGAAGACAAAAGGTTTTAGTAGTGAAGCTTGGAATACTGAAATCCCACCTGGGAACCTTAAATCAGTGCCAGCTCTAGCAGAGGTCCTGCCCACACAGCTACAACTTCCAGGTCCTGCTCTGCCCAGCAGGTACCTCTGTGCAACAGAACAGCTTCATTTTCCTCCAAGAAAAATTTCTTAGTCATGGAAGTCCCTTCATGCAACTGCATCCCATTTGCAGTTATTCTGTGGGGTAATTGAGTCTAAACCAGAGACCAAGGGCTGATAAAATCTCAGTTAGAAACATTCTGACCTGCTGGTTGTAGTCCAAGAGAGTCTGGGTTCTCCCTGCACCACATCAGAGAGGCAGTGCCCAGGAAAGCAGCTACAGATTATTAAATAGAGGTGTGATGACCAGGACCTAGAGAAGATGTTTTCTTAGCACTGACTGGCTTCATGTTAATTGTAAATAAAAAGTTATAACTTCCAGATTCCTTAGTGTCTGTAGAAATCAGACTGATTTTTGTGAGTATTTTTAGAATGCAGCCAAAGATGTGAATTTTGTCCAATATGGAAAATGTATGCAACATAATTCCTCCACTGTAATGTTATTATCTTTTCTATTCCTCTTTCCCTTTCAATATAAGTGTTCTGTAAAATCATGTTAGTAAAAGATATGTATTTGTTTCTCTTTCAACACTTACATTAATTTTGGATTTTTTTAAATCTGCACAAGTAAAAAATTACCTTTTAAAATCTGACAAAATTCACTTCAAAGCAAGCTGCTCACAATTGCTCTTTACAAAAACAGCCAATGCACTCTCTTTCACTATGCATGCCAGCATTCCTTGCTTTGATCATGATTTTTGGTGAGCTGCACTGAAGAACAAAAGTAGATGTTCAGGGAAAAGCACAACTCCTGGCTTTGCTATGCATTGATACACCAACCCTGATTCATAAAATAGCAGCGTGCTTTTAGGCATCTAGAGACAGAGTATTAGAGAAAACAAAAATGTAACAATCGTATATGAATCCACTGAACATCTTCAGACAAAAATAAAACATGGAAATTTGGAGGACAGAGCATTTGCATTGGCAAAGCTGAGACACAACTCATCTGCACATGCAGGAACTGTCAGCATGCCAGGAAGAGCGATTAAACAGCACGTCTGTGTTGTTAAATTGGTTTGTTTGTGAGAGCAGATGATACAGTGCAAGACAGAGCAGCAGGAAAATTCTTTGAATGAAAAGCCATGCACAGCCTGAGTTTTGGGAGGCCACCTCAAAAGACAGACAGGGCTTTCTCAACTGCTTCTTAACCCATTCAGCAGGCACTGAGTCTGCACCTCACCTTTGATTTAGTAGCGGCACTTCATCCTGCTGCACACTTTGGGTAACCATAAAAATAACAAGGTTATTTCACTTCCAACAGAAAAGTTTGATGCGCTGCCTCTGGAAGCAGGGAAACCTCCCAGGCACTGTCAGTTTTGCTCAGCCCATCCTGGCTCCTCCTTGGCAGGGACCAGTCATTGCTGTTCAGTTCCAGGTGCCATGTCCCTACACCTGTGGGATGGAGGCAAGAATGGAGGCAGGATCCAGACTGGGCACACCCTGTGTTTGCAGCAAAAGGGCACCAACTTCCCAGTAGACATTAAACCTCTTCTTCCTACCTTTTGAGCCATGGGAAGGAGCCTCACTGCTGGATTTTCCCCGGGTGGATCTGACCTTTGCAGAGAAAAAACAAGCCAACCACTTCAGTTGCATAAAGCACACCCTGCTGGGCACTGCCAGTCATGGGAACTGCCTCTCCATAAGGAAGGAGTGCAGGGGCACTTCTCACCAGTTTGCTCAATGCCTCATCTAACCTGGCCTTGACACTGCCAGGGATTGGACATCCTTAACTTCTCCAGGCAACCTGTTCCAGTGCCTCACCACCCTCACAGGAAAGAATTTCTTCTGTATATCTAAACTAAATCTCTCCTCTTTCAGCTTGAACCCATTACTCCTTGTCCTATCACTACAGCTCCTGATGAAGAACCTTCAGAAAAAATAAGTCAGAAGACCTTTCCCTCTTAATCACAACAGGAAAAGACTGCTCAGCCCATTCAGAGAAAATATTTTCCAGATCTGCTTTACAGTTACGTGGGATATTTTCTTTCCTACAGCTTGCCTCGTGCTTAGCACTTCCCATGCTCCCAGAAAGGAAAGGCATGTGTTATAACACCATGTGCTCTCTATCAGTCTCATAACCTGTATGAAAACAAACCTGTTTCATAGCTGCTGGCGTAAATAGCCCAGGCACAGGGCTTGCAGTGTGACTTGGTAATCAGCAGCTGGCAAATGCCACAGTCTATTTCCACACCTGACAAATTGAGCCACAGACTACATTGCCACATCTCTCTTCCCTGCCACACCTTCTTCGGGAAACGTCTTGTTTGATATATTATTGTCAACGTGTTTTTTGTGATCTGATTTGCTGGTTGTGGGGTTTTCATCACTGTTGTTACCTGAGTGCCCAGGGAAGGCTCTGTGGCAGCTGGGTACAGAGCATTTTTCAGTGTAGGTTTTCCACTCCCCTGTGCCTGGAGGTGGGTGTTGGATCACATTTTACCAGTTATCTCTGTGTTTGCATTTCTCAGTGCATTTCTTCACCCCCCTGCAGGATGATTTGAGTTCCCTCATAGCATTTTGCTAGCTGGGATCTTCTCTCCCTCCTCCAGTTTCCCCTGGTTCCTCTCTTTGCCAATACATGCCAAAGTTGATCACTGCTTCTCATCCTCCAGTGACCCTCCTGGCACTTCTGCCCCATTTTGGGTGCACTCTGCACCCTGTGTGACCACCCTTCACACAAAGCTGCCTGTGCAAGACAGTTGTGAGCACACCAAACCTCCCAGCAAGCCCTCCCTGGAGCAGCACAGGGGCCAAGGTGACACCATGTGGTGGCTGTGGTGGCAGGTGGCAAGGAAGGCGCCCAAGTGGCAGCAGTAAGTCAACAGTGGTTTGCAGCACTGGGCAGGAGCAGTTCTCACAAAGAGAACCAGAAATCATGATTTGCATCAACGGCTTGTCAAACAAGTTGGCAAAGATAGATGCTCCTACATGGTGCTCAAGGTATGCAGCTTTTCCTGTTTCCCTGCCTCTCTCAGATCAGCACAGGCTTGGTGCTCAGGATTTTGAATCAAAGTGACTTACCCTGTTTTATCTTACCATTGATGTCATTTAGTTTCACATAATTGTCACCTCTGGTCATCTTGGTCTCTTCTACTCTCACCTAACTCTGTACCCCCGGGGAGCAAGGTCATACAGAGAAGCATTTCCAAGCCCCAGGATGCCATGCAGGAAATCTCAGTGTAATCCTTTGTTCAGCCACATGTTCTGGATTTCATTTTGACTGTCTTCATTCCATGGCAGACCTGGGACCAGGAATTCTTCCAGCACTTGTGCCCCTTACTTCTCCCTGTGCCCAGAGTCTGTGTTTATGCTGCAGGACAGAATCAGCTCCAAGTTATCCCTAAAAATACTTTTTGCCCTTATTTTTTAATGCAATGATAAAAACCAATTTTGCTTTAAAACCTAAGGTCCCTAGGTGACCAGATGAATCAGAAGACTGGTGATATTTTGCAGAGGCTGCAAATTTACCCTCTATCTGTCTGCAGTGAGTATATTAAGATTTAGTAGGGCCAAAACCTATCTGCCAATATCAGCAGTGCAAACAAATGAGCTAGGAAGCAACAGAGAGGGACTCCTATGCTTTCTGAGCCTCTGAACCACAAAAGAAGCAGCAAAGTCACTCAAAAAGACACAAGCCTTTATGCTTGAAGTCAGCCTGGCCATGGCAAAAGACCAGGAAACTTCCACAGTGGTGATTTTGGAAAGACGGTCCTGCTGACACCACAGAGTGTTTGGGACAAGCTGAAACACGAGCTGTGATTCATGGGAGACCCTGGGGGAAGTCCACGTCTAAGCCAAAGAAGATAAAAATTCTCATTACCTGGTCGGGATTAGAGAGGGCATGAAGGACCTTCAGGTGGTGGACAGGGCTCTGCCATGGTATACTGGGGAAACAATGGGACCAGTTTGTGCTCACTCGGGTGTGAAATGCATAGATTACTGGTTGAGCAGGACATGGTAGTCAGAAAACAATTCAAGCAATCCAATTGTGTATGATTTTGTGTTAGCAAATCCTAGCAAATATATAATCTGCTATGTCAAGGAGTCTGCCATTCATAAGGATTTTTACCTATGATCTCGTCTTCTTCCTCATGTTGGTTTGGCTTTGGGAAAACTGGACCAGGGACAATATTCGATGTAAGTCTGAGGATTTAACAGCTCCTTACAGAGCTGGCCATTGCAGTCCCTCCAAGCCAACACGTGCCACTTCCATGGCAAGGTGAGATGAGCCCTCATTGCCATCCTGGTGCTCATCCCTGCCTGCAGTCTGGGAATGAGCTGTGCCAGCTCTGGGGAGAAAGCAGCCAGGTCACTTGCAAACACTAATTATGACCTTTATCTTCTATCTTGGGAAACTTTGTCCCTATTACACCCAATTGTCCTCTTGCTGATCTTTACAAGCAGCAGAGATAACAGCAGTCAGCCAGCCTGGAAACACTGCACAGCCCCAGCAACACCCTGCAGAGGCAGCAGCCAGCACAACCCCACCAGGAAAAAATCCTTGTTCCAGCTCTGCCTAGGCCAGTGGGTTCCCTGATGCTGAGGTGATAACACCTCAGTAGCCACTATTATGTTTGTCTCCATGGATGGGCTGTGTCACTGTGGAGCTGTAGTTATAATCCTCCTGATCTAGGGGCTCTATCAACCTCTGAGAAGCCACTCTGATGCAAAAAACAAGTGGGTTTGGAATGGGAAGGTCAAGACCACTGCAATAAAGTTGAATTTTAACTGTTGTGTAAGACCTGATTAATACCAAAACTGGGCTTTTATTTGAATGTTCCTTAATTCTGCAACGATGTAATTTCCTTTGCCTAATAAAACATGAAGTCATGCAGCTGCTATGAGTGACAAACTGATAAACAATTCAAGATGCTTTTCAATAGCATTTTTCTCCAGTTTCCAGAGCCATCTGCCTTCCCCAGCTAAGGTTACATCATTACTGACTTCAATAATTTAGAGGCCATCCTACTTACTCTAATGCAATTGTCATGTTTGGCTGTCAGTTAGAGCAGAAACAGCATGCAATGAATAAAAAGTCAGCAATTTCCTGTACTAATTATTTACTCAAATTCTTGAGAGCTTAAGGTGTCTGCTAGGCTCATGCTTCCTTATTTTTACAAAGAATCAGTAGCATTGCTCATGCATTTCCAGTCATCCCAGCATTCTGCTGGTTTGGCTGGGAAGCATCATGACTTTTTAAGGGAACTGGAGGACATGGCCTCGTGTCACCTGCATGTGCAAGGACAGATGTACATGCCTGCATGTGCACAGCCACCTCTGTGCTGACCATTTGACAGCAGTGTCTGCCTCAAATACATCAGGCCTTTACTCATTTTGCAAAAGTAAGAGAATAGACAGAGAACTCCAGTTTGTATCAGTGCTTGGGGAAACTCTGTGCTTGTTTGAAGTCAGAAAAAGAGCAGTAACTGAGCTAAGGCAGCCAAAGAGCAAGACGGACAGGAGGTCAGTGCAGGGAATGGGGAGGGAAGCCTAAATTCATGCTCAGCCTGCCACCATCACGCATATTGATGAAGGATTAAGTGTTTTGGCTCAAGGCCAGGCACATATTGCTGAACAAATATTAAAAGCAATGCAGGTTTCAAGGGGAAGCCTCTTTCCTCTGGGAGTTATTGCTGATCACTCATAATTAGATGGGAGGTCAGATATAGAAGATCAGATGAAAATTAATGGAAGGAAAATACAAGGGAAAACAAATAAGGAACCACATAATTTAATTCCTGCGGCTGGTTTCAAAAATACATCACAGAAATTTATGAGAAAAAATTGTTTTAAAAGTTCTTGTCATTTTGTCTAGTAGGCTATCTTAATTCTCTATCACGTGATTCTATCACAGAATCCTTTGGTTGGAAAAGACCCAGGTGGAAGTCAGGCTCTTCTTCCAGGGAACCAGCGACAGGACAAGGGGACAAAGTCTTAAGTTGCGCCAGAGGAGATTTGGGTTGGACGTTAGGAAGAATTCCTTCACAGAAAAGCTGATTAGACATCGGAACGGGCTGCCCTCAGAAGTGCNGCGGGGCCGGGCCGCTCTCGCGATACCCGCGCGGCGCCGCCCGGCCCGCGGTGCCCGGAGGTGGCGGCCCGGCCCGGCCATGGCGTCCGACAGCGACACCGAGGAGTTCTACGATGCGCCCGAGGACGTGCATCCCGCGGGCTCCCCCGCGCCGTGAGTCCGCCCGGCCCTGCCCTTCCTCCCTCCCTCCCTGCTTCTCTCAGCGCGGCCCCGCGGTGCCTGGGCAGCTCCCGGGGGTGCGGGGAAAAGCGGGATCGGCGCGGGGCCGCGGCCCCCCCTGAGAGCGCGGGGTCTGCTCGGAGCGCGGAGGGTGCGGGGAACCGAGCGGGGCTCGCTGGGCGTTCGGGGCTGGTGCGGACGGCAGGGGCAGTGAGAGGATGAGATCATACCTGCCTTTCTCAGGCGGGAGCGGGTGTAGTGCTGGGAGGAGACGTGCGGGGATGGAAAGGGGATCGACAGAGGTAATCCCTGAAATGCGATAAAAGTAACAGATTTTCTGAGGAAGGAGAAGCGAGCGAGCTTCGTCAGCAACAGGCAGCTGTTGCTGCATATAAAACAACTTCTGGTGTGCTCTGTGCTCTGTTTTTAGTGGTGTCTTCAATACTTTTACTGTTGGATTGGACTAGATAATCTCCAGATGCCCCTCCCAACCCTAACAAATCTGTGATTCTGTGTCGCTTTGATGCTTCTTGCCTTTAGCCAGTCGGTTCCCCTCGTGAAGATTTACCA
>VZTZ01022849.1:1224957-1340318 GCA_013400955.1 Drymodes brunneopygia | reverse complement strand
GAGTCACCGCCCCTGGAGGTGTTTAAGGAAAGACTGGACGTGGCACTCGATGCCATGGTGTGGTTGAGAAGATGGTGTGGTTGGACTCGATGACCTCAGAGGTCTTTTCCAGGCTGTTTAATTCCGCGATTTTGCTGTGCTGCGGCTCCGTGAAGGGCCCAGAGGCGGCCGCTCCCCCTCAGCCCCTAGGCGCGGCCACCAGAGGGCGCTGCANCCAACCCTAACAAATCTGTGATTCTGTGTCGCTTTGATGCTTCTTGCCTTTAGCCAGTCGGTTCCAGTAGTGAAGATTTACCAGCGTTTTGTGAAGTAGATCCCAGTGCTGCTGCCTCAGAGCTAACCCTGACCGTGTTGTTGGTGTCAGCCAAATGTGCTCCCTCTTGTTGTAAATCTCTTTCTGGTTGTGTGCTGGACAGGTTATGGCTTGTATCAGTTCTGTTTTTCCTGTAGCCTGGTCCAAACCTCTGCATTATTTCACTTGGTAGGATGAGATTTCACATGGCTTGTTTATAGAGTAATAGATACGGATTGTGGGATCCATGCATTTGAAGCTTTAATAATGGACTAAGGAGCTTGTTTTAAGCTGCGACTCAGTGGTCACTGGATGTCTACAAGAAATGAAAGGCTAGATCTTTTCACCTTCAGATCCTGTATTAAAGTTTTGCTGAACTTAGCTACTTAGCTGTAGCCTGTGAAAAGCACATCTTAGCATACAGTTGTGCAAGATGTGATAAGCCAAATTCACAGTGCTTGTACTGAAATGAGGTTTTTCTCCAACTGCTTACCTTCTTCTAGGAGCAATGATCATCAGACTCTGAGTTGCTTTAACTCAAAGTAAACAGTTGAAAACTAGAAACAGCAAAAACTGTTCAGTAAGTTAAAGCAGCTGGAACCTGTCAGGGTTGGGACAGGAGAGGGTGAAGGTGAGGGGTTTGTGTGACTAGAGGCCACAGACAGGAAAGGGGAAGCAGACTGTTTGGTAGAAGTGAGCTGTTAAATCTGCCCAACTGCACATCCACCTTTTGTCTGGTACAGATCATACCATGAGTCCTGGCTTTGCAGGTTTCCACCACTTGTATCAAAGCAGACCTTGATAATACAAAGTCACTCACTATAAATTAAAGTGGAAGATGCTTTTAACTTCTCTAGTGCTCTTCCATAACCTGTAACAATGCATCATTTACTCGAGTCAATAGAATTCTGTGAGCCTGAGTCAAGTAAGGAGGTGACGTCCATGAGCTTAGTTTGCAATACAGCTACTGGTCCGTAATTCAGTCTGTTGCTGAATCTAACAATATGGACAGTATTTTCTCAAAATAAGCTTTGAGATTTCATAGGAGCTTATTTCATGTGTGCGTTGGATACTTCTAGGAAGCAAGCTGGTATTTTTTTTGTGTGTGTAATGACGTTGAGTTGTCACCATAAAAAATTAAAACCTTCTTGTTGCATGCAAGGCAACTGAAAACAAGTACATGTTGCCCTCTGCAGTTTCAGATATTTCCTTTTGCCTTCAGTGTTCTGATGATGAGTAAAACCAGTTATGAATCCTTTTTGGCAGCAATGCTTTGCAGCAAATCAGTGTGGATATATTTGCCCTCATTAAAAATGTGGGGTTTGTAGCTTCCTCCCTCCCTGCCTTTGTTCTGTGTGGGGAAGTTTAATAACTGCTGATAGAGAAACTCTGAAAGTGGTGCCAAGTGTTCACGTCAGCTTGCTGACTTCTTTGCTGTTTATTTGTTTTATTAATTGTCTGGTCTATAAGAGTGGAGGCTCCCAATTCCCACTGTTAAGTCACTAAATTAGTGATGCTTGAGTCCCTCTCAAGGAAAGCACCATAGCCTCATCCTCGAGTACATCTGTAACTGGTGCTTTTTAAGAACTAATTAGCAGAAATGCAAAGTGTTTCTTTCAGATTTGAATGGTGTGAGGTTGTGTTCCTGGGGTAGCACTTCTGGGGTGATGCCTTCTCTAAGGTGAGGTGTGTTTGGAGATGTTTTGAGACTGCTGTATCCCCTCTGGCAAGGCCTGTGTGCTTCCCTTCTGCTCTAGATCTTACCTTTTACTTGCAGTTCTGCTTTTGACAGGACGTGTGAGAGTGTCCATCTGTTGGTTAACTAAGTCCAGAGTAAAAAGGGAGAGGTAGTGTGACAGAAGATGCCCCTATTTAACCTCTGTCACTCACTTCAAAAGCACTATAATCATGGAAAAAATTAGGAAAAGATGCTGAAATGTAGAGGCCTGAACATGCCTCTACATCCCATGCAGGAGGATATCAATTTTGAGAGAAGGAAAGTATGAAGTAAGGCACACTTGGTTAGATGCACGCACGTGACAGACCCTCTATATTTTATTTATAGGAAAAGTGATCCACCCACTCTGAAATCAAGAACTGCCAAACCTAATAGTTTGGAGTTCATATGCCTGATAGTGGTGGGGGCAAGTTTGTTCCCAGTATGCTTGTATCCTGAAAATTGTTATGAGAAACCAAACTAAAGAGATGGTGTAGGTAATGAGAAATGTCCTCTGGTACTTTTGTTTAAATTCTTGACTTGTAACTGCAGTAGTCTTGTCTTTTAGAAGTTTCCTTGATGCTTTTCCTAAAGTATCTACTGTTCTTCTGTGTAGGAGGACAGATGAGGTTGAGTTGTGCCCCATTGACATGTGGGAGATGCTTAGTACAACTTTTGTGTGTGTGAGTGTTTTAGTCAACACACAATCCTGGCAGCAGAAAGGGGAGTGTCACGTGTTGGTTGTGTTCAATGTTGCAGATGCGTTTCTGCACTCAGAGTGTGCTGAAGCTTCCGCACAGGAGCTTCCCTGGGGCAGCCCAGACAGTGCATGGCAGGCAGTGAATCTCTGCTGGTTTGAAGGTGTGACTGCTGTGGAGAGCTGCAGCAGCAGTAATTACAGCTTGCAGGGCAGCCACAGGTTAGAGGGAACATGGTGTGCAGCCAGCAGCGAGCGCAGTTCCTGGGCTGGCTGTTGGACCTGTATGTTCTGTGCAGGGCACAGCTGCTGTGTGTGCACTGCAAACCTCTTCCCATCTGCCTGCTAGCACACCTCTTGTGTAACAATGTACATCCTCCCAGGAAGGCAGGCACTGTCGGTTTGGGATTTGCCCAAGGCCAGTCTTCACATTGTTTTTTGTTTGAAGGGTTGAATGTTTTGTTTTCTCTCACAAAACTTAACAACAACATGTTGAAAATGTGAAGCCTGCTTCAAACAGGTGCTAGGCTGGAGGTACCTGATAGTTAGAATGGGAGCTTCCTGTGGTCTGGTCACTATCAGGATGAATTTAAAAGTGGGATAAACAATTTTAAAAATTGTTCTTTGTGAGTTTAACTCTCAGACTAATCAGACATCTGTTTGTGCAGGTGAAATGGGATATTTCTTTGAATTGTGTTTAATCTTTGTAGATAACCGTGAAGCTTTCCTTTGTTAAACTGGTGTAAAAGTGGTATAACGTAAGATAATTTAGAAGTTATGCAAAATACAGTCTAGAAGATGTGTTGCTATCAGTTTATAACCCACTTTTTAGCAAACGTTCATACCAGATTAGTTTTTGCTTTATGTTTCCTGTGGCATATGTCAGTTTTCATGTGCTGACTGATCTTTCAAAGCCCAATCAATATTTGATCTTTGGGTTGATCTTACAGAAATATTTTCAGACACTTTTGCCACAGTATTTTTTTTAAAAAAAATGCAAGGATTTTATACACTGCATCCATAAAACTAATGGGCTTAAAGTAAAACTGGGGCATGGAGAAGGCTGACAAGTTCAGGTGGTTGGGAAGACAAGACCATTCCAGGGTCATATTGAACTACAAAGATTTCAGTTACAGAGCTGGCTGACTTTGTGTAAATGTAGTAGCACGTAAGCAGTAACTGCTCACGTCTAAGGGAGTGATGGTGCTGACAGACACACAGCTCAAATCATCTCAGGCAAGCCACTGAATTTACCTGGTTGTATTACAAACTGATCTGAAAGTGGGGTTTTTGCCAAACAGTTGTGGAGGCTTTGCAGTATTTTAAAAGAATGTAAATTCCATGGTAAAGCTTCTCCTTAATTGTGTGCGTGGGTTATGTCAAACTATCAGCACTATGTTATGTTCTACACCTGCTGGTTCTGTAACTCTTATCACTCAAGCACCTTTTTCCCAAGATAGTTGAGTAGCCTGAGAGTGGAAAGTAACATCTGGTTTTGAGTGCAGATTTTCTGCAAAACTAATTAGCTAAAGAAGTCTGGAATGGTAGCGGTGTCTTTTGAACCTCCTGTTTTGTGTAAGCAGCGTAGGAATGAGTTGCCTGTACCAGAAGTGAGGGCCTATTTAGTGGCCAGTGTCACAACAGAAAACTGAAATATCTGTTTGCAGTTGAGGGATTTGTCTTATTTAGGTTGTTAACTCTAAGCAGTGTCTTGTAAAATAGGACCCTGGCTGAAGCTTGGACATTTATGTTGTAATTATAAATGTATTTCATTGTTGAAGTCATCTCATGGATTTAATGAACTGTGACACATTTCAGCCACTTCTAAGGAAATCAAAGAGTTGACAGTGAAACTGAAAATGTTTCAGTAACCAGAAATCCCACACAGGCTGTGGCCTTTCCCAGCAATGTATTCTGCAAGACAAAAAATGTTCTTGTTTTTCTGGTCAAAATATTAACTTTTCTCTTTTTTTGCACATCGGGGTTAGAGCCTTCTAGGAGAATTATACCTCAAAACAGTGTCACAGGTATTGTGCACCTGAAGTGTTAATATTTGGACAGATGCATCCCAATGTAACCTGTTAAATTAGTTGCAATGACAGAGTGTTTATGTACCAATCCACTGTACTTTCTTGTTTACTTAGCTCTGCTGTAGAAATGGGATCTTTGCTTCTTGTGATTAAATGCTTCCAGATGGTGAGAAGAACTGAAATTCTTAAAAACTAAATGGAAATAGTTGTGGGTTTTTTCAGGAAGTATTGTTCCTTAGAATGATTTTGGAGGCAGGAGGGGCAAATGAGCCTGAAATCTCAATGCTTGTCTAATTGCCTGGTGCCAGGTGTTACTTGGGGTTGCAGAATGTCACTGGTCTTGGTAGTCAGCTGTGATTTGTGTGCAATCCAGGTAGTTCATTTGGTAGTAAGCTTTTAGGGAATGAATCTGTAACTTTGTCTCTGCTTGTGACTGACAAACTGATAAAATCACAGAATAATTCAGGGTGGAAGAAGCCTGGAAAAATCATCTGGTCCAACCCTTCCTTTATGTATCAGTAAGATTCTGTAGTCAGAGTAAGCAGTGTGACTCAGTGAGATACCTTCCAGAATCCTGAAAGTCTTGTAACAATATAATAAGAGAAAGTTCAGGATATAATAAGAGCTGACCATCCACTAATTGAATTGACTCAACAAGAAGTAATTATTTGATACCATTCCCTTAAGATAGCTTGTTCTTTCATGTAATTAGTGTAATGAGAGGTGGTGTGTGAGTGGTTGCTAATGCAAAGTCACTGTTTCACAGTGTGTATTTTGGAAAGTAGTGCACACCAGTTCCTTCCTGTTACAATGTATTTTGTCTCTATTTATACCAAATGTCCTGATTAGAAACAAGATCTTAGGTTTGCTACAGAGTCTGAAGGGCAGAGTGGCTGTGGCAGTGCCAACACTATAGATCTGGATTCGGGCACTTGATTTGCAGGGTACTGGAGTGTTTGTGCTTCTGCTTTCTGAGAATTTTATTTCTTTAATGTCTACCCAATGCTTGGCATACACCTGCTAATTTTAAATTCTCTGTAATGCAAAATGGTTTTCGTTTTGTAGTTGGAATACCATCTTTTTTTATTAGAAAAGGGTAATAGAAAGGTGATTTCTAGAAGATTCTGCTGACAAACTCTCAGAGGTGTAGAAGCTGTGGATCTGTGTGTGATACAGAGTAGGGAACTTGTATAGAAGTGCTGTGCAAAGCATTCACTTTGTTGCTCATCTGAATTATCAAGTACACAGTTCCTGCAAAGGAAGGCTGTGTTATAGACTGTTTAAAACAAGTTTACTGTCTTTGAACTCTACCTAAGTCTATCTTCTCTTTCTAACAGGTCACCAACAAAAGTTGGAACCCATGCAGTGAAGGTGAGTTTCTTCCTAAAATCAATAACGTGCTTGTTGATGAACACAGGGCTGAGTATTTCCACCTAATGTGCTACAGTAGCCTTGACATCTGCACACAAAGGAAATTATAGACTTCCCTTGTAGGTAGCAATTGTGTTTGTCTTGAAATTCCAGCTTTCCTTTTATTTAGGGTATGTTACAGGGTCTTGAAGCTCATTTGATTCTAAAATGTGTATGTGCAATTTAATTAAGCTGTGTGTGATTACTAAACTGCCCTCTTTCAACCGATTTGTGAGTAGTAACCAAGCCTCTGCAGCACCTGAGTTTCAGTCCTGATGTATATGAAATAGTTGATTGTGCTCTCTTCTGTCTCCAAAATAAGAAAAATCTTAATGTTTGTACTTCAGAAGCCTCCCCTCTAGGTTATGTGAAGATAAAACACTATATTTAGCCTAATGAGACAGCGTTGCCACTTCCCACGCAGGTAATTGGTATTCTGTGCACAGTGACAGCGCGGCTCAATCCAGCACACAGTGAATAGGTGAGGAGCTGGAGCCTTGTGCAAATAACACTCATTTCCTGCTCTCAGAAGGGCCAAAGGTGGTGCTCTACAACACTTCTGCCTAATGAAGGCTTGTATTTTTGTCTGCAAAGTGTTGTGAAATCCTCTGATGTTTCTGAGCTGTCAGCTGTACTCTGCTCTGAATCAATAGTATTTTAGCAGTGATATCATATCTATACCTCTTAGGGAACAGGGCCTTACCCCCCATTTTGTGTTCTCTTTAATGTCCCTTTCATAATTAAGTATTACATGTGTAAGTCTTTCAAGAAACGTTGTTTTATCATTCTCACTAAACTCCATGCAATCAATGAACTTCAAAACTAACTTTAATGTCTCCATTAATAATTAGCTATGAAGTTCTCTATGTTGCTATTAGAGTTTTTAATTTTTTAAAGTATCTTCCTAAATCACATGTTCAAAGCTAAGTTTCTGAAGGTGAAAAAAGTAGTAGCTTCTCTGCTTGGTATCATATCAGTTCAGTGAATGTGTGACTAATGGTATAGTTTGTCTTGGAATGGGTAAGAAATATTTCCTAAGTCCAAAGTTTAATAGGTGTGTGAGTTTAATGTCAACAGAATTGGAAATTAATATAATGGGCTTCTGTAGGCACTGATTACACTTAAGTCATCATCCGTTTGAAGATAGATTTTAGTAATAAAGCAAAGTAGAGCTTGCATTTAGATTAGAAGCACTTCGTGGCAGGAGGGGGAGGGAGTGGAGAGGGAAGAAGAATTTTTCTATAGTTGCAGCTGTCTTTGCACAATATGCCATTTCTTTAGGTCAGAACTCTCCAAGATGGATGTCAGCAAGAGTTTGGGGCAGGGAGGGATTTCAAACGTAATATGTTAGGATGCTCAGAGGTTCTGTGTGATTTTCTGAAAGTCTAGACAAAGTCTAAGGAGAAATTTCTTAAATATCTGTACTAGACAGTCACTCTAAATAAAAAATCAGGGAAAATGATTGAAAATACCCTGTTCGAGTTGGTTCTGCTTTGAGGGCTACTGGACCTCTGCAGCTCCCTTCCAATGTCAAGGATTTCATCAGATTCCACTTTAGATATTGCTGTTATATATGCTTATGGATAACATGATATTGTGGCCTTTCATTGGACTGGATGGGCTTTAAAGGGTTTTTTTTCTAACCCGAACTCTTTACATGTCTAATAATTCATGTAGAAGAGAGGGTGTATGATGAAGTTCTTACTAGTCTGTATCACCTGAGGTTAAAGCACTATTCTATGGTATAAACTACTTATGGTTCTGAACCTAAAATTTTGCAGGAATTGAACAAAGTGTTTACTCACAAATAGAGTATTTTCAGTTCAGCTTGTTTGGATTTTGGAAGGATCTGCATGAAGATGGCTGATGGTTAAAATAGACAATGTGCACTAGGAATAATTGTAGAATATAAGATTCCATGTTAGAACCTCAGAAAGCATATTTGTGACCACTTGATAGAGCTGCCTGCCTTAATTTGGAAGTTTCTAAATAGTGTCTACTATATGTGACTATTATACAGTTCTAGAATCCTTTCCTAAAAGCCAATAAAGAAAATAGAAAATGTTTTAATACGGAATTTCCTTGCTGCGGATTATGACCTGTGTTTGTTTCTCTAAATTTCGTGCTGCCTTCAGTTTGATTTCAGTTGAGCTTGCAGCCTCTCATAAATAACTGCCTATTTTGTTGCATAGTGTGCAGCCTTTCTGTGCATGACTGTGAAATACTGCACATGTGCACTGAGCATTACTGTTTAAATATCTGACAGCAGTCATGTGTGAAAATGTGGCAGATTTCTTGTCCTTTGTGCAATTTAATTTGTTAGAGCTTTATTTTTGTTAGATCATCTTACTGAAGAAGTTAGTACCATCATCTTATGACATTTTTTTCTGTAGGATATGGACAATAAACTACACAAAACTGGAAATGAAACATTTGTACGAGAAATGAAACAAGATGATTCAAAAGAGGTTAGTTAAATATTGCTTTGAGCTTCCAGCATCACACTAAAAATATTAAATAATTTAATGATCAATATTCATCCTGAAACTACCATAGGTTAGAATTAGTTGTTAATGTTTGTAAGAATATTCATCTAAAGGATAAAAATCAAACTGAGTGTTTTAAAAACATATTTAGGATTCACCAGTGTTGAATTATTTGTGTAATTTACAGGATCATATTTAGCAGTACATGAGAACTCTGAAGGATGAACACCTTCTGTTTCATAACTTTCTCTCCAAGTATATTAAAGAAGACTAATTTCCAGTCACTGTTTTAACATGCCCATTTCTGCACCAAGGTTCTGGTCTCCTTTTTGAACAAAATGCATTTTGTATATAAAACAACTCTTCAGTGGAAGAGTTCTTGTGGGTATTCTGCAGTCTGACTGATTTGTGCTGGTGATTGGTAGAATGGTTTTGTTTTGTTTCTCTAGATTATTGACAGTATTATAGAAGAAAGCCAGAAGGCCCAACAACTAGAGGATGATTCTTTAGNCCCCGAGACCACCCCCCCCTGCACGGCCGGCTCCACCTCCCCGGAGGAAGAAGAGTGAACTGGATTTTGAAGTGCAAAAACCTGTTTTAGAAGGCAAGTATTCTATTTTAGATGAGTTTACTTATCTATAGGGTTACTATTTTTGTGTTTTGAGTGAAGGATCAGTCTTGTGATTTTAGTTTAGTTGATGGGTAAAAAATCCTTCAACAACCTTAGCTTATTACAGTGAAGTAATACCCTTCTGCTTTAGAAGTGTTCCTCATTCACAGACTTTCTTGTAAAGTAACACTTCTTACTAAAATAGCTGTAGCTATAGCAAGGAGAATTTGACTCATCATAAACTAAAAAACAGTTACTTCAAATAAAATGTGTGTGGTCTGTATTTGCATAGAAATGCAAGTCAAGGTGTGGACTGAGGCCTTAGGAAAATGAGTAGTCCTGGGTTACTAGGGAAATGACTATTAAAAAAAAGTTAATAAAGCTTAAGCGGCCTAGGTGTGAAATAGTGCCTGAACCTTGAACTGTATATGAAATACATAATTGTAAGTTAGATTTGGTGGCAGTTGATCTTTAAAAAATACCAAATTGGTCAGAAAGGGTGTTCAGGACTGTAATTGATGTTAGGATTTGATGCCTGTGGCCTATGCTCTTCTTTCTAATAAATCTCTTCAGTTTCTCGAGAGAGCTTCACAGCTGGTGGTCTGTTAACCTCAAGTTCTGTGACAGAGGGTGTGCCCAAAGATTCTCAGCCTTCTTTGGATTTGGCCAGTGCCACTAGTGGAGATAAAATCGTCACTGCACAGGTATTGGGAAATGGTTATAAGTTTGGTAACTGTAACATTTTCTATTGCTTCAGCGTTACAGTAGAGATTATGTAATCTATGTCTGCACAATTTCAGGAAAATGGGAAAGCAGCTGATGGCCAAACAACAAATGAAGTACTCGGACCACAAAGACCCAGGTCTAACTCTGGCAGAGAGCTCACAGATGAGGTATCAGTGGCTGTGGTCTGTACATGGTGCACCTNTCCAAGTATATTAAAGAAGACTAATTTCCAGTCACTTTGTTTTAACATGCCCATTTCTGCACCAAGGTTATGGTCTCCTTTTTGAACAAAATGCATTTTGTGTATAAAACAACTCTTCAGTGGAAGAGTTCTTGTGGGTATTCTGCAGTCTGACTGATTTGTGTACCAAGGAAGTGCCTGCTGGTGATTGATAGAATGGTTTTGTTTTGTTTCTCTAGATTATTGACAGTATTATAGAAGAAAGCCAGAAGGCCCAACAACTAGAGGATGATTCTTTAGCTTCTAGAGGAAATGCTCTGACTGTTCCAACTTCAGATGCAAATGCTTGGATTTCTGGAGCAGGTATCATTAGTGATATCCCAGAAGTACTGGCTGCTAAAATACCATTACCAGAAGACACTAGAGAACCAGAGGATCAGAGTGTGTGTAAGGACACTGAATTGGAGTCTGGGAAGCTTTTGTTTAGTTCTGAGCAACAGGAATCTGATAAACTAACAAAAGTAACAATTGCAACTGACCTTAAAACGGATGAAACTGAAGCACAAGGGGAAACATCAAAAAAAGAGGACATAACAGACAAGAAAGAGGCAAATGCTTCAGAAAAAGTGGCTTCAGATTTACCTACCAAAGACCTTTCCACGACAGAAGAAATGGCCCCAGCAAAGCCACCAAGGCAGCTGACTGTGGAGCCTGACATTGTTGCGAGCACAAAGAAGCCCGTCCCAGCCCGGCCCCCGCCTCCCACCAATGTCCCTCCCCCGAGACCACCNTGTTCAGGACTGTAATTGATGTTAGGATTTGATGCCTATGGCCTATGCTCTTCTTTCTAATAAATCTCTTCAGTTTCTCGAGAGAGCTTCACAGCTGGTGGTCTGTTAACCTCAAGTTCTGTGACAGAGGGTGTGCCCAAAGATTCTCAGCCTTCTTTGGATTTGGCCAGTGCCACTAGTGGAGATAAAATCGTCACTGCACAGGTATTGGGAAATGGTTATAAGTTTGGTAACTGTAACATTTTCTATTGCTTCAGCGTTACAGTAGAGATTATGTAATCTATGTCTGCACAATTTCAGGAAAATGGGAAAGCAGCTGATGGCCAAACAACAAATGAAGTACTCGGACCACAAAGACCCAGGTCTAACTCTGGCAGAGAGCTCACAGATGAGGTATCAGTGGCTGTGGTCTGTACATGGTGCACCTTTGTGCTTGCTTCCCTGTCTGTCAAACGAATTGTCATAGTCACAGGTTCTCTGAACCTTGTTCTCTGAACCACTCCATGCTGTCACCAGGAATGCAAATAGGAGTGATGGCACAGCTGGCTTTGTCCACCTAAGCCCTTTGTGGCCCCTGAGTCATGTGTGGCATTAGCCTTTGGAAATGTGAGCTGTCATAGACCTGAAATGCCATCAAGTTTGTGTTGGTAGCTATGCAAACACCTCAAAGGATTTGCATGGGAGGGAACACCGGCTAACCTGGCATTTTGTCATGTCTAAAAGGGGAAGGAGTCAGCAATAGGAAAATTATCTTCCTCATACTAAAAAGTAGTCTCTTCAGTTAATAATAATGCTAATCATGATGATATTTGGCTTTTGTAAGTTTTCATTTGTGTCTATCAGTGTATAGCTTTTTTTAACTGTTGCTGAACCTATGTAAGCATTCATGAGATGCTCCAAATAAACCTTTTCCTTTGTGGTGCTAGTTAATTCTAAATTCCTTTTCTCTCTGTATGTTAAGTTTGCCTTTGGCTAAACCTAAGATACAGCAGTTGGAGTAGGAAAGGGGAAGAATACAATGTCTTTTAATTACATAATATGTTTGATACTAGCATGAAAGGTGTCAGGCAGTGATTGATGTCTCTATAGCTGCGTTTTTGATTCATGAAATTGAAGCTTGTGTTATGTAACTGGTCATCTTTGTCTAGTGGTTGATAATGTTTGCACTAACATGCTAATTTAAACTTAGTCTTTATAAAATAAGTATATAGTGAGCTTTAGAATTTTCCATTAAGATAAATAATTTGTAAGTTTTGATGATTTCTGTTTTGCTCTAGGTTTTCCAGTTTAATCAAGTTCTCTTCACATTTTTTCCACAGGAAATTCTAGCAAGTGTAATGATAAAAAACCTTGATACAGGTGAAGAAATACCTCTGAGTTTGGCAGAAGAAAAGCTGCCAACAGGCATTAATCCCCTGACTTTGCATATCATGAGGAGAACTAAAGAATACGTCAGGTATGACTCATGAGAGCTTTCAGCTCATAAGATGGTGATGCTCTCATAGTTTTTGCATAAACAGAAGCTGGTAAAAAGAGCCCAAATCCATTTGTCTGACTAATCTGAGCTAATTCCCAGTTCTCAATGAAACAGGCTCCTTATTGATTTTTCTCAAGTTAACTAAAAGTTGCTGATGTTGCTGGAACTTGACAAGCAAGTACATCTGAAAAACCACTGATGTACAGTTAGCCTTTGATGTACTAAATGTCATTTCTATGCTGAATTGGATGTTGTTCATGCCACCACCTCCTGTAGCTTTTTCAGTGTTTCACAGGAGACTGAAGATCTGTTGTCATTAGTACAGCTGACTACTTTGAGGTTTACCTGTTCTTAATAGAGCTTTAAATCCTTCTACTCAGTAAAACTGAGTCTTTTTGCAATCTTTGATAGAAAAAGACACATGCTTAATGATCAGAAAATTGTGTCAGTCTAGATGTCCTTTTCAAAAGCCTATATGAATTTATACATCAGACAATTTCTAGGTTTTTTGCATTGGTGTATTATTGAAAAGCTCCCTTCTCTAGAACTCTTCTGTGAAAAAACTTCTATTTCAGAATTAACAACTATTAATTTATTTTATCTGTGGAAAGCAAGATATGAGAACAAAGTGGCATGATACCAGTTCCTAGTAATTCAATGTATTCTATCTGCTCTTAGCTTTCTAATTGTCACAATAAGCTTAAGTTGGAAATCTGTGGAAGAGAATAATATCTTTGGCACCTGCAGACTGTATGCAGCTTTAGTATCAAGATGCCTAAGAATTCAAAAACTTTTTTATTATGTGATTAACGTAGTGTCCATGTTTTTCCAATGTGTTAGATAGAGGAATAAAGATGGATCCTAAAATGCAGAGCTTACTTTACTAATGTTTCATTCAATTTAGATTCATTATGATATCTCATTAAACAGTCACTTCTGTATTTCCTAGTAATGATGCAGCACAGTCTGATGATGAAGACAAAATGCAGACACAGCAAACTGACACTGATGGAGGGAGGTTAAAACAGAAAACGTAAGATGCTGTTTTATGTTTTTTCCTTTCCCTAGGAAAAAACCCCAAGATTTTATTTTTCTGATGTGAAGCTTCCCTTCTGACTACTGAACAAGTTACCTTTTAAGTAATCACTTTACAAGTGATACCTGATTCTACATGGGCGTGTAGCTCTGTAGTTGAACTGAAGATTGCATGACTGCTGCCAAATTTACTGCTTATTTTAAGAAGCAGTAATGATAAAAGATAAGATTGCATTTAAAATCAAAATTATTGATTCGTAATAGCAAAAAATGAAAATTTTCCATTATTATGTGTTGAAAAATTACCTTTGCTTTTAAGGACTCAACTGAAGAAGTTCCTTGGCAAATCTGTAAAGAAAGCAAAGCACCTTGCTGAAGAATATGGTGAACGTGCTGTAAATAAGGTTAAGAGTGTTCGAGATGAAGGTAAGTGACACTCAATCCTTTTTTTTTTTAATAGGATAGTCTGTTTATCCTTGTGCTTTTAGAAATAAAAGCTGGCAGAGGAGCATACACTGCTGCATTCTACCACTGTTCTACAGTTGATATGATTTTTTTAGAGTTGAACCTTGTAGCTTAGTAGGCATTTTGAGATGATGAGGTTACAGGGATAAACTCTTGTAAAGTAGTAGTTGAGAGACTTTTTCAACTAAACCAGCTTAGTACTCTGGGTTTTTGTTGTGCTGTTAAAAAGAGGTTTTGGTATCAAAATGTAAATGTTTTTGGAAAAGTTATTCCAGCAAAGGTAGAAGTGGGGGTTATCTTCATTACTTTAGTAAGTCAGGTTGTTTTTTGGCCACCAATGCCACAATTAGAATTCTCATATAGCTTGAGCTCCTGTTAGATTTCCCAACTACAACTGAATTCTCCCTTTCTTGTTTCATCAGTATATCTTTCAGACAGAATTCTAGTGCTGCAGCAAGCTGGTGTAACCACAGCCTGAGATAAGTGCTATGGAGCTGCTGCACTTCAGTGCAGTGTTGCCACTGGCTGTTGGCCACAGCTCTTTTGCAATTTTTATACTTCATGGGCAAATCACCAGGCCATTGCAGTGTACTCAGAGAGAAGAAACCAATAGACTCATTTTCAGCACACATTAAACTGAGAGAAATCATTTAGTGTAGGATCTGCTGAATGCAAGGCAGCTGCCAAGAAAGGGGCAGAACAAAAATGGATAGAATTCTTATTTTCAGTGTTTGGATTCACTGTAACCTAAAATAAGTGCAGATGTATTTTTAGACCCTGATGCAATACTATTCCTATTTTGTGTTAAGATCTTAAAATTGCCTATATAAATTGTCTAATTCAAGACTAATCTGCTACCAAAAAGCTTACTAACAGATTAAATGGGTGCTGCAATATGGAGTGCTGAATTTGTGTTCCTCTTAGTCTTTCACACAGATCAAGATGACCCCTCTTCCAGTGATGATGAAGGGATGCCCTATACAAGACCAGTTAAGTTCAAAGCAGCACATGGCTTCAAGGGACCTTATGATTTTGAACAAATTAAAGTTGTTCAGGATCTCAGTGGAGAGCATATGGTAGGTCTCAAATTCCATCTGTGGTTTTGCTGAATCTGTTCAGCCTGAGATTCAACTTCTCGTTTTCATCTACTTGGTGACCTCCAAAAATGACTGTCGGGTTTATTCTCTGTGAAAAACTTTGTTCTAGGAAATAATAGTCTGGCAAAAAATGAAAATTTGGCCGGTTTGACCAGATCTTCAGGGGGTTAAAAAACATGTAGATTCACAGGCATCAGGGATTCTCCAGAGCTCTCCTCTGAAGAGTTAGGCATCAAGCAGTATTTGGTTTTTTTGGTTCTTGCAGTTACAAATTTAGGCTGAAATAGGCTATTTTCCACTACTAGAACTGAGCACAGAGCAGCAAGCTTTACCTGCTCAGCAGTAAATAAATTAGTCTATTAGATAGATGAACAGAAGTATTGAACAGAAATACTTAATAGGTTCTGGAGGCAAAAGTTAGGAGAGGTTAATGGAGTATGTGGATCAGAATGATAAGAAGGGGAGAAACCAGGATAGGATATTTGCAGAGATGCCTGTGGAGAATGAGAACTTCACTGTTTGAAGTGTGCATGCTTCCCTATGGAGTCTGGAATACATTCTAGTATTCCTGATTTCCCAGACTTTTGCTGATAGCAGCTGTCTGACACTTGAAGCAATCCCTCATCTCTAAGTGTTGGGCTGAGGGTAATGACCTACAGCAGTCAGTGACCGGAGATTCCAAGCTTGTCATCCACAAGTGAACTTTCCATTCCTGCTGGTAACCTGTGTTAGTTTCCATCATGCCAATATTTGACCTCTTAAACCTAGGAAATTCCTCCAAATTGGTGGAGCTTGGTGGAGTCAAATGCCTAATAGCTCTTTATGCAGGAGCAGGAGGAAATGGGATACTGCCTGTGTGGTATGTTTTATTGACGGGTGACTCTTTGGACTTTGCAATGGAGAATGAATTGTTATCATCAGAGCCTTTGCAAAACTCGTGCCAGTTACGAATATAACAAATGTATGTAGTAGCCATTTTGGTTGTCAGTTGGTGTAACCAGTCACAGTTTCTACTTTTTAAAAAAAAGCGTGCGAACCTCCAGTTCAGCTACAAGTTCTTGTCGGTTCTACAAAACAAACAGGAGGTTCTGAGTCCCTCAGACAATTGTACCAGTCTTATGTGGAATTCTATGGTAGTGCTGACCTCCTGTAACTCCTCTCCTGCGGTCATCTGCCCTGTGGGCTTTTTCCTTCAAACTGTTTTTGCTCATGCGTTTCATAGTCCGTCAGTCTTAACAATTACTTATCAGTGTTTTGATCTACAGTTTCTTTTACTTGTGGTGTCTTGCGTACATCTAAAATCTTGTCGGTGACATTGTAGAAAGCTTTTTGGTATGGAGAAAAGCACTTTTTGTGACTTAAACAATCATCTCTTTATTTTGACAGGGTGCTGTTTGGACAATGAAATTTTCTCATTGTGGTCGATTACTGGCATCTGCAGGGCAGGACAATGTAGTGAGGATATGGGTTTTGAAGAATGCCTTTGACTATTTCAATAACATGCGCATGAAGTACAACACAGAAGGTATCTCCCTATGCACGGCTAGAGCTGTGAAACAGTAGAAGTTCTGGGGATTTGGGAACTTGACTGTGGTGTTTCTGTCTGTGTTCCAGGCCGTGTCTCCCCTTCTCCCTCTCAAGAGAGCCTGAATTCTTCCAAGTCTGATACCGATGCAGGGGTAGGTGCACAAGGTGCTGGAGGTCTGCACTGGTTTGCAATGCCAGATCTTCATTGTTGCTTTATCCAAACACACATTAAGGAGTTCTTGGTTTGTGTCTTTGAGACACAAACTGTCGTATCAATAGATATCTTCAATCAAATATGTTAATCCCATGTGTAAGGGGTGCAAGCAAGGAAGCCCATCACTGAATTTAAAGCATTACAAAATCTGCATAGCTGTGCTGTGGCTTCCTGCCAGAGATTGCTGAGTGAATTGCTAAGGGGAAAAACCATACATCATTGAATTTCCTGTCTTAGTGTTTTATCTCTGACCATTACTTGTGGTTAACATCTGACTTGATGATATTTTTTCCGAGGAAGGCCAGAGTGAGCAATGGGATTCTCAGAAGCATAATGATACCTGACATATTTAAATTTTTCACATCTGTGTAGAAAAAAATGGAACATGACTGATGAAAAGTATTCAGACACTCTTAATTGTAGAGTTTCCAGATACTGTAGTAAGCCTTGCTATTAAAATTAATGTATTTAAGGTGGTTTTTCTATATTTTTGACTTCCAGTAGTGTAAGAAACAGATGACAAAATCAGGGTTTAAGTGAAGATCTTGGCAGTAGCATTATTTAGTGTGTGTTGTTTTGGCAGAGGGGGAAGCAGGGAGGCCAGCAATCATTCTTTAACTCATGAAAATGAATGGGCTTGCTAAGCCACACACACCAGAGATGATGTTTTGAGTGGTTGGGGTTTTTTTGGTTTTGGGTTGTTTTTTTTTTTTCTGGGGAGGTTTTCTATAGGAACTTCTAGGGCTTTTTTAAATTACTATTTTACACCTGTTAATTCTGAACGGGTCTCTTACTAGGAAGCTGTCATTCATGATATGCACTGGAAACTTGGAAACCTGAACTCACGGTTTATGTTCTGAAGTAGAATGCAGTTTTTAAGGTTTATATACCTTGTTCCAAAAGCTTATCTTCAGATGTTTGCTTATATTGATGTCAAACTGATCCCACTGAATAAGAGCTGAGAAATGGAAAATTTAGAACTTAATTTTGCAATTTCAGGATGATGTTTCACAGCCTACTGTACTTGACATTTACTTCAGTTGTTTATTAGTGCAATATTGTTTATTTTAAAGTAGTAAGAGTTGTTCAAATTGTTATCGTCCTTATACCTGTTTTAATCAGTATGTGCCTCATTGTTAATTTTTCCAGCTAATATTTTGTAATATTTCTGTTAATAACAGATTTGCGGTGGAGTTGATGAAGACCCAGATGATAAAAATGCCCCATTTCGTCAACGACCATTTTGCAAATACAAAGGCCACACAGCAGATCTTCTTGATCTTTCCTGGTCTAAAGTAAGGCACCTTAATACAGGCTACACAGTTCTTCTGTGTTTTCCTTGTTTTCTGTTGTCAGTTGCCACTGGAACCATACATTTAAACAATATGAAATGATCCTTGAAGTTAAGAGAAGTTTTGTAAAGGCAACATTTATTCCAGTTGAAATAGCTGGAATAAAACGAGCAACCTTCTTGGTCTTGTGTAATTAAAATTTGTCTTAAAAAAAACAAAACAAGCTGGTAACAATTACAGTTGTATATTCAATAGTGAAAGTAAATTATTTAGAGTGGGAGGGTTTTCCATTGAGCTGTGTGGTTTCTGTTTTATGGTGTTACTGCTTTTCTTGTCTTCAGTATGCTTTGCTTTTTGTGCAAAGTGCACATGTGCTGAAGTTGCTGAATATGTACATCTATTTTAAAATTAGAGAATTAACTTGTTTCATATCAGACTTACTCAGATAATACTCCACATGGGAATGCAGTTGTACTTTTAAGAACACAGTCTGGTTGAAGTATCTCAGGCATCTCTGAAGTCTGTCGTGCCATTTCTTCTCTGAATACTTTAATTACATTCCAAGTATTCATTTTCACTGAGATTCTTCCAGAAAATTTTCTGTGGCCAAGGGTCAGTGTACAGCTCTTAAGGAAAGAAATGATCAGTAATCATGATTTGGATAAACCTTTTTATCTGAAAAGATAAAATGTTGAATTTCATGGCAGCATAGAAGTTGGTAAGGCTCTACCAATCAAATCGCTTCTGTATTAACTTTTGTGTCTATTAATAACTGTGAAATTCTCTTGTTTCACAGAATTATTTCTTGCTTTCTTCTTCTATGGATAAAACTGTCAGATTATGGCACATATCAAGAAGAGAATGCCTTTGCTGTTTTCAGCATATAGACTTTGTCACTGCTATAGCTTTCCATCCAAGGGTGAGTAACTGCCTTCTTACTTCTAGAGAGGTAGAATTTGAAATTATGACATTCCACTCCCTTTTTTTTTAATTAGAAAAAAGAAAGATTGAATAATAGAATTTGAGCACTTTAATAATATGCCTCCTGGATAATATTCCAGAGCTTTGTGTTCATCTTCACTGAACTTCACTGTGACTGTCCATGGGGTTTAACCATGTGTACGTGTGAAGTGAGAAGTGAATTATCTGTTGGCTGCACCATCACAGCTGGTGTAATATAGAGTAACTTTGTAAAAAATTAGAATTTCCAGTGAGGGATACTGTGATCAGGTATTTGTGGGAAAAAAATCATAATGAGATTGAACAGATTGTCCAGAGACCACAGAATCCTTGGGAATTTTAAAGTCTTGACAGAATATAACCCAGTACAACCTGATCAAACTTTTGGAACTGTCCCTGCTTGTGCAGGGGAGGTGGATCAGAGACCTCCAGAGATTCCTTTCAATTTATTTTTTATAATTTTTTAAAAATACTGTAATCAGGCTTCCTAATATTAATAAAACTCAAGTGGAAGAGCAGTATTTGTCAGTGTTCCCTAAACATACAGAACTATTAGATATATGGGAAACTGTGAAAGGACCTTTCAGCTCCTGGCAAGGTGAGGGTTGAGAGGGTAGAAACTACCTGTGCTAACAGTGAGCAATTTTCTAACCTCACGTATAACTGCGTGTGTGTAATCTTGTCAAAAACCTGTGAGAATTCGAATTCCATTTGCCACAAATTTCTTAAACATTAATAATCAGCTCATGTGAGGGTTCTTATTTGGGAAATTCTGTTGCGAAGCTGTTTGGAAATGGGGTGGGAAGGTTCTGAGGAAGGCAGAGATGTGCTCATAGCACAAGCAGAGATTAAACCTTGTGTGTGTTCTCAGGATGACAGGTACTTCTTAAGTGGCTCATTGGATGGAAAACTCCGACTCTGGAACATTCCTGACAAAAAAGTGGCATTATGGAATGAAGTAGATGGGCAGACAAAATTGATTACAGCTGCCAACTTCTGTCAGAATGGCAAATATGCAGTCATAGGCACCTACGATGGAAGATGCATCTTTTATGACACAGAGGTAAAAACTTCATGGATTTTTTGATGTTAAATAACAAATGGATTTAGAAGTCATGGTTATGTAAATACCAAGAAACAGACCTGTTAGAGCTTGAAGCAAACTAATGTTTTTACATAATTGTTTCAAATTGGGACACATTTTGATATCTTTTCAGCACTTGAAGTACCACACACAAATACACGTGCGTTCTACCAGAGGTCGAAATAGAGTTGGAAGAAAAATTACGGGCATTGAACCTTTGCCAGGAGAAAATAAGGTACTGTCTTTCAGTGCAGCTTTGGCCCAGTACTGAATTCTGATATTTATACCTAATGCTTAGTAAGTTTGAGCCAAATCCTTTAACACTAGTAAAATGAGCCCTACTCTTTGCTGATTTAGGGTAATACAATACTAAGCTGTGGTAAAATAGAATATATAGTCTTTTGATGACATTATGCTCTGATTAATTTGCAGGCGAAAAAATGGTTACAGATGGATAGTTGTTTCCACTCCTGAATTTATTTATTTCTTTTCTAGATACTAGTGACATCAAATGATTCCAGAATCAGGTTGTATGACTTAAGAGATCTGTCTCTATCTATGAAGTACAAAGGTTATGTCAACAGCAGCAGCCAAATCAAAGCCAGCTTTAGGTAAGACAGTGTTGTAACAATGGAATTGCTGGATTTGGGAAATGCTGTGGCTTTAGTAGAGAGGGTTTTGTTTAAATAATCTGCATTGGCATGAAACTGAGCCTCTGAAATGTCACTTGGCTCAGAATGAGAAGGTAAAAAAAGGCTCTGGTCAAGAGTGATGAGCTGGGAGCTCCTGTGGATGAGTGAATGCAGTTGCATCCTGCAAGTGGACATTGTGATGTGTGTACATTACTATTGCTGTGAGTGCAGGAGCTGTGCTAGAACTGAGGTTGGAAATAACCTTGGGAGATCATCTTGCTCAGCCCCCTGCTCCAGATAGATTTCCCAGATTAAATCTTCTCTATTTACTGGGCTGTCGCCCAGTTGGTGTTAGAGTTTCGAGATGCAGAGCTACTGTAATGCATTCTTGAACAGCTAAGAAAAGTAATGTTTTTCCTTCTTTGAATCTTTAGCCATGACTTTACCTACATTGTAAGTGGTTCAGAAGATAAATATGTCTACATTTGGAGTACATACCATGACCTGAGCAAGTTTACATCTGTAAGAAGAGACCGAAATGACTTCTGGGAAGGCATTAAAGGTAAAAACCAGCTTTTCAACTTTGTTTTATCAAAGCTCATATGATTTGAAAATTGAAATATTTTATTTGCAATGCACTTAGTTAGAACAAATTCTCAGCAGGATGCATGTTATTTGGTGGCCTATCAGGAATCCTGGTTCACAGGAGACTCTCATTGGGATGGCAAGAGACAGAGTAGCTTAGAGTTTGTCCAGCTTCAGTAAGAGATTTGGAATGAATGCAATGTTTTGCTGGCTGATTGTAAATATCAAATTAATTATCAACCTGTAATCCTTTATGGAAAAGTGACTTTGAAAAAAAATGCAAGCTTTTTCTCTTTCATAGCAGGCTAAAAACAAAAACAGGTGGGGAAACAAGCAGCTCTTTTGTCTCCTGCATACATACAGATTTTGGGAAATGTGGGGCCATGTTTATAGCAAATGTGTTTTGGTCCTCTTACCAGTTAGTTTTGGGCACTTAGAGCATCTTCTGAAATCCCTAAGATTCTAGAACAATGACAATTGTTCCTTGAATTCCAAGTTTAGCTGATGCCACTAGCATTGAGATTCTTGTATATTTACTAGAACTTATGCCTGCTATTCCTGTAAAATTAAAAAATTCTTGAAACAAGGTAATCAAAATTGGATTGTCTTTCTGAAGCGCACAATGCAGTTGTCACCTCTGCGATCTTTGCTCCAAATCCTGGTTTGATGGTGTCACTGGAAACTTCTGAAAAGCAAGAAGCTGAAAGTAAGGGAGAAGATTGTGAGATATCAGACACCATTCCCTCTGGTAGGTGTTTAAGGTGAACTCTCCTTGGTACCGTGGTACGAGCAGGAAAATATGGATACTTTCAATCTGGTGGGGGGTTTCTTGAGAAGAAAAGTCCTTGCAGTGGCATAGGTGTATATTCCAACTCAGCATTCCACCATGAACATTTTGGCAGCTGTTGCATTCTTAAAAGCTGAGGATATGAGATGAGGGGTACAGTTGCCATTCTAAGAACTTTAGGATTATTTCTTTTACGTTGGAGCCGTTAGGATTAATGAAGCTGTTTCAATTAGTGAAAAGGTTTGTTTCCTAGAAATGCAGATGTTTCTTGAAGTATTGGCTAGAAATCAGGAATATGGTAAAGGAAGAAGGGTATCACAGTGATGTCATATTTTAATGAGAGTGTGATTTTTCTGTATTTTTTTAAATGAACTAACAGTTTATTTTCTTTCCCATTAAGGAGCTCTGAAGACAGATCACACAGAAGTGCTTTTATCAGCTGACTTTACTGGAGCAATTAAAGTCTTCATTAACAAAAAGAAACATGTATCTTAGTTGGTTTGCAACTGACAGCATAAAGTAATGGTACTGTGGGATTAAAATTCCATAAATAATGCAGGCAAAAGCAAAGTATCTAATATAATAATGTTACAGGCTGATTTATTTTTAAATCTTTATTTTAAGGCTACTCAGATATTGGATCCTTGGAAAGCAGTGTGCCTATTAACACCTGGGCTTGTAGGATAGAAAGGAATGTGTAAGAATAATCCTGCCAAATATTAGACTCTAAACTTTCTACAAACAGTTGTTTTGCAATGTCATTGTGAACCTGCACAGGTTTCTGCACAAAAATGTGTTGGCACTTGCGTGTGCCTTTTGGTTAAATGCATGAATTGAAGCCTGTACGGAAAGCATTTCAGTGGTGCTTGTGGCCACTAGATGTCAGGAACCGGGGTGGGAAGGGAAGGCTGGAAAAATGCTGAATAATGTCGTCTGATTTTGCACAAAATTCCATTTGAGAAAGATCTTGAATTTGTAGTAGCTAATATTCAGAGTTTTAAGTTATGCAAGTTTTTGATGGGTCAGCAACCATATGTAAATGTTTTTTAAATTTCTCAACTTCAGGACGTGAAAATTTTTTTGTTGTCTTTTAATTGTTGTGGACTTTAGATTCCTTTCTTATATATAATTTTTTGCACACTGGAGCACAATACTTGTGTAAAGAATTCTCTCATTCCGTGTTCACGGGCACCAGGATATATTCACCTTCCAGATAAAATTAAGCTGCATTAGAAAGTTCTTATATTTTACAACTATGTAAAATAAACTGTTTACATTTTTTAAGCATTGTAGCTTAAAGTTTTAAGTTCTTCTTGTTCGTTTAGTGCCACTGAATTTTGGAAGTCTTTGTAAATATTCATATAAAATACCTATGAAGTAACATTCTGGGCATCATAACCCATGAAATGTTATTGATGGTCAAATGTTTCAGAGAACAAATGTATCATTAAACTTGGTCACACACTTGGAAATTGTTGCTTCTTTTCCATTTTGATTTGTTAATTTGCCTTTTGTTTAAGTAGTTTTGACCTGTTTCTGAGATTATTGATCCTGCAAGCACTTGTTACCTTCTGAGTTCTACTTTTCCTGATCTTGTCACACCTTTCTTTCAGAAAGAATGGAGAATGGAGTACTGCAACTGGATATTAAGTAGAATTAAGAGTAATTATATGATAGTTTAGCATGAGGAGGACACTTCAAAAGTGTGCACAGAATCCTCTCCTTCCTGTTAGTGGAAGAATGAAGACATGGAAAGGCAGGAAGTGAGTCTCACTCATCTTTTAAGTCTTTTCTACTCAGATGGATTTGGCTATGACTCTGTATGGAATTGTCTTGGACAAGAAAGGCAGTTGCAAGGAGTTTATCATCAGTTAAAATAGATACAGGAATGGTACACACATTATATAAAATTATCTTCAGTTAACACAGTTGGGTGAATTTGAGTCAGAGTTGAAAATACCTGCATTGATGAAACAAGCTAAACTCAAGGTTCTTTTGTTACTTTGAGCTCCACTGAACTGACAGAAGTGAGGAGGTGGCACAAGAAGACATCTGGTTTGTGACTCCAAAAATCAGTTTCTATAATATATGCAATATCTGTGTAGAACACTGTAACTGACTGAGATTTCTGTGAGCTTTTCCCAGAAACTTCTAGGGTTTGTTGTAGATGTTCTACATATTTTTTGACTCCTAAAAGTTAAGAAGCTGCTTTGTGCAATACAAATGCCATCACTTTGCTTACAGGTGCCTTAATTCCAGTCTTGGAACATTGTGGCCTTCCTGTCTCGAGCTAAAAGTCCAGACTGGAAGAAGAGGCATATGGGCTTAGCACTGGGGAGTTTGGGTTTGCTTTTTGTGTGTGTATGTGTGTGCTGCTCTACCATTCCTGCTTTTCCCATATTGTAGTTAAAATAGTAAATGCAAAAATTAGGGATGAGTAATAAGAGAAGGGAGCTCTTATCAGCTGGTAAGAAACACATTGTAGAGGATGGGTCAAACCCAGCTTTGAGTGACTGAAGATCTGACTGCTGTCAACATGCAGTGTTGGAGGTACATGAGGGGCTAGGTGGGCTCTGGGAGGGATTCCTGCAACATGGATGGCCTGCATTTTGGCAGTTGTTTTACATGTTCTGTGCAAAGTCTCCTCCATAACCTCTTAATGATCTGAATGGTTTTGGTTTTTTTTTTCTACATGACTACTTTGGAGATAAAAGTTGAACTGTTAGTTTTGCATATTAGCTGCCAGAAACTCTATTAAGATATGTTGGACCTGTTAAGTACTCAGGTAAAAAAATAGGTTATTGTTTTCATTATCCAGGCAGTAAACAAAGCTGATCTTGAGGAAGGTTGACTTCCATTTATCTTGATATTTAGCTTTTCAGCACTTGTAGTTCTGGTGTTCCCTTGCATTGATATAGTATTCTCCATGCTTTTTCCCCAGTTGAACTATTCTGCTCATTTTTAATGGTTCAGAAATCAGTGCCTCTTTCCCTCTCCTGCAAGTTGTGTCAGTTAAGTGCTGCTCCAGTCTGAGTGATGCTGTGTCCTGTCTGATCTCGGCCACTGCTGGGTCTGGAGGCTTCTCTGGTACCTTAAACACTGCATTCTGCTTTCATCCAGAGCCTCCAAGTTCTCCTTGCAGGTAAATGTCTCTGCTGAGCCTGTTGGGTTCAGTCAAGTGCCTTTGCTGTCTGTACGTCAGGGAGTGCCCTTGCACTTGCAGCGATGTTCCTGGAGGACAAGCACAGCATGTTTGGAGATCTGTTGAAATAAAACACTTCCTTGGTGCAGGAGGGTTCCTCTCCCTGGTGTGTTTTTTCCAGGGGGCTACCTAACAGTTTCTGTTAAAGAACAAAATGTTTATATTCATGTCATCAAAATTTTGCTTACACAGAAAGTGATTGAGAATTCCCAGGAGGCAAAGTGAGGAATTGCCATTGCAGAGGAACCTTGGTGCAGGAAATGTGAATTAACCCAGTCACTCCCCAAGAATCAATAAAATGAGCTGATGGCAGTGTCACAGATCTTCAGCACCTCATTTCTGCTGCAGCTGGCTCCTGGCAGCTGCTTCTGGCAGTGAGTGGCTGTGGGTGGAAACAAAGCTGTGTCTCTGCTACCTTTGTCTCTTTCAGAGCTGGGCACCAAGCCCAGTGCATGTACAGAGGGACAAAAACAACAGATCGAGTAGATGAATCATGCTAAAATTTGATTTCTAGATGCTGCCCAAGTCATGGTTTCTCAAGTTAAAAAGGGGAGGGGTGTCTTTGTTTCTTTTGGTTGGTGAGATTCTTTTGAGTTTTGTTTTTTTAACTGAGAGCAATGCTGAACTCTGCAACTGCCTTGCTAATGCTGTTAAATGTAAGAGCATTAACCATAGGCATGGCAGAATTGATTCATCAGTCACAGAAGGCCACTATGCTTTTTTTGTCTGTCATTAGCAATTTGCTGAACGCATGTTGGAAAATGGCCACTCTTCAAATTATCCAAAGTGAACCTTGGAGTGTAAGGAATGC
Source organism: Drymodes brunneopygia (assembly GCA_013400955.1). NCBI lineage: Eukaryota > Metazoa > Chordata > Aves > Passeriformes > Petroicidae > Drymodes > Drymodes brunneopygia. The sequence goes on along the minus strand of VZTZ01022849.1, from coordinate 1,314,210 downwards.
TAAGCAGTTACCTTTTGAGGCAAACTTGCCTGCTGCTTCTGGCTGGAATATCAGCAATGCAATTTTTTTGTGTTTTATCAGTGTCTGTTTTTTAAGTGTTTTCTCTAGTTCCATATGTGATGCCTTGTTGATTTGAGAACTGCTTATAAACACATTGCTTCATTTTGTGAAAGTGGGAAAAACTGGAAGGCTGTAGGGATCTGTTGAGTGGTTCTGAGGACGTGCTGCTGGAGTAATGAATCCATGTTCTTTATGCTGATGTCTATAGCTGCTACTTTTGCTTTCTTCGTATTTTGCTAATAGTATTGGTCTCCTGCCAAGATGCAGTGGAGGCTTTTCAGTTCACATGGTTAGAAACTCGTATGTGCTTTAGTGATGGTGCTTCAGCCTTTTGTGTGGAATTCTGCTCGCAGTATAATACTCAGTAAATGGAGCACAAAAAATGAGTGAAGCCAAGTGCTATGTACAGAACAGCACAGAAAAGGCCATTGAGAAAGGAACATGACTACTTGTTTAAGCCTGTGGGTGAATCTGTCTTTAACTGCAGTAAGTGATGAGCACATGTTTAGAGCTGTGCCAGAAAGTTTGTTTTTCCACTAACCATAACTCCTTTGATTTTTGTGGGGTTCATGCATACATTTGAACCTATCCTTTAGTACCCTCCTGAATAAAGGCTGGTATTATATTATGGTGATTAACAGAACAGCTTGTTACAGAATCACACGTTGCTCCAGGGAGTCCTCTGGAGCTCCAGTGCTATCCACTCTGCTCACCCAGGTCAGAGCAAGTTGCACAGGCCTTTCGTATCTCTAGGGATGGACACTACAGTTTTCCCAGGTAACCTGTCCCACTGTGTGACCAGCCTCACAGAAAGTGTTTCCTTGTTGTCTTCCATTCTACTTCCACTTACTTCCTCTGTTTGCCTATCTAAATGTCCCAATGCCATTTTTTTCTTTTTAGACCTACTGGGCTTACTTCAATTGTGCTTAAGGTTTTCAACAGCCTGTTTTTATGTGAGTTACTGCTCTTTCCTTTTGCTATCTGAAAACAAATAATTAAGAGAAGTAACAAAGTCAGAAAATTTGAAAGGGTGAGAGATTATTTTATTTGCCTGTGCAGTACTTGACTCTGCAGAGCATATTGTGAAATAGATTTATTTGAGCAATGGTGACCCCCACTTATACTGTTTTCCAGTTCGCCTCATATCTATACAAGGAAACAAACATCAGGGAGTTTTTTCTTTTGCCTTTTCACAGAGTTGTGAAAAATACTGGGCTGGGACCAGGCAGCAATGGCATTTTGACCTAAGGGGGGATGTCCAGCAGCTGTGTGTATCTACCTCTTAATTGCTGTATTCTCTGTCCAGGCTAGAGAGCTGCTCACGGGAGTTGTGTGAGATGTTAATAATCCTCTTGAGTGTGGCAGTTACTGTAAATGATCCTTAAAGCCTTCAAGTAGAGGAAGTAGGGTAGTGCTCATAAGCTGGACATTGCTGTGTTGCAGTAGAGCTCTGCAGCTTAGACCAAACCCTGTGCTTTCCTTCCATTACTCCCATCTCATCAGTTGTACTCCAGGATGCAGGAGAGAGGGGCAACAGCTCAGGGGTATCATCACTGAGCAGTGCTGGGCTCCCCAGTACACAGAGATGCCAGAGAGAGTCCAGCAAAGGGCCAGTCAGGTGATGGAGAGCTTGAGAGGGCTGAGTCTGTTCACCCTGGAGAAGAGCCAGCTCAGGGGGGTCTTGCCCATGTGTAAAAATTCCTGATTGGGTAAATGTTGGAGAGTTCCTGGTGGTATCCAGTGGAAGGACAAGTGACCATGGGCACAAATGAGATAGGGGAAATGCCTATGTTTAAATAAACATTTAAAAAGTGTTGGGTTGGGTTTCTTTTTTCCTCTCAGAGTAGTAAAACACTGGAACAGATTCAAAGATCTGCCTCTTGAGGCGCTCCCAATTTACCAGAAATCGTTCCTGCCCTTTCTCCCTGGGGTTAGGGGTGGAGCCTGCAGGGCAGTGAGGCAGCCACGGCAGTGCTGTCACTGCTGTGTGTGACCACGTTTGTGATGTGCTGGTGCAGGCAGCAGCTCTGCAGTTGCTGTCAGGGCTCTCCACCTGTACAGTGAGACCAGTGCTGGCCCTCACCAACAACCACGTCTCAACCTCTCTCCCTTCCACTGCCTGAATTCACTGTGCAGAATTCATGGGGGGAGGAGGTTTTATCTCTGCTCAGTTCTCTGTGGCAGAAGAAAAAAAGCCACGTATGAAAATGAAGAAGAGGGGATTTAGAGGCAGCTGGAATTGCTGTTAATCTAATTTGTAGTTCTGTATCTGAAAATAGTTAATGCTGGGTGTTTCAGAAGCAGCATCTTGGTCGAGTTCTCTTAAATCAGATATGATGAAGTTACCTTATTTTTCAGGAGGTAAACTTTGGATGAACTTTTAAATACAAAAATCTGGTGACTGCTGGGTCAATATTGTCTCTTTAAGGCTGTGCTAAGGACAACCTGGGACATCACATGGATTCACCACTACTGGTGGTGCCTCTTGGTGCTACTTCACTGACCCTTTGTGCAAGGAGGAGTTTACCCAAGGTCCCTGCAAACCCTTGCATGCTCTTCCATGGAGGTGGATGCTGATGGGACCTTCCAGGGTGCACCTGCAGCTGCAGAGACTTCCACCCCCGGGAGCTGGAGGAGGTGAACAAGGAGTACAGCAGCCCTGGCATGAAGGGCAGCAGGGTGTGATCCTGCAGAGCCGAATGCTCACCCGGAGGTGCCGTTCTGGGAAAGGCAGCGCTTGGATTTGGCACTGCTCCCACCCCCAGGAGCTGTGCCCGTGCCATCCAGGCTAGGTCAGCAGAGGGCAGCCCTTTGACGCCAGGACTCTGCAGCCTAAGGACCAGTTTCTTGCTGCACTGCTGAGCATCCTCCCTTCACAGGCCTGGAGAAGCCAACAGGTGGCTGCTTAGTGACAGTGCCATTGACACCTCTAGCGAGGGGTGACAGGACATGTGGCTCCCAGGGAGGAGCGGCCAAGGCTGTGGTGTCTGACCAGCTGCTCTTGCCAGACCTAGCCTTGCACAGTGTTTGTATCTCCTGAGAGTTCCCAGATTTCCCCCAAGCACACCAGCAGTGCTGGCTGGCTGCATGTGCAGCTGGGGAGTGATGTTTGATCAAGATACTCAAGTACTTCATTTGTCCCTTGATTTGGCAGAAGGCACGAGCTGCACAAAAATTGTTGCTTAAGGAGTTCTTCTTGTGGGGACCTGGGGCAGTCTGTGTATTGGCTTTGCTATCAAGAGGGGTCAGTGTGCAGATGTCATGCTAAGGCCACTTTCTGGTTGGTTTGTTTGTTTGTTCTTAATTTTTAAGCACTTGATATACATTCAAACATCACAGCTGTATCTCAGGAATTTTGAAGTTGGGAAATGGAAGACATAATGGCATTCATAATCTTCTTCCTTCCCAGCGAAAAAAGCACATCTGGATCTGGGTAACTGAGTCTGGCAGGTTCCCTGCAGGAATGCAGGACCCTCTTCATTGCAGTGAAACACTTGATTAATCACCTACTTAAATTAACCACATAGGTAAGTGTTTTTCTGGGACAGGCTCATGTGCAGGTGATAGAAAGGCCCACAGATAACCAGTGAAAACAGTGAAAAATGTGATTATTGGCTGATAATATTAAAATATTAATTTTATCTTGGATGGCTTGAGACATTAAATCCTAAGCCTGCCACTAACCCTTCAGCACCTTTGGAAGGATTGCAGAGCTGGTTCAGGAGTCCCCTATGGTTCCAGACCTTATGTGAGCATCAGCTGCACTGACAGGTATTTGTCCAAAAAAAGGAGATTCTTCCTTAGTGCATCTTCTGTGCTATAGGGCTACTGGTAAGAGGGAAGGATACCACCATCAGTCGAATATGATGCCTCTGCCAACTTTCTCTTCCTGTAGTCTGTGCTGTCCAGCAGAGATGAGGAGGAGGTGTGGCAGGAGAGGTGTTTTGCTCAGGTTGGATACACCTTCCAGTGTGTATCCTCACTGGGAACTACAAGCTGTTGCTGCTCATCCTTTGATCAGTCAGGCAGGTGTGGCATCAAAATGACTTTAGGGACTTCAAGGCTGTAGGCTCAACAAAGAGACAAAGAGGTGAAAATGTTAGCACGTTTGAATCTGTGAGTTCCCAGTGGCAGACTGAGTTGGAGAAAGTTTGGTTATCTGAGGCAGTGCAACTCCTCAGCACTTCCAGAATGCCCCTGCACGTCCTTGGGTGCCTTTCTTATGCTGATAAACCATTACTGGCCTTTCTTCCCTGTGAAAAAGGAGATGAAAACTACAGCCCTTGCAGGCCTGGGTTAGTCTGTCACAGCAGTGCTGTGGCTGCTGTTGTCTTGCCTTAACACTTTTTGTGCCTGAGACTCTTACTCTGATGTTTAGTCTGCCCAAGAGGGAGTCACAGCTTTCTGCAGGTTGTTTTCATGTGATGTGTCTTTCCCTTTGCTTTTATTTTCCTTTTCATGCTTTTCTTCAAAAAACAGCCTCACTGTTCACTGGTGTTCCCTGGCTGCTGCTCGGGTCAGTGGGATGCTGATGGGCAGATCTTTGGATGCTGGCACTGAACCAGGCTCAAAATCTTAGTGGGAACCTTTTGCTCCAGTCTGGATAAAAAAGGGAGTGTGTGCTTTAGGGAGGGTTTTATTTCTTGTCAAGTGACCATCATCACAGCACTTTCCTCCCCAGTCAAACACTGGTTCTTAGAGCTATTCCTAACATAGCAAAGGGAAGGCAGAAATGGCTGTGCCACAGGTGTTGACCCCAGCCATTGGTGTGGGCTCTCCTGCAGTGCCCAGCCCCTCTGAGGAACCCCAGGGGCCACGGTCTCTCCCCAGCAGCCAGGATCAACAGGGCTCTGTGACAAGCATCGTTGTGTTACCTGTCCTTTTGTGGCCAGGTGAAGGAGACCTAACAATTTGATTTGCCAGTTCACTGCAGGGGAGTCACTGGAGCTGTGCTGTGAGGACTTGAAGGGGTTGATAAAATCTCTGCAGGAACACTCATGGGTGTGGAGATAAGGAAGCGAACCCCACTGTGCTGCTACTGGAATTGTGTGTCACAATGCTTTCCATTTAACTTAGGTTTGGAAAAGCTTCATGTTTGTGAAAATGCAAATTCTTAAACTCACAACTTTTTCTATCTCATATCTTATAGTTATTTGATAATTAACAATAAAATTTCAGGGTTTTTTGCCTCTGGTGTAAAAAATCAGAGCAGTGTTTCATATGAAATGGTGACTGCTGCCCCTTCAGTGAACTGCTAAAAAGCAGAACAATAACTGGCTTGCATGCTTTAGGAGTCACAAATAACATTTTGAATGGTTTGGATCATAATGGCTGTATTCATTACCCCCTACAGATTGGCTCTCATAATTAAAACTCTTTCTCTATATGTTGTGTGATTTATGGCATGCCTATAATTCCAGTGACATCCTTGTAGATAGTATTTAATGTGTGTAAATTCCTCAAGTGTATGACTATATGGCAGCTCCATTCAATTCAGTATCTTGTTGTGAAGACAAAATAAGTTTAAAAAATTAAATTAAAAGGTTTTAATGAACAAAACAAAGGCTCCCTATTGTAATTTCAAAATCACCATCCTTAAAAGAAGAGCACAATGACAAAGTAATGAGGAATAGGAATTGAGTCTTAAGAAACTTTCCTTTCATATCCTTAAAAGCAATGATCTGAAAAGCAAATGTAATCATGGCCTCTGTAATCAAAGCACTTTCATACAGAAAACTCTATAGGTTGGATATTTTCTCATTTAACCCCAGCTGGCAGCTCAGCTGCACACAGCTGTTCTGTCCCTTCCCCCCAGTGGGATATGGGGCGAGAATCAGAAGGGTATAAGTGAGGAAACTAAAGATAATTTAATAAGTAAAGCAAAAGTCACTCATACAGGCAAAGCAAAACAAGGCATTCATTCACAGCTTCCCAGGGTAGGCAGGAGTTCAGCCATCCCCGGGACAGCAGAGCTGTGAGTAATGGGGAATAGGGAAGACACCCTTAATGTCCCCACTCCCTTCTGACCCAGCTTTGTACCAGCCATCTGATGCCACAGGGTGTGGGATGTCCCCTGGGTCAGTCGGGGTGAGCTACTCTGGCTGTGTCCCCTCTCAGCTCCTTGTCGCACCCCCAGCAATTTTTGGGTGGGGGTGAAGAGCAAAAGAGCTCTTGCCTTTATTCCGTGTCAACGCTGCTCAGCGGTAAGGAAAACATCCGTAATTATCAACACAGTTCCCAGCACAAATCCAAAACACAGCCCGCTACCGTGGAGAAAAATAATGCAACTACAATCAGCACAGAGATGCTCAGTAGAAAGGTCTTGTCCTGGATCCAGCTTAGCCTTGCAGGAGCACCTGGCGGAGCAGGGAGATCACCAGCCCAAGCGCAGCCCGGCCCCATTCGGTAGCGAGTCTCCGCCGAGTGCCGTTGTTCTGAATGTTGCTGTGAATGCCCGGCCCCTTCAGGCGGAGGCCGCTGCCCCGGGCAGNCGTCTCGGAGGCGGTGCGCAGCTCCTTCGTCCTGGTGAGCGCGGGCAGCGCCCGGGAGGGGCCGCGCCCCGGTCCCGCTCGGCGATGGGCGGCAGCGGGAGGAGCCCGGCAGCGCTGGGAAGGGGCAGAGCTGGGCACGGGTTCCGCCGAGAGCGGGGAGAGGAAGAGGAAGGGCCCGGAGAGGGCCTGGAGGAAGGGCAGAGCTGGGTCCGGGCTGGGCAGAGCGGGGGATGCGCAGGGCGCGGCGGGGCAGGGTTTGGGAAGCGCTGGGCAAGGGATGAGGAGGGAGCGGCTGGGCAAGGCAGGGATGGGGATCCCTCTTTGGGATGCCCTCCGTGTGTGTTGTGCCGTGCCATCCCGCCGGCCGCCCCACCTGCCGCCACCGCGCCCCTCTGAGCGCTCGGAGCCGAGGAGATCGCGGGCGAGCGGCGCTTGGTCCTGGCGTGCGGCGGTGCTGGGTGGTGGCAGCAGGAATTGACGGGAACCTGTGAGTGCGGGGCGCTGAGCGAACAGGTAACGGAGTAACAGCATGCAGACAGTGTGAAACCGGCACAGGGATAGGGCAGGACTGAAGGGCACGACCTGGCAAGGTGGCAGGCACAGGCACTGGCTGAGCCGGGAGCCCGATACATCCCGGGAATCGTGCTCAGATGTCCGGACTGAAAGGCACGTGCCTTGTCAGATGCGTTTCATCCTGGCGTGTGGGATGCTGCAGCAGGTTGTCTTTGTTGTGCTCACAGCTGTGCAAACGATAGTGCTGAGCCTTGGGAGGATGCCGGGGTCAGCTCGCAGCTTCCCGGGGCTTTGTTGGATGTGTTTCACTGGTGCTCATTGAATTACTCTCGCGTGTAATCAACTTTGACCTTGACTTTGATGAAAGAAAGGTTAGGCAATGGGATATGCAGAAAGTGCAGTACGAGTTCAGCAAATAATTCCTATTAGCTCTCTACTATTAGATTGAATGGCGTGTGCTGTTAACTAAATTGAGAGGTTTGACCATTTCTTATAAAAACAGAGTTTTCTTGTGAATTTACAGATTTTAAGCCTGAAAAAAAAAGGCCATGAAATCCAGTCTGATTTCCTAGTGCTAGTTTTTGCTTCCTATGTGTGGTTGTTCAGGGATCCTTATGGGCTTCCATGGGATTTGCTTTCCGTCTTTCATCAATAATACACAGGGACAAAGGCTTTGTACAAGCTGATGGAACCTTTCATAAAAAATAAAATTGCATATATAGGACCAGAAGAGCTTTGGTATCCTACAGGCAAATGGTTATGTGGCGCCTGTGTCAGGTTGCCTCTCTCAGAAGGGAAAGGGATGGGTGGGACTGCAGATGAAGATAAATAAAACCTTGACAGGAACCCAAAGGAGCCGTCAGAGCCCAGCATCTGTCAGGCAGCCACTCTTTTTCTGATCCTCTCTCGGCTTTCATTGCCCACACTGCCCCTGCCAACTTCTCTCTCTTTCTGGCAGGCAAAACCCCCGAGCTGCTGTGCTGCCTCGTGTGTTTGCAGCCAAGCACCAGAGGAGGGTGAGGGCAGGTGTTTCTGATCCCTAGGTCCTGGCAGAGTTTCCTGCTTTCGACAGTTCAGCAGTAATGGATAAATCCCAGCACTTCTGCATCCCTAGGAAGAGCCATAAGATGCTGCAGTGATCAGGGAGTGGGGAAGGAGGTGGCACAAGCTTATAGGACTGTCTCAGATGGTGTTTTGACCTTCCTCAGTGATTAAGGATGAGGTTTGCTCTAGCAAAAAGCTGGCTCCTATGTGCTAGTACATCATCCTTGTGAGGAAGGGATATCTGTGCCCTGGTGTGCTGGCTGTTGGGAGGATACAGAGAGGACCCTGGGAAACGATGGTGGGGAGTGGTGGAGTGAGGGCGAGACTGAGAAGTCGTAGTTTCTGCTCCTGTTCCCAAGGTGAGTCTCAGTTTTGGTGCTGATGGTGCTGGGCAGCTGCACAGCATTGTGTGAGCACCTCCCCATCCCATCTGCCCTCTCCTTGCCACAGCCAGTGTGGGGCAGATGGCAGGACCCAGCACCAGGACTGTGCCAGCAGGCTGTGATCCCAGCTGTGCCTCACCCTGGGGCAGCCTGAGCCCACGGGTGCCTCTGGGAAGCAGGGGTTGGCCAGTGGGTACAAGGGGAGTAGGAGTTGGTGTTTGATAACTGGATGGAGCAGGCTGGCAGCAAGTGATATGCACTGTGTCCCAGGATGTCAGGAACTGGGGCTTTCTGAAGCAGACTGGAGTTGCATTGGAGCCTTTACTTGGCAGGATCCCATCCTCTTCTGCATCCTGGACACAGCAGGTGATGTTCAGTCAATAAAAAGCATGTGAATAGTTTTAATACTCCCAGGTCATTCTGTCAGGTGCCTTGGCTGTGTGCTTGCCTTGGGGCAATTGTAGCTGAAAGCACAATTCTCTGTATCTCTGGTGAGCATGAAGGAGATGAAGGGCTGGTGAGCAGAGCTAATGCTGTGGGTACCAGAGCACACACCCTCATCCCCAGGAGGAGTGGGCACTGTGGGGCTCTTTCAGTGCGTTGGTGGAGCTCAGCACTTTGGGCATTCAGGGCACTCCTCGAGACGAGGAACTGTCTGGAGTAAGAAGCTGTTTGTAGTCAGTGAATGAAACACTCATAAATGAAAACATCCCAGTGAGGGAAGCTTTTAACATCATGGAAGTGGTCAGCCTGTGCAGAGCCACAATCTGGGTGTTAGAGGAGGTGCCTCTCCAGCCAGGAGCGCCGTGTCCAGCCCGGGGGAGGGCAATGTCTGCTACAGTGTGGTTACAAAACTGCCGTTTGGCAGGTGCAGTGAAGCCCATGCCATCTTATTTCTGTTCCTGGTTTTTGATTTATGCCTGTCTAGTGCAAGGAGAATATTTATGCTGCTGACTTTGGCAGGGCTTTGCTCCTTTGTGCTTGTGAAAGGGAAGCACTGGATATGGTGGCAGTTGGCAATGCAGGGAGGTTGTCCCTTTCCAAGGTGTTCTGGAGTACCTCTGTCCACCCACTGCCCTTTGGACCAGCTGCTAGGATGCAGTCAGTGCTGTTCCTGCCAGGGTAAGCAGAGCTGTAACCTGGAGCTGCAGCAGTGGAGGTGAGCACAGGCTGTGCTGGGGAGCTCAGGGCACTTTGGGCGCTGTGTGAAGTGTGGGGAAGGATGAAGTGCAGTTCACTTGGGGCTCTCGTTCCCTCTTACTCTGCTGCTGTTCCCAGCATCCTGGCTGTCGTTCTGGCCTTGCATCTCGTTCACAGACAGGCTGTGTAGGGGAGGTCTTGGTGGGGAGGAACAGTTCAGCAGGAATCCCTTGAAAGCAGGCACAGCCCTGCAGAGTGGTTGGGAGTGCCGGGTGCCGCAGGCAGCTGTGCTCTGTGGGAACCCTGCTTCTCTCTGTGCTCCTTTCTTCAATAGGCTGCAGGGCAGATTGTATCAATTTCAGCTTTGAATGGGCCCTGATGTGTGCTACTGATTACAACTGGGGATGAAGTTTTGGCAGGCTAATTGACAAATAATGTCACTGTTTAAATAAACAGACAAATTTAGTGGAAGTGTTTTGTTGGCAGGTGGGATAAATGACACACTTCAAAGATAAAGGGAAATTTTAAGATTATGTTAAAGAAAGGAGAAGTCAATGCTCAAGTGTGATAACTTAAACCATTCTTAACCAAAAGATGACCTGCATCTTAAACCTTGGAGCAGCAACAGTAAAATACTGTGTTAGAAGTGCAACTTCAGAGCCAAAGTGCTGGTGATACCTGGGAGAGGCATTTGGGCTAGACCTGAGAGAGCAGCCAGGGACCTTTGGCAGTGGATGGAGATGGGTGATTTTGGCTCAGACCTGCAGTGCAATCTCCCTCCACCCATCCTCTGATGTTGCTTAGTAATAGTAGGAAAGTTGAGCAGGAAGGCAGGAGAGCCCTGCTCGGAGGCACTGGCCTGATGGAGGTGCCTGTGCATCTCTCCTTCACCCCATCCACACCCCATGGAACACAGTGGAGCATTGTAGATTTGAGCAGTTTAAGAGCACACGTGTGTGAATGAGATCCTGGGTCTTGTGACACTGATACCCAGTCCTTGCAGCTGATTTGGATCCTGAGGCAGAAGGAAGAGCCTTTGCTGTTGTCCTGGTCACTTGTTTGGGTGGATGTGAGGCCATAGCTGAGCCACCCTGTGCCTCCCCAGTCTCTGGTTTGTGCTCAGCAGCACTGGGGCCCCGCAAGGAGAGGGGGCTGTGTCTCAACCCACGTGCAGGTCTTCCAGAAGTGTCATTCTCTGTGTCGTGACAGAGAGATTAAAAGTGTGGGAGGCACGAGATCAGAGCAGCAAGCACTTGACAAAACACAGATGAAGCATTTTCCCACAGTGCTGCCAAACCCAGTCATCTGGTGGCAATTTTAAGTCTCGCACAATTGCTCTGATTTTCTTTAGATCATTTCTATACAGATTCACTGAAGATGCATTTACTGCTTTGCCATAGAGATTTTTAGAAAAGGTGCAGAGCCAGAGTAGCTTATCTGAGAAGGAGCAGCTGCAAAGGATTTGCCCACATTGGGTCAGCCAGCCCAGGAGAGCATCCCTGGGTACCCCCAGGGCACCCAGGCACTCACAGCTCTGGGCCACACATCTGCCAGCAGCGTGGGAGAACCTCTGCTTACAAACAGCTGTGTGGATCCTTGCCATCCAGAGGTATTCAGAGCAAAGTGTCTGCTCTCTGTGGTGCTGTGGGCTGTGCTCCCTGAAAGCTCCCGTGAGAGGGTGGGCAGTGTGCCAGGAGGAGATGGGTTTTGTTTGATCCTGGCTGGGCTGGGCTCTTATGGGTGGCTCAGTTTCAGTCAGACGCAAAAAGGAGATATAAAACTCTTTAATGGTGATACTAAGGAGGTTTTGACTGGAGGCAAAAAGGCATTTTGTTCTTTCTGTGGGTTTTTTTTTGGCTTAAACTATATTATTAGTGTCTCAATTTATGCTCATGCAGAAGAAATCATCTTTCTGCATAGAATCCTCTTTTAATAAGCTAAATTCACTTTGATCAACGTGAAGCCTGTGTATATGCAGCGTTTGTAGTGATCCTGGCACTCAAGAGAGACAGAATATATGCGTGTTCCCCCTGGGGGTAGTCAACATGCTGTGTTTGCACAATTTACATAGAAAAACAGACGTATATGAGGCATGGGAGGAAATTCTGCCCCTGCGTAAGTGGGCGGGAGTTTTGCTGTCAGTTTAACCAGGGCAGGATTTGCCTGCTGTGGCTGAGTCCCTCCAGAGCTGGCCCTGGTGACTCCTGTGGAAGTGTTTGCAGAGAGAATGTTGTTCACGGGGGCTTATTCAAGAAAACATTTAAAAATATTCCTAAAATGAATCACATGCTGTCCTGAATCGGGGCTCCTGTGCCTTGAGGGGCTGGATTTTGCCCAGGGCTGGCCGAGTGCCGTGGCCTGGGCAGAGTGTGCCAGGGAAGAGGCTGGGTTTGCTCCTGCCTCAGCACACACCAGCTGGGCTGTGGATGAAGGGCATGGCTTGATGGAGGGGAGCAAGGCTCCAAGTACACTCTGCAGCTCTATGGGGACAAATCTCTGGCATATCTGCTACTGATACCCTGTCCTTAAGAGATGGAGCAACCCCTTGCTCTTCTATGAGTGCCTGTTGTTGAGTGTTACAGGATGAGCTGCAATCAATGTGTCCAGTTCTCGAGGTTTTTGGAGGCAAAGACAAGCTTTTGATGGGCATAAAATCTTATCCTTCCCAAGGCATCATTTAAACGTTTGTGTCCTTCTGCCTGTCACAGGAAAGCTCTAGGAAGACAACAAAGCATCCAGCCCTTACATGTGTTTATCCCTTACCATGTTTTGCTAGCTGGGGATTTAGCACTTGCTGGGCAAGGTTGAGAGTGGTTTGTTCTGTGCTGAGGACAATGTCATGAAAATGCAGGTGTCCCTGCACTGACAGCATCTGCCCCAACCCACCACTGCCAGTGCAGTGAAGCACCTGGAACAGATGGTTGGTGGTGCTGCCTGCAGCCAATTCCAGCACTGCAGCTGGGATTTGCACTCAGAATCCAGTGAGGGAATGGTTCCTGGGCTTTGTTTCAGCCTGTTCTGGTGTCTGGAGATGTTTGCAGGTATCTCCCCCACCACCAGGAGCATTTGAACCAGGACTACCTGCTGTAGTGTATAGTGTAGCATCATTTTCTGTATGCAGCTGAGTGGCTCTTTCATCATTTCACTTAGCCCTCAGCATGCTGATTTATTATCTCTAATGGTGCAAAACTGCACAAAGCTTTTGACATTTCTGTGGCCTGAGAATGCAAATCATGGTCACACACAGCAGCTGAACAGCAGCCAGACATGGGGTTACATGTGTGCTTCAGCATCCCTGGTTAATTTGCCTCCTCACTCCTGCTTTGTGCAAGGAAGAAAAGAGTAGCTTCTTATACCTTTGTGACCATTGCTGTCATCTTCAAAATGCTGGAATACATTTCCCTGCCACCAACTCTTTCTATCTCTTTCACTCCCTTAAAAGTACAAATCAAAGCTCTCCCTTGCTGGTTCCTCTTTCCTTCAACACAGCCCTGACTTATCATTACAGTTTTTCCCTGCCTCCTGCTGCTTCTCTAATGGGGTCAGGGCTGCTTGTTCCTGACCCCTTTCTCACCCCTCTCTCTTGCTAAAAAGCAGTTTTTTCTCTCTCCTATTAATATCTCCTGTCACAGGACTGTTCCTGGGGAGTGGTTGCATCTGGAAGGAGGCTCTGTGCTGGTCCACAGCATTCCCCACTCCCTCATCCTGCCCCTGGCTCCATGCTGGGTGACATCCCCACTGCAGCCTGGCCTCTCTGTCCCCTGAGCAAGGACACTGTCTGGGAGAAGCCAGGAAAATGGCATCTCCCCTGTGCAGCAGTAGGAGCTGATGATGTCAGAGTGCTGTACATTGCTCTGGAGAGCCATAACAGCTGTACAAGTCACTGCATTTTGGCAGTGGTCAGGAGCCCAGGGTGTGGGCTGGACTGCAGTGTCTGTGTGTGGAGCAGGGCACGTGTCCTGGAGGTCTGGAGGGCAGCTGGCTCCATGTCTGCCAGGGCTCTGTCAGCCTGCCAAGCACAGGCTCTGTGTTCAGCCCCTGGGGACATGGGGTGAGCTGGGGCAGGGACTGAAGGGAGCTGCTGTGGCAGCCCCAGAAGGACAGGGGGACACAGGGACATGGGAGGCTTGGCAGGAGCTGCATTAGTGGCAGGGGCAGGTAGAAGGGTCATGGTCAGGGGAGGAAAAGGGAGTCTCCATCTTTTGGAGGGAGATGATGGTACTGCCTGGGGTGAGCTGAATGCCCACAAAGCTGTTTGGTGTTTGGGGAGACAAACCCAGCTTCCAGCAGAGAACTGCTTTGCATGGCACTTCGGGGTTCCAGGAGAGTTGCACTGGACTCAGACAGGTTTTCCTTGTAGCTCTGCCTTTCCCTCTGTGCCTGGGGAGCCCTAAACTCTCCCTTGTCCTGTTGCATGATGCTGGAACTTGTAGGGATGTCTTTATTTGGGGAAACTTTGAGGTGCTTCTGTTGACAGCAGCATTTTGTCTGTGGTTGGGTTGAAGCCTCGCAGAGTCCATCCCTTGCAGAGCCCATCCACAGCCTCTCCTGCTTTTGCTGGGGAGAACAGAGTTCAGCTTTACAGCCCCTTTGCACCTGTATCCAATGCCTGCAGCCCGAAAATGGAGCACAGATGAGGCTGAGACAACTTCCTGAGCTGCTGAAACCACTGCCCCGGCTGGGGTTTGGCTGCACTGCTGAGGCAGCCCAGAACTGGCCTGTGACTTCCTGCTCTGCTTTTCCCCTGTGCTGCTCCAGGGCCTTGGACGAGTCTCTTGTCCTGGTCCTGGCCCTGTCCGTGCCCCAGTGGGGCTGGGAGTGCTCCCCTGCTCGCCTGGGGCAGCGGCTGCGCTGTTGGCTCAGCCCTGCCCTGCGTGCGAGTGGTTTCCGAAGTGAAAAACAAGAGTTTAAGACAGACAGGAAAGGGAGGGGTTCTGCTTGTGTGCTGTTAATTGCTTTAAGATGTTCTGGAGATGGCTACTCTGGATCTGGATGCTAAATATAAAACTGATACTACATAAATAAATGATGAAATACAAGTGACATCTGAAAAGCACTTTGGGATGTTCCAGCTAAGAACCTAAATAAATAACATGTATTATTGTTGTTGTAATTACTATTTTCCTTTTTTAGCATGCCTGTGCTTAGAGAATGTTTTCAGAAATCCTATCTGGCAGAAATTCAGCTGTCCCATAGAAACCAGTACCCTTTTGCCAATTTCTATTAGCTCTATTATTTTCGGAGGACAAAATCAAAGCTGTGAGGTGTTTGCACATCTCTCATGCTCTGCAGCAGATGCTCAGCTGGATGCAGGTGCAGTTTGGCTGACATGGAGCACCCCTGATCCTCCCTCTGCTCCTCGAGGAGAGGGGCTGGGTTTGAGCCAGGATGTACCTGTGCAGGCAGGGACTCACAGGACTCCAGGTGCTTTGCTGGGGACTGGAGGCTCCATGGCAGTGTGTGCTGGGCTGTCACTGTCACACAGAGGCACTTGGTGATCCTGGGGAAGGTCAGGCACGGGGGACAGGGGTACTGGAAGCAATCTCACATGGTTGTCCTAAAGCACTGCCCTGTGCAGAGCAGTGCTGGATCACCTCGAGTGTGTGCCAGACATGGATCATGCCCCCAGGTACCACTTGCCAGTGCTTCTCCTACTGACTCTGCACTTGTTCAAAGGCATCATTTTCATAGGTGATGTGTGAAGTGCAGGTGGGCTGGAGTGGCAGCCCTGCTTTCTAGGCTGGGCCACTCACACTTGGGCTGTGAGAACTCTCACTGCTTCCTTGCAATACAGCTGTTTTCTGAGGGCTGTCTGCTTAAGTGATTATGCAGGAATCTCAAGCTTTCAGGAAAAAAACAGTGTTCCTGCCCCTCGTGGCTGCAGAGCTCTGCTTCAGAATGAGATCTGCTAAAGGCTGTGGACTGTGGAGTCCACTTCTGAGTAAGTGGAAGGAAAATGAAGAGTCATATGCTGATTATCCTGGCTTCCTGTAATTTCTAAACCAATTTGAAGACACTTCAAGGCCTGAATTCATTTTATTTGACAGGCCTAATAATGACAGGTAAATGTTTGCAAGTCTACTCTGACATCAACCTTTTGCCTGTTTCTTCGAGCCTTCTCCAAGCCAGGGTCTCCCACCAATACTGTGTTGCACTCAGGGACAGCACTGTGGCTGCAGACACTTGCTTATTCATTGGAAAGTGGGCATTACATTGAAAGAGGAGACATCCACCTTACAAAATACCCAGAACCCAGGTTCTGGTGCCACCCAGGGCCATGGATGCAGGAGGGGAGAGGTGAGGGTTGGTGAAATGCTTTTGCACAGAGCTTGGGTGGGGTGGAGGGAAGCACAGGAGAGGGGGCTGGCTTTTGCTCAGAGCTTTCAGATGGAAAGAGTGAGTCATTTCCACTGCAAATGTTTTCTTGCAGGGTGCCAGGGCTGTGCACTCATCCTCCCCTTCCCCACAACATGGCTTTTTGTTTCTGTGAGAGCTTCTGAAAGGTGCAGCCATCTCCATGCAGTGCAGAGCAGGGGAAGAGTGGGGCACAGTAGCCTTGTGTGGTGGCACAGCACTGAGAGCTGGAGCATGGCACAGTCTGGATGGAGCTGGGAGAGTGTGGACTCAGAGCCAGAGCCCTGTCTAAGGAGACCCTTAGCAAAGATGTGCTGCTGTTTAGGAGGCTGTTCTCCTGCTGCCCATGGAGGGCTGTGCAGAGCCTTGCTCTGAGCTGTGTTAGCACCTGCTCACTTCCTGGCAGGCCCCTTCTCCTCACCAATTCCTTCTTCCCTTCCAGGTTGCCCATGGGGCTCCTTTCCTGTCTGCAGTGCACACCTTCTCTGCCAGCCCCTCTTGGCCTCCCTGACCCCATCTCCTGCCTCTCACAGCTACACAGCCCAACCTTGGCACAATTCTTGCTTCCCATGGTGGCCCCTGCACAGATCCATCCCCAGATGGGTAAAACCCCTATTCCACCCTCTCCTGCACTGCCTTGGGCCAGCTCCTGAGACCCTTCCCTCTCTATACTTCCCCTCCTCCTCCTCCTTCTGGTGAGGTTTTCCTCCCTTGCCATTTCACAAGAAGCTCTGTGTGTTTGCATGCCCACCTCACAGTCCATCCCTCTCACTTGTCCCAGGTGCAGCTGTGGTGTCTCAGTGTTTTGGTGTCTTCAGCAGACCCAGGATTCCTGCCTGGACATTGTTCTTGCATTTTTGAACTTCCTTCTTTCTGGCCAGTGTAAAGATAGTTTTGGCCTGCTCGTACCCATCTTTATCGACTGTTTTTTGTCCTTGAGATTTTACAGCTGAGAGCTGGGTTTGCAGCAGGCTCGTGGACACAAGCTCCCCATCACCTGCTGAGAGCTGCCTCATTGCCTCCCTGCTGATTTCTTCCCAAAATGTGGCTTTGCTGAGAAGCCCACAAACCTCCTGGCATCAGCAAGGCTGCAGGGTGTTGTGACTGCTGCCATATGTGCTGACTCACACTGTCTCCCTGCTCGCCCTTCCTCCCCTGATCTCTGTTCCCACCTCTTCCCTTCTCCAGGAGTTTGGAATGCAAAGTCATTGGGGCACAGACTTTATTTTGGCTTTGCAGAGGTTTATGACAATTCCATAAACCTTGGATGGCCAAGCCCAGAGTTTATGGGTTTTTATTATTCTGTCTTATGCCCAGCAGTCTGGAATGATGACTTCTCTGTGAATCTGAGCTTTTGTAAATTGAGCTCTGTAGCCTTTCTGCAAGCTTGAGTGAGAGTGTGTAAATGGGATCAGATGGCAGTGCAGGAACTGGGGGTGGAAAAAGTGAGGAGTCACAAATGTGATACTAAAAAAAAAAAAGCTCCTAAAGACCACACCATTTGAGTTTGCCCTCACCTGATCTTTGAATCCCTGGCTGTGGAAAAGCTTTTCTGTGGATAGAAATTGCTCAATTCCGTATGCCCATATGGTTTGCCAAGCGAGTTTGCTCAGTTCCTAGGCATCAGTAAATTCTCTCATGTACAGTCAGGTGTCTTCAGCAAAATAAAAAAATGGGGACTTTCCTCTGCTGTTTTTGAGGTATCCTCACATTTCCAGATCGTGTGTTGCAGTGGGGAGTGGTCCCTCTGCCCTGGAGTGTTGCCAGTCTCAGAAGTGATGTGATTTTAGCTGTGACAAGTGTGTCCAAAGGGTGGTTGTACACCTCCATTTCCTTCTCTTTCAGCTTTTAACTCTCCAAATTGACTTTTCCTCTCATTTTCTGTGTATTTCACCTACTGGGCCCTTTGGTATTTTGGTATTTATTTTAAAATTTGGGCTTTTGCCTGAATTTCCACATAAGTGCACTATGGGGTTGCAACAGATGAGGCAGCAAATAGATAAGCTGTAAAATGGTGGCTAAATTTTGGGGAACAGTTGTACCCTCTGAGATAATACAGTTATGTACGTACATGTGATCTGTCCTCTTCCTCCTTCTCTCTTCAGCTGCTCTAAACAACCAGCACTTCTGAAATTCATCTCATTCGTGTCTCTCTTGCTGCTCTGCAATGTGGATGCACACACTGGGTAGGGCTCCATTTCTGAGGATGTGAAAAAGAATGGTGTGCTGGGGGCTGCTGAAGCTGCAGGTTTTTCAGTGGAAAGCCCAGAGGAAGTGTTGCAGGGCAGGGTGTGAGTGTTTGTGTGTGCTGATGGCTGTTGGGACCATGAGAAGTGAAAGTCAAGTGTGGTGCAGCTCCAGTGCTGGGCTTGGCTTCCGCTGTGTGCTGGCAGCTGCTGAGGACTTGTGTCACTGCAAAGGGACCAGAAAATTGCTTACACTGGAGCCAAACCAGCCTGGTTTGTCATTTTCTTCTCTGGATGTTGTTTTAAATGAGGGCTAAACTGATAGGACTGAGAATACAGAAGCTTTCTCATGGTTTTCCTTTGGCCACTGCTTTAGAAAAATCCCCAAATGAAACATTTTTCATTCTGTACATTCACATCTCTCGGGTTATTTCTGTTGTAATTCTGGGAGAGACAGATCTCAGAAAAACATTATTCATATGTAACAAAAAAGTTGTGTGTTTTTATGGTATTCAAATGCAGAACACTGGAAGACAGGTGGCTACTGTTTTTCAGGCACTAAAAGTTTATAACAGAAATACTCATTCCTATAGTTCTTTGTATGAACAAGCTGTCGTTGTGAGCTTCTATTTATAAAGCAAATAAAAGGAATTTTATATGCTTTGCAAAAAGGTGACAATTTAATCTGACTTAAGTATCCCCCTCTTTGTTAATGGGCAATTCCCTTGCTCAACCTTTCCTTTGCTCTCTCTCTGGTGGTTTCTGTCTTGGGGAGGGTTTGGGCTCAGGCTGGCAGAGGGCAGTGAAGCAAGCAGGGCACTGAGGACAAGGACCTTACTTGGGTTTTCCCTCGTTCTGGGCTCTTTGTGCTCGTGCTTGGCCAAAGGCAGAGCCTTGTGTTGGTGTTTGTGGGCATCTTTCTGTTGAAGTAATTCCACTGAATTTCCTGTTCAAATGCCAGCCAGCTCGCTCATGGTGGGGAGTCAATACTCCAATAGACAGGCTCTTGTTGTGCCTGTGCTGTTGTCCAAGTGGAGCCTCGTGACCCCAGCGTGGCTGGGGGTACAGCACAGCAGACACCCTCTGCATGGCCAGCTCTCTGCATGGCCAGCTCTCTGCATGGCCAGCCCTGTGCGTGGCCAGCCCTGTGCGTGGCCAGCCCCCTGCATGGCCAGCCCCCTGCATGGCCAGCCCTCTGCATGGCCAGCCCTGTGCGTGGCCAGTCCCCTGCATGGCCAGCCCTGTGCGTGGCCAGCCCTCTGCATGGCCAGCCCTCTGCATGGCCAGCCCTGTGCGTGGCCAGCCCTGTGCGTGGCCAGTCCCCTGCATGGCCAGCCCTGTGCGTGGCCAGCCCTCTGCATGGCCAGCCCTCTGCATGGCCAGCTCTCTGCATGGCCAGCCCTGTGCGTGGCCAGCCCTGTGCGTGGCCAGCCCTCTATATGGCCAGCTCTCTGCACAGCCCTGTGCTGGGGGAGCAGCAGGCTCGGGGCAGAGCAGAGGACCGAGAGAGCAATGTGTGTTTTTGGGAACAGGCTGGTGTGTGGGGCTCGAATCTGCACCAGTGGTTTTTTAAAGAGGGGTGAGTGGGCTTATCTGGGAGGTTGCCCTGCTCTCATATTATCTTCGTTTAAAATCATGATTGTTTTTCTCTGAGGTATTTCCCTTGGTTTTTATCCCAGCACAGTGGGCTGCAGTGCTTTGGGCTGGATGCTGCTGCAGGAACCTCAGGGGAGAGCAGCTCACCCCAGCCTGCCCCTGCTGTGTTCCCAGGAGCATCCCAGTGCAGTGTCTGCCTGCCCTGGGTGAAGAGCTGCTGTGTGTGTGCCACAGAGCAGGATGCCTTTGGCAGCCCTGCATGTTTTTTCCTGCAGAAATGGATTGATTTTGTTGCTGGACTGGCAGCATTTCTTTGTACCTGGGTATTGGCTTCCCCTGTGGAGGAATTTGTGGTTTCTAAGACTCTAATTACTTTAGTGTAATAGTTTTTCCTCTGATTTTGTAATGGCTTTGGTGGGTGCCATCTGCTGTTGTGACAGTGCTGGGCAGTGTGATCTGAGCCTGGGGTGGTGTGGGGTGTGCACTTCAACCATCAGGAAAACTAAGACTTTGAAATCCCATTTTCAGCATTTAAAGCTTTATCTTCAGCCTTGCTGAACTGAAGGGCAACAAAGCTTTGGGATGGCTCCCTCCTTACTCCACAGGTCTGTTTGCAGGGACATGAGCATGCCTGGCCCTGCTGGGCAGCCTGCACAGTTTAGGATGGATGGAGGGGTTTGTTTCCTCGATGGCAGCCAGGCCACATCCTTCCTCGAGCAACTGCTTTGCTGACAAACAGGTTGACCTACTTCTTTTGGCTTTGCTTTGGAGACTTGTCTGTGGTTGCTGTTGTGGCCTGTGGCAGCCTGGGTGATGTGCTGGGTGTGAGCGTGGTCAGTGTAACACTGAGCTGCAGGGAATGGAGGGCTGCTGTGTGCTGAGGCAGGGAATTTGCACACCTTGGGGAAGAGGAGCCCTAGGGACTGTGTTTCTAACAGCTCCAGAGGAGAAACGCCTGCCTGGGTGCTGCAGAGCCCTTCTGGGTCACAGTGCACATCCCTCCATCC
This sequence comes from Drymodes brunneopygia, assembly GCA_013400955.1. Taxonomy (NCBI): domain Eukaryota; kingdom Metazoa; phylum Chordata; class Aves; order Passeriformes; family Petroicidae; genus Drymodes; species Drymodes brunneopygia. The sequence goes on along the minus strand of VZTZ01022849.1, from coordinate 1,293,436 downwards.
CTGGGGCATCAGATGTGTCACAGGGCCTGGCACTGGTTTGTTGGATATAGATCACAGCCTGCACCACACATTGTTTTCAATATCATTACATCCACTAGACTAGAAGTGCTGCAGCAAGTTTTAAGGGTTTTTTTTCATATTTATTATAGGCAGTGCTCTATTTGAGTTTTCAAACATCTCATGTGAGGATCTGGGGTCCTTTTCAGCTCTTACCCTTTGGTTGTCATTGAATCCCATGAGGATGACTGCCAGGACTTTGTCTTGCTGGTCATCAGAGGTATCAGATCTAGAAAAGAAATGTCATCAAAGCCCCAACTTTTAAAAAGGACAGCTTTAGAAACACAGTCCTAGTTTCAGGACCATGTTGCAAAATAAAAAAGGACTAAAAATACGGTGTGATTGGAAGGCCTGCATTCCCAAAGAGATGTGGAAGGCTTGTAGAGGGACTCTAATTTACTGTTAGAGCTGCTGCAGGATAGGGTGAGAGGGAGTCTGGTGCGAGTTCTCAGGGTCATGGCACTGCTTTAACCCACAAGGCTGCTGAGCTTTGCCAGGAAGGCTGCAGTGGATCAGAGAGGCTGGCAGAGAGCTGTGTGCCTGCTCTGTGGGGCCCTGCCTGGTGTCGTGGGGAGGACAGACTCTGGGGCCCCAGACCTGCAAAATGAATGCCCTGTTAATTCACATTAATTTGCAAAGCTCGGCAGACTTTCAGAAGTGCACGTTGCTATCCTGAAATAAGACCGGTGTTTCAGATGATTAACCAAATTCGATTAAGCATTTAATGAGCATGAGACTGACTGAGAGTAAATGAGTTCCTTTTCTCTGTTTACCTGTTGGGTTTTTCAGACTCCTCTTTTTCAGATGGACTCTTTCTTTTCTTGTTAAATCCCTGTATAGCTCAGGTCATGGATGTAGAAGCAAGAAGCTCTCTGTGTGCAGTGGGACTGGCAGCATTTGTCACCCAAATCCCCCATGGCTGAGGGAGCAGGCAGCAGCCCCTGGGTGCTCTGGCACCCAGCCTGGGCTCTCTGCTGGCTGACCTTTGTGTTTCTCAGGGGTAATCTGAGGAGTGTGAGGTTCCTTTCGGGACTGTGCGAGCAGTAAAGTGAAGCTTCCAGAGAGGGGTTAAGAAGGGAACTTTTTCAGATAACTGAGCTAATTTGTGCTGGATTTCTGCAGCATGGAAAGGAGACATTTTAAATGCAAAACTCTCTGGGGCGGGAGTTGTTTCATTAATGCATCCCAGATCCTCAGGAGCCAAAGGCACAGAACAGGCACAGGGCCTTTGGCTAGGATTGGTTATGGAAGAGCAATGTTGACTTCTTTGCTTATCTCACATGTCACAGAAAATATTGAGTTGTTTGGACCCTTGGTGGTGTGGCTGTTTATCCAGTGATGTTATACAATGCTGAGCTTTCTGTCCTCAGTTGGGACTCATTTTTTTAGGCTGCAAGTTGTGCTATGTTCAGCAAGGGACCTTGTGTCGGTCTCGTCTTTAACTCCAGTCATGGTGAACAGTTCATCCCAGAAAAGCCATTTGGCTAGAGAGTAACGTTTGCTGCCCATGGGGAAGCATCTGATGTTCCTCTTCCAAGAGTGGAGAGCCCAAGCATGTTGTCCTGCAAGGATGTCAGGTCCAAAGGCAGATGGCATCACGTGCTGCTGGAGGGATTTCATAAATGCTGTCTGTGGCAGGGCCAAGCATCAGGATTTTGGTCAAGGCTCAAAACAAGGCGAAGCTGATGTGTCAGAATTTGGTTCCTCTTTTACTGTGACCACTCCTATACAGAGTCATTGGCTGGCTTTTGGTGTGAAGTTTGGTTTTCACAATGCAGTGCTGAGAGCCTGACTCTTCCTCATGAAATCTGAATTCAGGCTGGGCAGCTGAGATGGCATTGGCCTGCTTCAGAAGTTGTGTTTTTCTCATTGTACTAAGTTCTGTTTTCTGGACTTATTACACAGATGAAATTGGTGCAATAGGGAATGTAATGAAGCTCTCCTAATAGTTTTTGGTCGTGACTCCAGGGTTTTTTGGAGAAGCTCCTCTTGCTTCCCTGAAATGTGAGTGAGAATAAAACTAGGCTCTAGCCTTTGGCTGTGTCTGGGGTGCGATTTATGGAGAGAGCTTTCCTGTCTTTCCAGAGGGATGCTGTTCTTCCTTCCATGGGCTGAGATTCCTGCTTTGGCAGTCGTAGCAGCAGCCTTGCTCTCATCTTTCCTAGGGAGAGCACAGCTCTCATCCCCTCCTCAAGCAAAACCAGCCCCAAGCCCAGCAGAGCCAGTGCAGGAGCCAAGCTGTACAGATGAGCTGCTCAAAATAACGATGCTGGATCGTGCAGCTGTTAAAGCTATGCCTGTCCTGGAGGCTTTCTTGCTCCATTAAGAAATTAGAGACTGTGCTGAGACGGAGCAGCACAGTGCTTTGTTTCCTCCTGTAGCTTATTACTTTAAACTTAACCCCTCGTTTCCCTCTCTGGAAAACCTGCTCATCAGTGGCTACCTGCAGCACAGGCGTATCAGTGCTGAATAATGGGCAGTCAGTGGTCACACAGTTTGAAATAAAGCACAAGATGTTAGTTACTGGTTATTTTAGATGTTACATATGTGTAATGTTTTTTATCATCTGTTTTTCCTGCAGGAAAAAACGAAGGTAGTGGAACCCTTGGACTATGAGAACGTGATCCTTCAGCGCAGAGTTCAGATCTACAGTGATCCCCTCCGGGACCTCCTGATATTTCCAATCGAAGATGTGTCTGTGAGTTTGCTCTGGCTCTTTCCCATCTTTGGGACTCACTTGTCTCCCGTCCTGCTTACCTTGGAAAATTTCCACCATTAACCACATATTAATTTTGGCTGCATTACTGACACATAAAACCAAAATGACCCACTGGTGGTTTAGGCCCACCACATTTCTTTAAAGTGAATGTGAAGCCCTGAGGATGGAGTTTGTGCTGAAAAAGTGTTCTCCTTTTTCCTGCAGATCTCGGTCATTGGCCGACAGAGAAGGACTGTTCAGTCAACGGTGCCAGAAGATGCTCTAAAGAAAGCTCAGAGTCTCTTTGTCAAAGAGGTAGGAGCAAAGTCCATGTGGTACCTGCCTTCAGCACCTTGGGCAAGATGCTCAACTGTAGCTTCTGATCCACAGGATTGCAGATCACTTGGCTTTTCCTTTGTGGGAAGCACTGCCAGATCTGCTGCAGAGGAGGGTTCTCACAGGCGTCTCATGTGCAGAGTGGCTTTGCAGTGGGTTTTGTTTATAGCCAAGGTGCATGGCTTTGCACCTTCTGTCTGACAAGGAGGGGATCCACAACCTCCCTGGAGCACCTGGAGTGCTGTGGGTTTGTTGTGAAATGCTGCTCTATTGGGACCATTCCCACTGAGTGCAGTGGAACCAAAGGCGATGGTTGGTGTTGAGTTAGACGAGCTGCGTTTCTGAGGACAGAGAACTGGTGCTTTCTGGAAAGAAGTCTCCTCCCAAATCACTGCTCCTTATTTTAGAGCCTCGGAGTGATGTAAATACAAAATCTGTAGTTGTGTGGCAGGTCAGATGCTGTGTGATATTTGTCTCTGTGCTGAAAAGGTCCTTATGAAATTCCGCACTGCTGCATGAAACAAGTGAAGCAGCCTTGCCCACACCCTTCCCGCTTGTGCTTACCTCACCCTGCAGTGTGTAACCTTTCAGGCTGGTGCTGGGCTTTGTTTTGCTTGCTGTAGCTTTCTAAAGGCTGTATTGTTTTCCTTTCAGTGCATTAAAACCTACAGCTCTGACTGGTGCGTGGTGAACTACAAATATGAGGAATACTCAGGAGACTTTCGGATGTTGCCATGGTAAGTGTCGTGCTCCCTTGGAATGCTAATGTGTGGTCACAGGGCTTAGCAGGAGCAGCCTGCCCTTTCCCTGATGCCTGTCCCACAAGCAGCCTCTCCTCCAGAGGCGTGTCACTCTGCAGGTTGGAGCCAGAGGTTTGTGTTGTCACTGCCCCTCAGCTCTGTCAGGGAGGTGCCCACAATACCATGTGGGTCAGTGCTTCACATCCCATCCACCAGTGTGTGCACACCCCCTCCATTTGGGAATGAGGATAGGCTGCAGCCCAGACCCATGGCAGGATAAATAGTGGTGGCAGTGCCTGCACTGACCCAGGAGCCTCATTGTCCTGCTGGGCTGATATTCCCTGTGTGCATCACATGGCGTTCCTGTGCCAGGCAGCTTCTCCTTGTGCCCCTGGTACAGAGAGGGTGATGTGATGTTGCTGCTGGTGCTGCCAGTGCTGGGGAGTTACATGCCTGGAAACGCTGGGCTGGGCCAGTGCTTCCAGCTCCAAAGATAATTGGGTTTTTCAGACAGGCACATACATCTAGGATTTCTGCTGGGTTGTTATTTTCTCTGTGGTGGCGCCTGCTCTGCTCTCACTGCCCACACTCTGGACCCCTGTCCAGGCTGCTGGTGTGCTGGAAGCTTGTTAAATGCTTTTTCTTCTTAATTGGATGAAGTGGGTCTGTTCTGAGGGTCTCAAGGGGATGTGAAACAGCAATGAAGTAATACTGTTGATCAAATAATGTTAAAATTTGTGAATAATCTTGGAGTCTGATCTTGCTTCTTTTTTGGTAAAGATGAAAGATAAATCGGGGTCCTCTCTCTTTTTTCCATAAATGCAAGTCAGCAAAAACTGTGCAGAATCCAACAGCTAACAAGAGAAAGCTAATTACAGACTGCTTGTGCTTAACTTCCATGAAATGCACTCAGAACTTAGTTTTCCCCAGCTGTAAGGAGCTGTAGGCCTCTTCCAATCTATCTCCTGTGCTCTGTAGCCTGCAGTTTGGCTGTTGCTTCTGGATCCAGCATCAGATGCTGGCTCATACAACCTTCGTGTTCCATTCATTAAATATGAAAATGTGTTGTGATTTCAGCAAATCCTTTAGGCCAGACAAGATTCCAAGCCATGTGTTTGAAATTGATGAAGACTTTGAAAAGGATGAGGTAAGGAGAAGGTTGGTTTTTTGGTTTTTTAAAAATGTATTCCTGTTAAAAAGCAGGAACGCATTGAAAAGTTAATTTCACAAAGCAAAGCCAGAATTCAGTTCCTGGGGATGGTTTTCTGATGAGATGCTTTCTGCTGTGAAAATGGGATCAAAAGTGAGGCAGTGATTTATTTCAAAGTATGACAAGATAATCTCTTTGAGCCAAGGATCTCCCAAGTTATCTTACTAGGAAGAGGAAAAAAAGGAAGCCAAGTAGTCACACTAAGGAAAACTCTTCATGTCCAGAACTAAAACCGGACAGTCTGTTTTTCAACTACACTGTGATTCTGGGGTTCTCATCTTAGAAAGTTTTGTGGTTTACCACATAACCTGCCATTTTTCATCAGTCCCTTTGACCCACCATGCTGACAGTGTGTCAGTCCTGCTCTGGCCATGCTGTGCCACTGCTGGGAGGCGTTTGCTTCCTCTGGAAGTTGGCATCTTTGTGCTCAGCTGGTTGTAGGGAAGATTTGCAGCCCTGGAGCTCCTCTGTGGGGGTGAGCTGGGGGCTCTGCCAGCTGGGACATCTCAGACCTGGTGATTATTTTGGATGGTGCAGATGCCATGTTTCCTGCACATGCTTCTCACATTTGCTACAGAAGGGATGGGCAGTGTTTTTCTGTCTCGAGTACCACATGGAGGTTAATCCATGCATGTGATATTAGGAAGTTTTTGTTTACAGGGGGAAGGGTTTAGCCCAGCTGTTTAAGATTTCCATGGCACCAATATGTTGCTCCTGAGGAACTTACAGAGGAAAAGGGAACTTTGTTGCAGAGCCAAAAGTTTGGAGGGGCTGTTTCATGCACTTTTCTCAATTTATCAGGGTATGTCCCAGCACACCTCAGGTCTGGACTGCATTGGCTTCTTTATAAATGGAAATGTTTTGTTAAGTTTGGCCTTAATCTTTTTTTGGCTATGTTGCTGGTTTGTATTACATCAGTAACTTGAGGTGCTGCCTCTTCAGTAATATCTGCTCTGGGCTGGAGACATTGCTGTGCACTGTTATCAGTGTGCTTCCGAAAAAGCAAAAGGACAAAAATATGCTATCAAAATTTGGAGACCTTTCTTCTTCTGGCCAGTGTCCCAAATACTCAAACAAGAGCAGTTACTGAGGTCTGTTGTGGAAGAGTATTCCAAGTGCTTTCACAGATGTTTTGACATTGATATCTTTTGGCATGGCCATATCTAAAGGATTCTGTTACAGTTTCCCAACAGAGTATTTGCATTAGAATTGTGTAATAGAAATTCAAGTAAAAGAAATCTCTTGATGAAAAAAGATGAATCATTGTAAAGGAGAAATCATGGGTTGTTTTACCCAGGGAAATAAAGTATCAGAAAATTTACTCTGGAAGTTGGACATGAAAAGAGTGAAAACCTGCCCCTGTGGATGCAGCAGGCTGTATAAACCAGCCTGGGGCTGCCTCTGCTACTGAGTCACTGGAAGCCCCAGGGTGAGATTTTTTCATCACTTAGGGCTCTCATTTCCCTCCCCAGTGGAGGTCATGGTTAGGTATGAGTGGAGAGCCATTCTTACTTTCTGGGGCCATGGGACAGGAGCAGATGGAAATCCCATCTGGTGTGTCAAGAGCAGCCGGGTTGGGTCGCTTGAAACTTTGTGGTTTGATAAATGTGAAATCAGCCAGTTACATTTCAGTTATTTTATTGGGGTTTGGTGGTTTTTGCTGAAATGTAAAATGTGGGAATGACAAAAGGAAATGACAGAGTAAGTTCAGAGTTCTGCATTTTGCAACTTCCTAAACGGATCACCTTGGAAATTTCCATCTTCCCCAGGTTTTGAAATGCTGCATAAGAACCAGCAGTCCTCTTTGCAAAATCACTGTGCAGCCCTGTCAGAATAGGGTTTCTTTTTTTTTTTTCTTTTTTTTTAATTTCTTTTTTTAAAGGTGACCCCATCTAGCCTGTTTTGCCTCTTTATTGGGAAGGGATATCCCTGGGGTTTTTTTTGTGATAGCACTGTATGCATAGCTGTAGCTGTTACACATGCATTCTATTCTACATGTCACTGTATTGCTGTAGTTAAAATGGTATTGCTTTCCAGGTATTGCAAACCCCCTTGTCCAAGGGGAATTTCCTGTTGAAAGCAGTTTACCTGACCTCTTCTTTTTATCATTGTTTGCTGTCTTTCAGGATTCCTCTTCCCTGTGCTCCCAGAAGGGTGGGGTGATAAAGCAGGGCTGGCTGCACAAAGCAAACGTCAACAGCACCATCACTGTTACCATGAAGGTGAGTTTGGTCCTGTTACTCATGAACAAAGCATGAGATGAAGTTCAGGCCACATCTCCAAAGCTCCCAGGAGCACAATAGGTGGGTTTGGATGGGCATCTGCCCCTCTTGTATCTCATGGTGGACTGGAAAACTCTGTCTGGCAGCAGTTTTTGACCCTCCCCTCCCCAGCATGTAAGGCTGGTGCACTTTGCACCATGACAGGCAAGCTGACCAAAAAGGTGAAACATGTTCTAGTAAAGCAAGATTGTTTTCTGGATGAGCAGCTGAGGCCCAGGACAGGAAGGCAACTGGGATAAGTGAAACAGCTGCCTTGCAAAGACAGCTTCCTGAATTGATAGTTTCCTTGCTGGTTGGAAACATGTAGAGAGGCCAGCTTTAAATTAAAATGATAAATCTTTGCTTTTAAAGCTGGGGTGATACTACTGCAGAGGTGTAGCATTACTGACCTAAAAGGAACAGCTGCCTTGTCTCCTGTTCTCTGCTCTTGGTAATCCAGTGTGACATTGAGACTGTGCAGAGATTTTTAATAGTTCCACCACAGGTTTTTGCTGTGGCAGTGAGCCTGTCTGCTGTCCCACCATGCATCTGCCTTGTTACAGCACAGAGAGATTGCTGGGGAGTTATGCCCAATGGTACAGCTGAGGGATGGCTGCAGTGAGGCTCCTTTGTCAGGACATACTAAAAAAAATCTCAAAAAGCCTAATTGTTCCAAGGCTTGATTCAATGAGTTATGCTTTCAGGAGGAGTGGAACAGGATTGTTTATAGGGCTAATTTTAATTTGAGTTTTAAAATGGGCTTGAAGGCTATAAAACAGGATTTTCTGATCTTCTGCTTTTCCAAGCAAGGTTAAAGTAACTTTTTTTTCCTGGAACTTCTGGAGGAGATATCATACATGCTCAAAGCAGTCAGTTGGGTCTGTTCTAGTCTGAGCCTCTGTGGTATTGGTCTTTTTGCCCTGTACCTCAGACCTGTCTTTCAGAGAAATTATCTGGACTACACTGGCTTCAGTTCAATTAATAAGATCCAGAGTGAAACTCTGATATCAAAATACAGAGAATCAGCAGCCATTCTCTGAGCTGTGTCTTACAAAACAGCAATAAGGCACATGTGAGAAAACTGAGGACTTTGACCATCTTCAGCCTTATCACCACTTGGAGAGGCTGCTGTGATGTGTCCACCTTGTGAGTGCTGAGCTGCTGGTGCCTCACACTGTTGCTAAGCGTGTGCAGAGTGTGTTTGGTGCAGAGCTGAACCACAACCAAACTCTCATTAGGCTGCAGCTGCCACCCTTGATTTCAGAGCAACCTTTCCTTTGCAGAGGACTGCCCTGGTTTGGCTCAGCTCCCCCTGTCTGGTTTGCAGTGTGTTGGTGACCTGCACTGCAGCCACAGCATCAGGATTGTCCTTGTGTCCTTCTCTGCCCAAATGCACTTCCCCAGCTCTCTGGCCATCCCTCTGCAATCTCAGTGCTCACCAGCAGCACCTGTAGCCTGATCAGAGGGGATGTTCCCTCTGCTCACAGGTTTATGGTATTAATTTCAAATGATCATCAGCTTCTGACAATGATTTCTGACAGCAGTGCTTGCACAGGGGGAAGATCATAGAAATAGTGTTTGCTGTTGGATTCCACATTTACTTTTGAACAGAGTTCAGCAAATGCAAACTGTTTAGCATGAAATCCCATAACCACAAGGGATATCAACCATGTAATATCTAGACAGAGATCTGTCATGGGTTTCTGTAGCATCCACTGCCAAAATTCCTGAGATTGCTCCAGTGAAGTGCTAAATCAGTGTTCAGGCTGGATTAATGCTTCACATCCTTAGCTTTCCATGTATCCTCATGCTCTGTTGAACTAAAGGTTTAGTTAAATCTTATAAAACTTAAAGCTCAACAGCCCGTGGAGCATCTCTGCAGCTAATTAGTCATCCAAATGATGTCAGAGGTTACCTCAGAAGGGATGGGTTACAGTTCAGGGCACGATGCTCCCTCCCAGTTCTCTGCAAGTGAGTGGGTTTGCTGAACATGTGCTGGTGTCAGTGATGATAGGAGCAGGAAGTTACTTGTGATCTCCCATGTGGGATGAAAAATGCTGTGTTTATTCATAGATCTTCCAGATAGACAGAGCAGTAGAAATACTTGCAGTGCTGCTGGTCCTGGCTTCCTTCATGATTCTCCTAGCACAGATACCCAGCAACTGTGAAATGCACCCTGCTCCTTACAGCATATGGTGCTACCACAATTGCTGCCAAAATGTTCTCCTGAATTACAGTCCAGTAGCTTTTGGCTGACAAGCATGAAGAAAGATGTTCAGAGATACTGGAGAGCTTTTTTTTCTCCATAAAAATCAATGGTACAAGCACAAGAACTCTTCTGAAGTTACTGTTTTTTGATGTAAGAATTGGACACTAAGCCAAAGCCAGTTCATGAAAATAGATTTGTATAAAAAAAATCCAAAGCCACAAAAAACCCAAGCAGTTGAATGGATTGCATTGTCCCTTGGTTTGCATTTGAGTGCCTGGAATTTCCACATGTCTGTTCCTAAGTCTTCCAGACAACTGCTTTGTAATTCTGAGGTCTGTATAAAAAAGGCTCTGGAAGTACCTGCTCTAGGTGGGATGGATCTTCAAGTAATGTGCTGATCTGAATTTACTGTGCAGCATTACTTTGTAAAGATAAATGAGGCTGGAGCCAGCTGGAATGAGCTGGAAGCCCTGGAGCATTGCTTTGGATGGGCAAACTTATAATAACAACAAGGGCATTAAAATTAAAGAAGATGATGGAAATCTCTCTTTGTAAAAGCAAACAACATTCAAATGGATGAATCTGCAACTCTCCAGGGTCAGCAGTGTTTTGTGTTACTGTATTTTCTCAATAGCAGGGAGGGCAGATATGGAAACCATGGCCATGGTTTGTGATGTACAGCAGAGTGAATACTTGCCTGAACAAGAATCTGTATTTTTACAGGTATTCAAGAGGAGGTATTTTTACTTGTCACAGCTCACAGATGGTTCCTATATTCTGAATTCCTACAAAGATGAGAAAATTTCAAAAGAATCCAAAGGCTGCATTTTCTTGGATGCTTGCAATGATGTGGTTCAGGTAGGTGTCCCTTCTGTGTGGCTCTCCATGGACTTACGGATTGCTGGCTCTGAGACAGGCCCACTCTCTCGAGGTCTGGAGGCATGGAATTGCAAACTGACCCAAAGCTGGTCAGCTAAACTGATCAATAGGTCAGTAAGTAAATGATATTACTTTGTCTGGGGCACCTCCCTCCTCTCTTTGCTGCTTGCACCAGCTTCTTGTTTCTTAAGCTGTATCTTGATAAATCCATGCAAACATGCAGTCCTTTGGAATTTAGGACCTGCTCAGGGCTTGCAAGGTTTCAAGAGCAGGTATTTGTACAGGTCTAAATCCTGGGTTTGCTTAGTTGTGCTAGAGTGAAGTGCAGCAGTGGATTGCTGCTCTGCCTTCTGCCCTTGCTGCTTCTGCAGAAGCTTCAAGCTCTGAGTGTGGTGCAGGGCTGCTTAAATTACCCCAGTGGTTTGCTTCAGCATGGATGAGTCAGAGCTGTGAGGTTCCATTTATCTTTCTGAACACAGTAAAAGCAGTAATGCACACATCCCAGTGATGTATGGGATGTACTTCCCCAGTTGCATCAGATTTGCCTGGGCTTCTGGTTGGAAAATGCTGTTTAAAGGCCAGCAGAGCTCCAAAAATCTGCATTGTACCATGTGCTTTTTAAAGATAGATGCCTCTAATTGTCCTGGAGTGCAGCATAACTTTCCATGGCAGACAAATACAGTTTCTGGCTTCACTGGGTAAATATTAAAGGTCTGATGACATCAGAAGGAGCTTGTTCCTGCTCCTTGGTGCAATGTCTGTGCTTCAGTCTGGCTTTCCTTAGCTCAGAGTAGCTGGCCATGGTTCTGTGCACTGCTCAAGCCATGAAGCCCTCTGTGATTGCAGCAGGACTGCTGTGTCAGGGAGGGTGCCTGCCTTGTATTTTGTGGTATTTCAGCTCAGGATGCTTCTCCAGAGAGGAGCTGTGTGGCAGGTGCTGTGCTGGGTTTTGGAGGATAATGGAATATGAATCTCCTGTTTGTCTGTTCAGTGTCCCAAGATGCGCCGCTACGCGTTTGAGCTGAAGACAATAGACAAGTACAGCCACTACCTTGCTGCTGAAACTGAGCAGGAGATGGAGGAATGGCTGGTAACTCTGAGGAAGATCATTCAGAGCAATACTGAGAGTTTGGTGCAAGAGAAGAAGGATGCTGTGGAATCTGTGCAAGGTCAGTTTATAAACAAACACCTCCCTTCTCCAGCAGGATGCAAGCAGTGTGCCTGGAGAAGTGCATACTGTACTGTTTCTAAAGCAAGAATTGTGGCTGACACACAGTATCATGCAAAGGGGCTTAGTATGACACAGATGATAGTCTGAGGAATGAAAGTGGAGGGAAATGTGACCCTTCTTCTGGATGGGAAATCCATGGCAAAGTTTCAAGGCTCCTGGAAAATTGGCTCTGTGCTGAAGTTCTGCTTTGGACAGACCTGGCAGACTGTAATAGTACACTTTGATACTGGTATTGCATGGAAAAATCTTACTCCCAAGGAATGGAAAAGTCTCTGTAAACTGTTTCTGTGCTATTGTTAGCAAATACTGCAGGAGGCTTTCTGGCAGAGCAGTGCTCCTGCAGTTGTTTTGAACATCTGTTTCTTGTGTCCTTGCAGATGATGAATCAAGCACGCAGGGAAAGTCAGAGAACATCATGGAGAGCCTGGAGAGAAGCATGCATCCAGAACTGATGAAGGTATTGTGTTTGCAGGATCACTGTCCCCACCCACAGCTACTTCTGTCCAGCTTATCTGTGAGAGGGGTTTTCTACTTTCTGTGTCTCCAGATCTGGGGGAGCTGGGCAGGCACCAAGCCCTGGTGGGGTCTCTGTTATCCCACCTGTCTGTCTCAGGGATGGAGCCCCCTGGTTTAAGGCTGCATGTTCCTCACCTCCAAGTGTGGTTGCCTGCTTCTGCCTGCTTTTTCCTTCAGCACAGCCACATCTCTGTACTGTCCTTGCACTATGTCAGTCCTTTGCATCAGCTCATGTATCACAAAGGCAACCTGAGGAATAGTTATTTTGTTTTGATTCAGTTCTTTCCTGATAATCAGTGTTTGCCTCTGTGTGGTCAGGCTCTAACATCAATGCCTTCCTTTGTCCTAGTATGGAAGAGAAACAGATCAACTAAACAAACTGAGCAGAAACGACGGAAGACAAAACATCTTTTCTTTTGACCCAGAAGTCCAGGTAAACATTCCCACATTTGCCAGTGTGAGGTTTTGCTCACTGTGTTGTTGCCTCTCTTATTCCCTTGCATGGCCACAGCGTTTGCCTGCAGAAGCAGCATGTTTCCAGTGGAGAGCACAAGTGCAGCCCAAATTCCTGTCAGTGAGCGCTGAATGAGGTATCAGTGCTCAGATACAGGGAAGAGTTGCAGCAGCCCCACTCATGGCCTCCCTCCAGCTTTGCTGGCATTTGTGTGATGCATCTTGATGTTGCTGGATTTCAAAGCAGATTTTCTCTGGGGCTCTGAGAAGTTCTCATCCTTGCAAGAAGAAGTGGTACTGCAGGGATACCTGCAGTGCTGCAGGGCTCAGCACATCTGGTGCAGGGAGCAGTGGTGGCAAAGGCCACAACAGGGGTTTACAGGGAGAGTCTCCAGGGAGTTTTCAGATGTAGGGACAGACAAACTGAGAAAAACACCCTGTGCTGGTCTGATGCACTGGAGCAGGGGCTCATTGTCTATTGGCCTGTTTTTTTCTTGGCTTTGAACTGGAATTCTCTGCCAGGGTCGAGGTGTGGGATTTCAGTGGAATGAGCTGCAATTGCTAACAGAGTTTTAGAGAACTGTTCCAGAGTATGTCATTCTTTCTAGTTCTCTGTCTGGTTTGGCATGTTCACACCTGTAAAATAGAACTTCTGGTTTAACAAGGAAATGTAATTAGTCTTTAAAAGGTTTTGTTGTACAAAATGAGCTTTTCTCTTGGCAGTTCTTTAGAGTCTTTAGCAGAAGGAAGATAATCATCCCAGAGGCTTTTTGGTTCCTTTTTTTTTTTTTTTCAAGAGAAGCTCTGAGAAGCTTCCTATATTCTAGTTAGATAATAAAAATGGAAATATTACTCGGTGTGGAGCGTCTAAGATAACTTCTTTTACCTAACCAAATGGTTAGGCTGAATTCACTGCCCTCTTGGAGGAGGGTGGAGGTGGAGGCACAGAGCAGGCGTGGGTGTTCTGGGCTAGGGAGGAGGAGATGATAACAGAGACTGTTTGGATTCCCCAGCCAGGCAATCTTTGCTGTTTCTACCCATGCCAGTTCCTGCTGTGCAGCTGGACATGCCTTCCACTTTGAAATACTGCTCACAATCCCATGTGTGCCTTCTCTGTATCTCAGGCACAGGGGCCATCTCTGACCTGGTCACACCTCCATGGGGGAAGATGCTTTCCTGATTGTAGCGTTGTCTTATGTTCTGCTTTCTTCCTCAAGCTCCAAGTGGTGTTTGGGAAGATCCCCCGGGTTACAACAAAGCAGGAAGGAACTGAAATCATTCTGAGGTTTAGTTTGCTGTGCTCTACAAAACAGATTGCTAAAAATTAATACATACCCATGAATTCATGTCTTGAATACCTTTGTGTAGCATCACCAAATTGCACTCACTTGTGAACGCCTTGTACCTTTTGGACCACTTTAAAAAAATTGATAAAGATAGTATTGGCCATAATGTGGTCCCTTAACATTAATCAGGGGGTTGTTTTCTTTTTTCATGAGACCAGATCTGTTTGTTTGCTGTCTAGAGACTCGATTTCTCAGGGATTGAGCCGGATGTGAAGCCTTTTGAGGAGAAGAGCAGCAGGCGCTTCGTGGTTTGCTGCCAGGACTTCTCCCTCAACCTCCTCGCTCAGCTGAGTGACAGGGCAGAAGAAGGACCCACCAATGTAAGGGGAGCTCCAGCATGTCCTGCTTTGTCTTCTTTCCTCTCACCAGCAGGAAAATACCTTGGCAAATTAATCTGGGGGTGGGTAAAGCAATCCCATTTTGCCATGAGCACCAGTGGGATCTGGACAGGCAGTGACTGCTGGCCCAGAGTCTTTGCAGGATTTGTTTGCCTTGGTATTTTGGTGTTCCAAAAACGTGTTTGGGGACAGGGTCTGCACTGACATGCCTCAGCCTGCCAGAAACTGAGACTGCTGGGAAGCCTGTGGCTGAGGGGCACAGGGAATGGCAAGTGTGTGTCTGCCAAATTCTGCATCCCTGTGAAAGTCCTCTTGGCAAATGATTAATCTCCATCTCCAAACCACTCATGGCTGTGTTTTATTTCATTTCCCCTAATGGCAAGGGATTTCCCTGTTCTGGAACCTTCTTCTGACTCCCAGCCTAACTATTCACAGACACTTTATTATTTGCATTTGTTATTGTGCCAAAGTTGTGCCTTAGCCTAAAAACTCTCGTATTTTCTGAACCTCTGATGTCTGTAGACAGCTATTACATCTCACCTCAGCCTTTGTTCTGCTGGGCTGAACAGACCAGTCTCCTCCAGTCTTTCCTCCCAAAACAAATCCCTGCTGTCACATCGTGCACTTGCTCTGGCTGGAGTCAGCCCTTCCTGCAGGGGTGCAGAGCAGCAGGGGAGCCAGAGGCACCAGCACTGCTCCATCTCTACTGGTGCTGCCCTGTCTGATGCCTGGCAGAATCACAAAGGCTTTTTTGTGGTGGTTTCATAGTGGCAGCTCACAGCTCTGATACACAACACCAGGCTCAGTAACTCCCAGCAGACGGATGCATTGCTGATAGCAAAGATTCTTGTTATCCATCCTTAATCAGCTCCAGAGTGAGACCTAATCAGCACATTTTCAGCATTGATGTCATGCCTCCAAGTCATGCTGTAATGTCTTGGGCATGCTACAGTTTTATCTTCAGGCCTGCATTTTTATCTTTCCATGGATGCACGCCTACTAGGGTGTTTGAATTAGAAATACATGAATTACTGCCACTTGCCTGGTGCTGTCAAGGTCAGTAGCTACAAAGAAGTTGGCAGATTTTGCACATGCATTTCCTCAGCAGTGTCAGCCTTGTATTTGAGCTCTCCTGGCTGGGAGAGCTAGCTTTCCTCCTGGGAGAGCATCTGAGGAACATTTTGAGTGTCACAATTGAGCCATCCAGAACTGATGGACTTTGAAAAATAAATCTAGTGATCATTAGCAGGTGATCAGAAATACTCTCAAGCTGATTTCTTTCTCATTGCAAAATGATAAACCGTTCTGATAAACTGAGTTCATCTTTTCTTCCTGACTTCATAGTTTATCACTTAGGTAAAATACAAATGGATTTCATTCTTTGTAATTCATATAGCTTTGTTCAAACTGACTAGATCAAAATGCAAGAAGGTGAATTGAAAAAATAGATCTGTATATTTATAAAGCAAATAAATATGGATTGTGTGTCACAGTTCTGTAAAATGCTGGTGTACCAAACTAAAGGAGCAAACAGAAGCAGAAGGTTCCCAGTTTCCTGAGCAGGGAAAGCAATGCATGCTGATACTCTTGAGCCTGTGCCGTGCATTTTTTATGACCCTCATATTCAATAAAATTTCCAGGTTGAGCCCTTTTTCCTAAGCTTGGCATTATTCGACCTGAAAAGTAATTGCAAGATTTCAGCTGACTTCCACGTGGACCTGAACCCTCCCTGTGTCCGGGAGATGCTGCTGGACAGCTCAGAGCCCAGAGCAGAGGGCACCCAGGGCCACTGTCCTGGCCAGAGCCTCGTGCACGGGGTCCCCGAGTCCTGCCTGCGCTACATAAAACGGGTGAATATCTCACTTTCTCCTCATCCTGTGTCACTGCTGAGGCTTTTCAGTGCCTCTGAAGTGTGTTGTTACCCACAACTTCTGGTGTGGTAACCAGAAGCCAGCTTTTCTGTTGAGTTTTGGTCAGTGTTGAAGCTGCCATGCAGGGCTGGCTGGCAGGGACGGGCAAAGCGCCAGGAGAGTTTTCCAGGACTTGGCCACGCTCCAGCCTGGGGAGCCCCTGTGGCCCAGGGCAGGGTGTGTGGGCTGTGGGAAGGGCCAAACCCTGTGGTGCACTTTGGGGTCCTGCTGTGTGACAGCTGCTGCCTCTCTGTTGCAGGGGGTGTTCTCTGTGACCAACCCGCACGCAGAGATCTTCCTGGTGGCCCGTGTGGAGAAGGTGCTGCAGGGCAGCATTGCCCACTGCGTGGAGCCCTACATGAAAAACTCTGACCCTGGGAAGGTATGGGGTGAGGCCATGGCAGTGTCCACTGAGCAATGCTGTCTGCTGTGCAGGGAGCAGAGTGGGCTGAAACAGGGGGTGTTCTGCAGCTCCTCAGTTTCTTTCTGGCAAATACAGTGTTTGTCCATTCTGTTTGCACTGTTCCCAGGCTGGCTTCAGTTGGGCTGTCCTGGGAGACCTGATTCCTTCCCCTGGAAAGAGGCAGAGGATTTTTAGAAAGAGCCAAGCATTTGGGGCCAGATCTTTCCCCATTACTCTTCAGCAAGCCAAAGTCTAGGCTGGCAGGAAAAAGTGGGACACTTCATCCCCAGAATGAAGTGTCTGCATAGAATCATGGAATCCTTTATCTTGGAAAAACCCTATAAGATCATTGAGTCCAACCATTAACCCAGCACTGTCAACCCCACCACTAAACCTAAGCACCACATCTACATGTATTTTAAATACCTCTACCACTTCTCTGGGCAGCCTGTTCCAATGTTTGACAACCCTTTGAGTGAGGAAATTTTTCCTGACAACCAAGGGAGAGGCCCTGCGGATGCCACCAACATCAGTGTCTGCATGCCAGGTGGAGCTGATGCTGCCTTGTCAGGAGTAGTTCCTGAAAAGTCAGTTACAGAATACCTGGTAATGATGGCATTCTCTTGGCACACTTTGTGAGTCTGTATACAATGAGCCAGTTGCAGTCAGCTTTGGAAAATAAACTACTACCCTTTGGCAAATAGAGCACTAATACCCTGACAGTTCACTCCTGAGGAGGTTTAACATGACTGCCCACAAGGTTTGCCAGGTAACAGCTCTGGTGGTGTGAAGTGGCAGACGGGGCTGTCTGTCTGTCTGTCAGCTGTGCTGGTGCCTGGGGAGCAGATGGGGAGATGCCCTTCCCTGGAAACTGCAGCACCCTTCACTCCTGTGCCAGGGCGGCCTCAAGGTCCTGGCACACCCTGACCTGCCTCTCTGGTGTTTTGCAGACTGCCCAGAAGGTCCATAAGGTGGCCAAGCAGGTGTGCAGCCGTCTGGGCCAGTACCGGATGCCCTTTGGCTGGGCTGCCAGGTCAGTGCCTCGGGCTGGGCTGGGCTGGGCTCTGCCTTGGGCTGGGCTCTGCCTTGGGCTGGGCTCTGCCCACAGTGGGAGCTGCTGCTGCTGCTGCTGCTGCTGCTGCTGCTGCTGAGGGTGACCTGGGACATGGTTGGGCAAAGGGCCAAGTGACTCAAGTCAGTGAAGCTGCAGCCGAGGGCAGAGTTTGGCTCTGACTCCCAAGAGAGAATTGGGATTGGCCTGAAGTGCTCTATCTAGAATTAGAAACAAAATATTAAAAGTAAACAGTGCTGGAGCTGGGAAGGCAGTAACCTTCCTACTGACCTGCAGCTACTGCTATCAGGGCAGAGCATTCCTGGGGACAAAATGCACTGTCCCATGCTACCAAGGGAATCTCTGCAGAAATTCCCTCCTGGCACCAGCCATTGCCAGGGACAGGAGGAGAGCAGAGGACTTCCCAGCCTGGCACTGGCAATCAAACAGGGTTTGTTTTCCATCTTAAGCTCTGCTTTAATTAATGTTCTTGGGAATGGCTGGAGGTAGTGATCCCATTCTCTTGCTGTTCTTTTACTGAGACTGATAAATATGTCAGTGCCAGCTCTCTTAAATCTCAGTCAGAGGAAGGCCTGAAGGCAAGATCATCCACTGCCTCCCAGTGCTAAATTGCATTTGGGTGCTGACAAAAGGGATGGGAATGACATGGGAACACAGAAAGCTGTCACAGTGGGCTGGAATTTGGGGGTATATCACTTGTAATGTGTATTCTTGAGCTGGATGTTCCTGGGATGCTGACTGCTCATCTTTGAGATGGTGTTTTTGGGATGCAACTGGGTCCTGGCAGCCAGCACTCAGCCCTCTTCCAAGTGGGCCCTCACTCTAATGGTGGGCTCTGGGTGGGCATTGACTTTGACTGGCTTCAGGTTTGTTCCTGCTGGGTGAAGAGCTGTCTTTGGACACCGAGGAGCTGAGTGGCCTGGTGCAGGGAGCTGCACCCCTGGAACATTTCCCCTGTGGGTCTTGGAGGAAAGTATTTGCACAGAAGGGGAGTGCAGATGCTTTAATGTTCTTATGATGCACAGACACCCATTATTTTCAAGGGCAAAGATGCTGGTGTTCATCCAGGCCAAAGTCCAGTCTCCTGCTCTGGCTTCAGGAGGAAGCTGGTGGATGTCCCCAGACTGGTTTTAATCATACACTCCTTTCCTAGGAGGATTTCTGTGCTCTGACCCCATATGCAAGTGGGAAGATGCTTTACCACTTGGTGTTACTGAGAGGGGATGGAAGGGTGTTTGTGGTTGTGGACCAGGCTTGGAAATGGGCTGAATGGCTGGAGAGAGGGGAAATGAGTGATGTCCCATGAGATTTCATGTGACACAGCTGCAGCCTGGGTGGGGTCTAAGCACCACATCAGGGTGGGAGAGCAGTCAGGTCTGTGGTACTGGGGGCAGTCACAGGCCAGTGAACCTCTCCCCTGATGAGCTGCCTTTCAGATGTGTCAAACACCTCAGTGCCTGTGTATTTACCAACATTCTGAAAATACACCTCTTCTTTTCTTCAGACCAGTTTTCAAAGACTCCCAGGGCACTCTTGATGCTGATGGAAAATTCTCACCCTTGTACAAGCAAGACAGTGGCAAACTCTCAAATGAAGACATGCTGAAGCTTTTAGCAGAGTATAAGAAGTAAGTGTGAGAGACTGGTGCAGGGGCTGGGCAGGCATTTTAACATGCATTTTTAAACAGTGAAGTGTAAGCATGAGATGATAATTTCTAAAATAGTTGGAGGGTAGCAAAAAATGCTGATGATGTGCTCAGCACCTGAGGTTTCTGGGTTCACACTCTTGTTCCTTTCTCCCTAACACAGACCAGAGAAGACAAAACTGCAGATCATTCCAGCCCAGTTAAACATCATCATCAAAGACATCCCACTAGACTTCACAAGTAAGGATCTTTGATCTTAACAAAAATTCTGGCGGCTTGAGCCTCAGGAGTTGATGCTTCTGGGGGGGATTTGGCTGGTTCATTAACAAGAGTATCTTGGAGCTGCAATGAGAAATTCAGCTCAACCACTGACTTGTAAGTCTTTCTGGTGCATTCTGTGCAGGAGATTGGGTCCAAGTGCAGAGATTTACGTCTGCTTTACAGTTTGGCCATCACATCCTAAATCCAAAGGAAGCCAGCTCCCTGCTTTTGCACCAATCTCATATGACGTTTTTGATCCATAACATTGTAGGGCTTTACAAACATGGTCAGTGTGATGCTTTACCTTCCATTTCAAGAAACTGAAGCAAGGAAAGGATTTGTGATGTGTTCACTGTCATTCCATGGGCTTTTGGCAACTGCTGTCACAGGTTATATTGGCTAATCTCCTGTCAGAAAGGCTTTCCTAGTGGACCTATTTTTTTCTATTCTTATTCTCTTCCAGATTGTTTCACAGCTTCTTATATTCCTATAAAGCCTTTTGACAAGGGCTGTGAGGACTTTGCAGTTGAAGTGGAGGAGCTTGTCCCAGAAGTTGCAAAATACTGTTACCCCTTCACTGTGTACAAAAACCACCTCTATGTCTACCCCTTGCACTTGAAGTATGAGAACCAGAAGGTGTTTGCAAAGGTCAGTGACCTGGGAGTGAGCTGGGGAGTCACCTTCAGCCAGGCTTGGTGTGGGCCGGGGTGATGCTGCTGCTCATCCTCCTGTTCTCCCCCGTTTCAGGCTAGGAATATTGCTGTCTGTGTTGAGTTCAGGGATTCAGATGAAGCTGATGCCAGGCCATTAAAGGTGGGTTGATGTTGCCTGTTAACGGTGCTGCTGTTTGGCCACTGCTGTGTGCTCTGTACCAGCCAGGCTGAGCAGGGCAGGAGAAAAGCACTGAGTTTCCATGATCACTGGTTTAATTTGGCCAGCTCATTTAGGGTGGCAGGACCCTGAATTCAGCTCTTCATTTGTGTTTCTAGTGCATTTATGGCAAACCCGGGGGCCCTCTGCTGACCACAACCGCATTTGCTGCCGTGCTGCATCACAACCAGAGCCCGGAGTTCTATGATGAGGTAAAAGCAAAATGTGGGAAACAGCAGATTTCCCTGGATGCTACAGTGCCAAGGGGCTTTTCAGGATACCTCCTTTTAAAGGGCTGGGTGAAATATGGGTGAAGATAATCACCAGCCCTTTGCCTCAGCAGAAAGGCTCAGCAAAGCCAGAGCCTTTGTCAGTTTTTAATGTCAGTTTGTTTTCTGCTGTCTTTACTGTCACGCTTTGTGCACTCCAGTCACACACCCCCATTAATATGTAATGTTGCAAATGTGATGAAAATGTTAGGAGTTATTTAAGATGGGTAAGAATGTGTCGTGTGTAACTGCATACAACATAACATTTGTGAAATGAAATAGAACTGAAATATTACTCCACAACTAAAAATACAGTCTGATCTATCATGATATCATTTTAGATTAAAATTGAGCTTCCAATTCACCTCCATCAAAAGCATCATTTGCTTTTCACCTTCTATCATGTCAGCTGTGAAATTAATACAAAGGCAACATCGAAAAAACAAGACACCGTTGAAACTCAAGGTATGTTCAATGCTTAAATTACTTCTGTTGGAGTGTAAAAGGCCAAGATAAAACAAATGTAGGGACATGAAAACAAAATGTGATTAACATACCAGTCTATCTGAATTTTCTTTTCTAATTACCACCTAATATAAAATTGTAGGTCTAAAATGGAAAAAGCTCAGTGTTTTTAGTTTTTATTAAAGCTTAAATTTTTGCTGCAGTCTGACAGGTTTTTCTGTATGTTCCTGACTTGACTTGCACAAATGTGCTGTTGTCAGGCACGTCACCAGTAAAAGCTTGCTGTGAGATCAGGGTCTCAGAGGCTGATCCTACCAACACTAGGCATGTGCACACCTGGGTCCCAGTGCTTGGGAAGCCTCTCCCTTCATCCATTCCTCAAAGGACCCTCATCATGGTGCACAGCCATGGCTCATGCACTATTCCTGCCCCTCACACCCACTCCTGCTCCATGCTGTGTCTGAATTTTGTTCACCAGGTAAAAGGTGCATTAATGACGCTGACAGGGTTGACCCCTTGCTGGAGCCACTTGCACAACTGCAAGTTTGGACTCCCCAGGGTGAGACAGAGCTCTTTCTGAGCTGGACATGTCCCACAGTGTGTGTGCTGACTGTGCTGCCCTGGTTGTCTCTGCAGTGGGGTTTGCCTGGGCGCCGCTGCTGAAGGACGGGCGCGTTGTCACCCTGGAGCGGCACCTGCCCGTGTCCTCCACCCTCCCAGCTGGGTACCTGGGGCTGCCAGACACCGACTCACGCAAGGTAGGAAGGCTGTTTGAAGTGGGCTTGAATGCAAAAGGAAGAGGAAAGTTGAGCTTTTGTTAACACTGTAAATTCTAGGTTTCTGTTGGTGCTTTGATCAGCTGAACAGATCTCCACTGCAGGGCACCCCCAGAGCTTAAAGTTCTTAGGGATGGGAGACAGGACACTTTTAATTCCACTTTCTCTGGTTGTGCAGGTTGCAGAGGGCATTTTTGTGGTGGGCTGGGCTGTTGCAGGTGGCACAGAGCAGGGAGGGGAGCCTGTGCTCTGTGTGTGTGTTTTCTTGGGGAAGGTGGTGTTTGTGCTGGGGGTGCATCCCTTCTTCCACCCCAGCCAGTTCCTTCTGACCAGGTGTCTGCACAGAGCCCCCTTCTCACCACAGTCTGAAACCAAGTACTTGAATGTTGTCTGTTCACAGCAGCCCAGCATAGATGCAAAGTGGGTGGATGGAGCAAAGCCACTGTTTAAAATCAGAATCCATTTGGACTCGACCATTTACACCCAGGTAAGTCAAGCGCCTTAAAAACGTCCAGCACAAATGCAAAGGAAGAGACTGCTGTGTCTCTACTGCTGCTGAGCCATAGGTGGTGTGGGAAAGAGGGCCCTGGTACCTGGCTTGCAAAGCAGCACTGAGAAACCTCTGGATCAGCATGGCTGGGATTGCTTGCAGGGATCTGCTCCTTGACTGGATGGGGTGAGATAATTGTTTGACTGGATGAGCTTAGGGAGGAGAGGCTGATGTTTCCTTTTGCAATGGCCAATTGCACTAAAACTAGCAGGACCATTTGAGCAAATGAGCTGCTTTGATGGTGCAAAAGAGAGAACTGGTGGATGTGAGAGGTTTCCCCAAACTGTGGAATCATTAACATTGAAAAGACCCCTAAGATCATTGAGTCCAAGCTAGTATTAGACTTTTTATTAAGTTTTTTTTAAAAAATAAGTTCTCTGATGACAACAACAGACACAGGAAAACAACAGTCCTGGTTTCCCTTTGAAAGCAGTTCAGGCTGTTTTAGCAGTCCTGGTGTGTTCTTCTGTCTTTTGGTAGTGGTGGACTTCCCTAAGTTTCGTGTGATGTGCAACAAAGATCCTCAGCACATTCTCTGGGGCACCTCCTGTCTGCACTGCTCCTGGGGGAATGCCCTTGGCTGCATGTCATCAGCTACATTTACATTCAGAGCAAATGGCTTTCAGCATCCAAATCTGTTTTGGAGCTTCTGTACAGCACTGAGAGCAGAATAGTAGTTGTGCTTCCCACCAAATTACATTTCCAGATGCTTTGGAAGTGTAATTTCCAAAGGGAGTCTGCCTCAGATGGACAGTAGGAGGCTGGTGATGCAGTGGTGAGGCAGTTTGAGAGCTGCAGCTGTTGAGAGTGCTTCTGTTTCTCCAGGCCAGTGTTGGTTGGGGGTTGGGGCTCAGGGCAGTACAGCCACAGGAGAATTTTAACACTGCTGGAAGTTCTGTGTTTCATATTGAGGTTAGTTGGGAGCCAGGGGCAGAGCAGTGGATGGGTGTGTCAGACAAGACAGGGAGCAGTCCTGGGAGATGGCAGCTGGGGATCAAGAGTGCCACTGGCAGGGACATGGGGTTTGCTGGGGACATGGTCACTGCTGTAGGTAAGGCACCAGATTTCTGAGTGCAAGTGACAAAGTAGGGGCTGACAAATGTTGGGGCTGCTGAACTGACCTTGTTTGTCTTTTCCAGGACATGCACTTGCACAAATTCTTCCACTACTGCCAGCTGGTTCAGGCGGGAGCTAAGGAGGTGCCAGGAGAGCTTGTTAAATACCTGAAGGTGAACAGTGCCTGTCACTGGGCTTTGTGTTTTTGCAGACTGTCAGCAAACACCCAGAACCCTACCCTGTGGGAACACATCCTTGCTGGGGCTGGTACATTGTGCAGTACCCTTATTTTTGCTTTATCCTTTCAAATAGGCTACTATTTAAATGAAATGTTTTTTCATGTCCCTACATTCATTTTACCTTGTCAGATGATTTTCTGTGTGCTGCTTCCCTCTGCCTTCCACAAGGGATAAAACGAGCAGTCAGCATTGCTCTGCTGTGCTCGTGGCAAAGCTTCCTCCTGGTCGACTCACACACTCCTCCCTTGCTGCTCTTGGTTTGATTCAGACCTTTAAACCGTAGCACAATTCCTTGTTTTCTGGAAGCCCATTCAAAACAGGATTTTTTTTCAGGCTGAAAAAGATCTGTGAGATTATCAGCCAGTTAAACTTGAGCAGAGGTGACCTATGACCTCGACTCAGATTTTCGGTAATCACTGCAGCATGAGTAAGGGCTTTGGAGCAGGTCCAGTAAGGGCTTCTGCAGGGAATATTATTTTTGGCTATTTACTGTCCTTGTTTCCTTCCGTAACTGCCTGTTTTTGGGAGTGCTGCTATAGCTACAGCTCCACTTCCAGTGGTGGGGATGTATCACCACAGGGTTACTTAATGTGTGTCAGAAAATGTATAAATATTTTAAGAAATGGAAATAATAGCAGGTTTTGAAGCCAAGCACTAAAACCCCAGTAGCTTTGTTGTGAGCATTTTGCCAGGTCCGAGCCCTGCTGAGCCCCAGCACTCTCCCTGCAGCCTACAGACAGGGAGATGTGTGTAACCACAAGTGAG
Organism: Drymodes brunneopygia; assembly: GCA_013400955.1. NCBI lineage: Eukaryota > Metazoa > Chordata > Aves > Passeriformes > Petroicidae > Drymodes > Drymodes brunneopygia. The sequence continues at coordinate 1,268,881 of VZTZ01022849.1, read as the reverse complement.
GGATTCTTCACCATCACCACCTCAACAATTTCAGTAATTTAAATAGCTAGATACAGATTTTAAAACCTTTTGTTAGGTTTGCAGGTTTGAAAACTGAAAATGGAACGTGCTGTCTTTCCTAGACTCATATCATGAGCTTCAGGCATGAGAGCTCTGTGAGATCGCTGGAGAGCCTATGCATGAGATGTTCTTGACCTTCACCAAGTGCCTTAAACCCCATTTTAGATAGCAAACTATGCTCTGTGAAAAGAAAAGTCTCTCTGAAAGTCATTGGGCAGCAGTTTTTCATGCTCCAAAGGCATTTGTGGAAATGGGACTTCAAAAAACTGGCACAAGTGATTGGAAGACTTGAGAGCAAAACTTTAGCCTTAAATTCTGGGCTTTTCAGATCAAATAGCAGCATGTGACCTTTAATTAAGTCATAGCTGCCTGGACACATCTGAGAGGAGGATTAATACCTGCCATGAGTGATTGATGTTGCTCCCTGAAGGTTTGCAGCTGGGATCTGTCACCTGGCAGGAGGCAGCAAGTCCTGCTATGGGTCCAAGCTCCCCTGTCCTCCAGTGGGCTGAGGCATTTCCACACCCTGAAACCTTTGCTAATGCCTGTCCCATTGCCACAGAAATGTCTGCAGACTGTAAATGTTTAACATCTGCGAAATGTTGAACTAAAAGTGTCTGTGTTTTGAACATTTGTTTTAGTGTTTGCACGCGATGGAGATCCAAGTAATGATTCAGTTTCTACCTGTAATTCTTATGCAACTATTTAGAGTCCTCACAAACGTGACGCAGGAGGATGAAGTAGCTGTCAACTGCACCATGTGAGTGTTAGATGAACCATTCAGAGACACATGCAGAGCCACAAATGGCAGTGCAAAGCAGGGTCTGATTTGCCAGTACAGGGTGCTAAGTGACAGCACTGGCTGTCCCCTGCTGCTCTCTTCTCCTGGTTCATGTGGGTGTCATGGGGGCATTGTGGGGCTCTTGTTCTGGGAGTTGAGTGAGGAAAAACGTTGTACTTTAAAGATATTCCTGGTTTATTTCTCAAAAGAGAAGGGGTTTGGTGGCTTTGGGAGCCGAGTTACTGTCGTATCAAAAGGCTCCGGAGTGCCCAGGCGTGTCCCAGCTGCAGCAGATGTGGGGAGCACTGTCCTGGTCTGATCCCGGCACACCAGTCCCTGGCCTGTCACTGGGCCCTGGTGCCAGGATTGCTCCTGGTGCCGGGTGTGTCGTGCTGCAGCTCCAGCTGTGCCGGCTCGGAGCTCCAGCGCTGCTCCAGCGGCCCCGAGAGGGCAGCACTGGCCCAGGAGGGAGCCCCAGCAAAGGCACCGTCCCTGCCTGGCCCCAGCAGCCACCCCTGGAACCAAGAGATGCACTAAAATGTGCACAAGAGATGTGCTAAAACGTGCGCAGGAGATGCGCTAAAACATGCGCGAGAGATGCGCTAAAACGTGCGCGAGAGATGCGCTAAAACGTGCACGGGAGATGCGCTAAAACATGCGCGAGAGATGCGTTAAAACATGCGCCTTCCTCGCGCGGTGCTGTCGCAGTGAAGCTGCCGTGCATGGGGGTTTCTGGATGTCATCCTCCTCTGGTCCCAGCACACTGCGTGCATCCCTGTTCCAGAAGCGTCCTGCTCCCATGGAGCTGGAGGCTGGAGCTGAGCCCTGCTCCCCAGGGATGGGTGCCTGTTCAGTCACAGCCCTGCGCCCTTTGATGCAGGTCATGAGAACGTCTCCTTTGTGGAGCACTGTAATTCCACTCTGCTTGAAGCACCAGAGGGTGAGGATAGGGGGAGCAGGTGACCCCAGGTACCTGTTGGGTGACCAGCTCCCACCTTCATTTCCAGAGATTTTTGTCAAAGCTTCGCCTGATACTTTCCAGTTTGTCAGTAGCTTTCTGTTTAGTGACATCTCTTTTCTCATCAGATTTTCATAGTGGAATTAAAAACCCACTGTATCTGATAAATGGCATGTAAACTCCTCCTTGTGGTTTGGCCTGTGGGGTCTGTGACAACACGCAATAGTTTGTTGTTCCCTCTGGCTGGGAGTGGAATGTAAATCCCCAGTACTGGCTGGGGAAACCAGGCTCTTGCTGCCTTGATCAGCTGCCTGGGAGTGTGTCCAGAGGGCTGGCATGTTCTCCAGGGTCTGCTTGGCCTTCCCACACTGCAGGGCAACAGCCCAAAATAATCCAGTGCATGTAACAAGGAGCATATGATGTAAATAAATTAAAAGAAAAAATAGGAGGCTTCCAGAATTAATAAATTCTGGGAATGCAAGGAGGTATCAGATTATAACAATGATGGACAATGTTCTGTCTCGCCTCCTCATGCAAGGAGTCTTGAGTGTTAAATTCAGCTTGTCTGGGTGATTCCTGGGCCAGCACAGCAGTGGAGAAGAGGCTTTGGGCATCTCATCTGAGTGCTTTGTGCAAGGATGCTGCAGGAGCTGTGTGTGGGGCTCTAGGCCTGCAGGAACTGGCGCTCTGCAAGTTAGGCCATGCCAGCAGTGAGGCTTTTGGGGCTGAGCAGGATGGGACACGTGTTGTCTGCTTTTGTGAGGTAGAGGAACTTGCCCTCGTGTTGCATGCTGAGCACGAACCACATTTCTCCCCAGGGTTCTTCTGCACATCGTGTCCAAGTGCCATGAAGAAGGTCTAGACCACTACCTGCGCTCCTTCATCAAGGTCAGTCACAGCAGTCTGCCCCTCAGGCCTCCCTGCTGGGGGCAGGCACCCCCTGACCCTGCTCTTCTTGCCTCAGTACGTCTTCCGAGCCGAGAAACCGAGTGCCAAGCAGGCGAAGATGACCCATGAAACCCTGGTGCTCTCCATGGCCACCATCTTGAAGCAGTCAGCAGATTTTCTAGCCATCAATAAGCTGCTCAAGGTGAAGTATTGGCAGTGCTTGGCTGCCAAGGGTAGAGGGGAACAAAAGGGGGTCTGGTATAAAGCTCTACACTTACCCCCATCTAAACCCACTGCAGGGGCAAAGCTGCCAAGGCAGCTCCTGGCATCCATGTCCTTGAGGTTCTCCCCTTAAAACAGAGATGGATTCTTGCAGAGAAGCTCTGTTTAGGCTCATGGCAGGAGACAGCAAAAGGTTGTTCATTTTGCCAGTTTTACCTGTTTTCCTCAAGCCACACTCATGGGAGGCAGACTGAAATTCTGCCTCTCTGGGCCTTTGCAGGGCTTGTACACCAAACTCTGCTGGTTCTTGGCAGGGTGCATTGGGGTGCAGAGGGGCTAAATCTATTCCCACCCTAAGACTGGCAGGACATCTCTGGGTAGCCAAGGCATCCATTCCAAGCCAGCTGTGCAGCTGTGCTTATGAAAAGCCATTTGTGAGCTCTCCCTCCCACACAGGTGCTTCCCCACATAATCAGGGAATATCAGTCATGTTCAATCCTGCTGGAAAAAGTAATAGTATTCTTTGTTCATTCTAGTACTCGTGGTTCTTCTTTGAAGCACTGGCAAAGTCCATGGCAATGTACTTACTGGAAGAAAACAAAATCAAGGTAAAAACGAATTTGGTCAATGCTGCATTACAGAACTGTCACAAACTCCTCCAAAAGCTTTTCTGAAAAGCTGTCGATACTATGATGATTTTTTGCCTTTTCTTTTATATACCTTTTATGTATTCTTCGTGCTCTTTCCATGCATGTTTCTAATTCCTTAAGTCTGATATTTTAACATAGTCCTGATATTCTGCTAGGCCAGGAGACCAAACATCCTAGAGGCCTCTCAGTTGGAGGCCAGAAAGCTTTATTCTATCTTGGGAAACCAAGGCCCCTCTAGAATATGTCCTGTAAACTCAGATTAAGCCTATCCAGGGGAGATTACTTCAAGATGGGAGAATGTCATGCTATTCCTTCAAGCCTCTTATTGGGAATCTTTGTTAAATATGCCAATTTGCAAGGTCTATAAAATTGTACACGTGATCTATGGGGTGTGTTCATTTTGATGTGCTCCATCTTATGTTGCACCATGAGAATCCTTATTAAATACCAAGGTAAAATCCCTTTATCCCTTAACCATATCTAGCTCTTAATTTTAGGACCAAAGAAAAGGCATCACTATGTGACTCTTTATTTAAAAAAAACACCTGCCAAGCTGAACAGCCTTTTTTTTTTTCACTTTACTTTTCCCTTTTCCGCCCTTTCGCTCTCAATTGTAATTTAAAAATTCCAGAAGTCCTTCTGCCTTGTGCAGCCTCCTTTTGTGTCTCTACCTGCTGTGGTTGCAGCCAATGCTTACCTTGGCCACTGTTCTATTAGGAAGCAACAAAAACAAATGCTAAGGAACTGCCTGTGCTGGGCTCTCCCCAGCTGCTGGCTTGCAGCACTGAGCTGGGATGTGCTCTTGGTTTCAGCTGCCCAGAGGTCAGAGGTTCCCTGAGTCCTACCAGCACGCCCTGCACTCGCTGCTCCTTGCCATCATTCCTCACGTGACCATCCGCTACAACGAGATCCCTGAGGAGTCCAGGAATGTCAACTTTAGCTTGGCTAACTTCCTGAAGGTCAGCAGTTCCTTTTCTTCTCCCAGGATTTTATCAGGAAAAAAAAAAAAAAAAGATAGACAATGAGAAATATGGAGTGAGCAAATAAACGTGGTTTTAATTTATCTTGTCTTTGATTTTTTCAGTTGTAAAAACTCTCGAGGGGGTAAGCTTTCCTAGGAAAGACACTTTCTCTTTCCAAAGGGACAGTAACTCTGTTACTGAGGGTTTTCAGGCGTACCTAGCAACTCTTTGGAACCTGAAATATGTATACTCTCATTTTAAATATTTTTGTTCTCCATTGGAGACTTAAGTAAGATCATCCAAATTATTTCAGAGAAAAAGGATCACGTATGTTTTGGAAAGTCAGCAGCAACCCAGAGGATGGAATCTGGCTGCTGGCAGGACAGGAGGGTGGAGAAGATTTAGGACGATTGCTTTTATTTTTAATGGTTGGTCACATGTTTCTACTTTTTCTCCAGCGTTGTTTGACCTTTATGGACAGAGGATTTGTTTTTAATTTGATAAATGATTACATTTCTGGATTCAGCCCAAAAGACCCTAAGGTGAGCAGTAAGTTTCTTGAAAAGTGGTTTGCAGCTGTATATATCTACGTCAGCCAAAGCTTTGTAGTGATTATTTTATGCAACTCTTGGAGGCCTTTTGGACTCTGTTCCTGCAGAGTCCTTTAGAGGCAGAAACCTCTTTGTCTGGGCCAAGAGCCTATACCCAGATGTTCTTTTAAGTAATGTAAAAAGTCAGAATGAAAGGAAAGAGTGGTTAATAGCCTGAATGAAAAAGACAAAGAAGTTCCAAGTGACACCTGTACGCACTGACATTTAGGGAGAACAAAACAAGAATTTGCCAATTATTAGTGAGTTTCACCAGATGCTATTTATTAGATTCTTCAATCCTTGTGCATCAAGTACATTAAACTGGAAGAAAATGGGTCAAACTAAAAACATTGTTTGTGTTTGTCTTTTTTTATCTCAGCTGCTGGTTGAATACAAGTTTGAATTTCTTCAAACTATTTGCAATCATGAGCACTACATTCCTCTGAATCTACCAATGACATTTTCCAAACCCAAGCTGCAAAGAGCTCAAGGTATGTTCTTTCTTAAGAGACTGGCTAAAGAGCTAATATAATTTATTAGTCCTGATGGCTTCTGACTAGATGAACTTTGGTTTGCTGTCAAGGAAATGTATGTCCTGGTTAGGACATTAACCTCAGGACAAGATGCTTTTCTGTCAGGTTTACATAATTCTGTTCCAGAATGATATGCAGTCGGTCTTTTCAGTATTTCCTGTATTTAAGTTTACATGGAACTAGCAATATCTGGAAGACACTGCCTGTGTTTCAGTGAATACACAAACTGTGCAATGCAATCCTTTTTCTCAGGAGTGTCAGCCTCCCCTGAGGTGTCTCACCAGTGGATCCTGTAGGGGATGGAGATGCAGGAGAGCAGACTGAACTCACTGCCCTGCTGCCAGCTCTCCTTGTGGCCACCAGAAGGGGATCTAGGTTACCTTCTGCTTTCATGCTGAACAGGAGCACAGCAGTGCACAGTGTGTTGGAGCTTGTTCTCAAAGCTGAAGGCAGCCAGCAGAACTTGAGCCTGTGCCAGTCCTTAGTGCACACCAAGGGCATTTGTGCTGTGGCACCACCACACATCCACACTGCTACGGCTGTCACCTCGTGTCCTCTTTGGTCCCCAAGCTGCTCAGCATGGGGTGGAAGGGGCTTGCAAGGGGCTGAGCTGAGGCTGTGTGCAGGTGTGGGTGGCTGCAGCTCTGGCACTGATGGCAATGCTGCAGACAGACAGAGCCTCATTCCCTCTGGGTCCTAATGTCTCACCTGTGCTCCATAAATGCAGTGAAGATTGCCAGGTTTGGGTCCCAGTAACCTGCCCAGTACAGGTACTGGTGGGGAGAGTGAAGTTTGGGATTCCCCCATGTGAAAGCCCCGTGGATTTATGGTTGTATGATTTATTCTGGGGGAGGAAAGGGGATGTTTGGTTGTGCCTCAGGGTGAAGTCATACAAGTCCCCAAGTGGCTCCACACACATACAGGTGTCAGAAGCAGAAGTAAATGAAATATCCCTTATTTTGGTGTATATGTGATCCCTCAGAGCTTTCTGGACCAGCTGCTAATCTCTTACATCAGTTTGGCTACTTGCCTGGCATTTTTTTAACAAAGAGTATTGCTAGAAACGGCCAAGACAAACATCCCTGGTGCCTCCCTGATGTTTGTTAGTGGCATGGTAACCTAAGGATGCTCCTTGGTTAACATTCCCCTTTGCATTTGTGATGGTTAAATTGAAAAGCTGTAAGGGCAGCTCATCTTTTCTGCTGTGTTTTTTTGTGACTGGACCTACCAGCTGAGGTTCCCACACAGCTCAAGGCAGTAGAGCAGCCCATTCTCAGGTAGCAGAAGTGGCTTTGCAGTGGTGCCTGAGCCCTGCCTGCCATGGTAGAGCCACGTGGGGATGCACCTTCAGTGCAAACTTGTCTGGCTTTAGGCATAGACCTGTGGTTACAGGGGACAGTGGGCTCAGGAGAGACCCTGCTGTGTGTCTGACCTCTTCATCATCAGCCTCTTTGGAGGCAGAGAGGAGATGCCCAAACCCCTACTGCTCTGTTTGCAGGAAAAGAAGGACTAGCCCCCAGGGAGGTGGATAGAGAGAGGTTCTGCAGCTTCAGCCAGTGCAGATGGGCAGGCTGGCAGAGCACAGCCCTGCAACCACATCCTGTTGAGTTGGAGTGTTGCATCTTGGAACAGTGACTGAAACCTCCAGCTAATGCAGGGCTGGTCTGTCCCTGCTGCCTTATGTGGGCACATCAGCCAGAGCAAGCCCCAGGCTTGGCCTCGGGGCCAGCAGCACACGATTAGTTTTGCAATGTTGTGATGGGAAAGAATCCAAGGGATTGACAGAAGCTGGGAGTTAAGCAAAGGCCTCACAAATAATATTAAAACATGACTTATTGCCCTATTTCTCCAAGATTTAGAACATTACTTGTTCCTGTTTATTTTTGCTGGTTTTTTATTTGTCCCATTTCTTTTTACACATAATTAGAATTTTTTTCATTTGCTGTGCAATGGTTCATTTCAGTAGGTAGGTCCAACTGGAATGATCAAATCCTCTAATGTTAAATTAAGTATGCACTTTCCAATCAATTAGCCTGCATCCAACTACTGTAATAACCCTGATGTGTGACAATTAGACATTTGCTAACATGACTAACAGTGAAAGCTAGGTAATGTTCCAGATTGCTTCTTTCCTCTGAATCGGAATTTCACAATCCAGTAAATGCTACTTTTGAATCAATGAATTTAAAAATATCTTTCTCAACCACAGAGCTGTTGGAACCCTTTGACTGGGATTTTCACAGCTGTGTGCACCCTGCCTTACCACAGAAGAACTTTCATACCTGTGGGGTTTTGAAAAAAAAGTCTGAGCTGAGAACATGGCATTTGTACCTTCTGGGGGAAGAACACAGAGCTTTGGGGTTATCCCTGTGGTGGTTCTAATTTGGTCAATGGCCTGGCAGAGATGAAACTCTCGAGGTATACTCATTCACAGCAGCCCCAGTGCACACAGCCTGCACCACAGTCAGTGTGTCTGTCACTGCCCTGCTGCTCTGTCCAGGCACCTCAGCAGAAGTGATGCCTTATCCTGGTGGCAGCCTCTGCCTGAATCTGTGTGAGATGCAGGGTGCAAGTTAAGCAAGGTGGTGAGGTACTGAGCTGGCTTTCTCCTGGCAGTCAGTGCAGCTTCTGAGGAGCTGTGTTCAGTATCTGCTTCTGGCAAGCAGCTCCCTGGAGCCCCACCCTGGCTCCCCAGCCCATGCAGCTGCCCAGCTGTGCAGACTGAGATGCAGCACTGGTCACTTGGCACCCTGTCCTCATCTGCATCCCTCATCTCAGCAGCACTATGTGCTCTTGCTCTGCTCTCTGACCTGGAGAGAAGGAACGCAGTTTCATGGAGGATGTGGAATGAGCTGCAGAGCAGCACTGCTAGGACTGGGTGGCCAGGCAAACCCAGCATTTCCACTGCCCATTCCCACCCTCACAGCTGCTTGGTGGAGGTTGGTATCCCTGCCTGGGTGGTTTGGGGATTTACAGGACAGTCTCCAGGCAGTAAGTTGTGCTGTCTTTCCCCATTTCAACCATCTCTGACTTACAAATTACTCATCGGAGAGAGAAGCTTTGCAGAGCATCACATTGCAGAAATCCTTCCTTGAGGTGCTGCTGAAACAGTCAGGGCTGAAATTAATGAACAGCCTGAACTGGAAGACACCAGTTTCTTTGATATGACTTAGTTCACTGGTGGAGAAAACTGTGTGGTCAGTTCAGCTTTACTCAAACATCAGTGCACTGTAGGAGAGTGGTGAATGCTGCTGGAGGACTTTGTGGCTTACATGGCTGTTGTCTTGCTCTGAACAGACTCTTGGAACATTTCTCTTAACCATTGCCTTGTTGTTTCTTTCAGACACAAATCTTGAGTACAGTTTAACTGATGAGTATTGCAGGCATCACTTCCTCGTGGGGATGCTTCTTAGAGAAGCCTCTGTTGCCTTGCAGGACAATTATGATATCAGATACACGGCCATCTCAGTCTTAAAAAATCTCTTGATCAAGCACGCCTTTGACAACAGATACCAGCACAAGGTCAGGCCTGTTTTGTTGGCTTTTTAACATAATGTTGTTGAATTTTATGAAACAAATCACATACCAGAGTTTTAGATATTGCATTGTGCACCAATGGTATTCTAATTGCTTTTTAGGGAACTGTTGTAAATAACTGATAGTTATGGAATAACAGTAATAGCTCAGAAACCATCTAGGAAATAGCTTCAGCCCTCCTGCTGTTGCTGAGTATTTAGGTAATTAAGCCCTAAGCCATCAAGGAACTTGAGGGAGTCGTTAGCCAAGAGTTAAACAAAATTAGGGCATCAGTGACATTCTGTTCTTGGGCTTAAATTCATATCCTGTATTAATATGCTATAATCAGGAAACAGAACTGATCTCTGTGACAAGTCAGCTGCATGTTTTACTAATTAGTGACTCAGAGGAGTGGATCTTGATTCTCATGAGGTGCTGAATTTCCTCTGTTTGGACCTCAGTTTTCTTTGGTCGGAGGCTCAGCATGTGATGATGCTGAAAAAGGCTGGAAGTGGGTTTGTTTTATCCTGGTGCTGCTCCCTGCTGACCCACATGCCCTCCAAGTGCCCAGCTGTCTCTACAGACACTGCCTGTCCTTGCTCTAGCCTGGAAGCATGCCTCTGTTTAGTTTTGGTCCTCACATTGCTCCTGGTGTGCTGCATTCCTGAGTGTTATCCTGGAACATGGGTGCCTTCCTGGCATGGAGGGTGGGAGGAGTGCCCCAGATGTGCCTGGGGCTCTCATGGGCCCTGAGCCAGCTCCTCTTCCCTCCCTTCTCTGCCTGGTTGAAGGCCTGAGCTGGAGGTGGGCTTGCTTTTCTCTGCAGAGGGAATCCATGACTGACTCAGGAGCTGTTTGCTCCCTCAGGGTGCAGCACTCCCCTGGCTCCTCAGAAACTCCACCTGTCCCACTGTTGTCCCACGGGGGATTTGTGTATGAGTGTGACCAGGATACTGCCTGCAGCCAGGGCAGGATGCTCAGCTGGTGTCCAGAGACCCCAAAGCAAAAAAATCACATTGTGGGCAGGACAGGCTGATCATGTGTTGGCACACCCTTGCTCCAGCCAAGGAAACCCCAGCTCCAGCAATGGCTGAGAGAAGGTTTTGTCAACCCATGGATGTTTTCAAGATTTCTTTTATCTTTTGTCGTACTGAATCAGAAGAAAAAATTGGATTTCTTTTTTATTTAAAGGGTTCTACTCAATTTGCAAGCCTTAATTTTTTTTAACCTTTCAGCCAAATCCGGAATAATGTATGTTTAACAAAAAAGAATTGGATGTAAAAGAATCCTCCATTTAGAAAATATCAACTCAGCCATTTTTTGATCTGTGTCACTTAATCCAAATTATTCTGTTCCTACAAACTGTTTTCACTAGAAGCATTTGCTAGGGAGAATTTGTGACTGGAAGCAGTAACCAGCACCAGGCATGGAGCAAATGTTTGTTACATTACTGCTGGGTGTTGCACTTAAAAATCAAACTATGCGAGTCGAGTGCCAGTTAAAGAGTTAGGAAATCCAGGGCTTAGCTTGTCACACATCCTGTATGACTGGGAATGTTCTTTAGCCTCCAACACCCCCGGGTGCCCCAGGCTTGTGGCTGGAAGGGCAATACCTCTCTGGCAGCTCTAGAAGTGGAGATGAGAAGCCAAACCAGCTCACGCTCTCAAACACCATACCCAGTGTGTAAATACAGATATATTTGTATACATGTTTTGGCTCAAGAGTTCCCTTTTGTCACTCCATTCGAAACCTGGGTTCTTACTGGGATTTTTCTCTGTGCCTGCTTTCAGAACCAGCAGGCAAAGATTGCCCAGCTGTACCTGCCACTGTTTGGGGTGCTCCTGGAGAACCTGCAGCGCCTGGCTGGCCACGAGGCACTGAGCTGCCCTGCCTCCAGCCCTGTGAGTAAAGCTGGGATCCCTCCTTGGCTGACTTGTTTTTGGGCAGTGTGTGCAGTGCTGTGAGGGGGACAAGTCCCTCCAAGTGCAATGAGCTAGAGCAGGACTTGGCCTTGGGCTCCAGCAGCTGTTCTGGGGAGTTGCCTGTCTTCCCTTTGTGCGTGTGGCTCCCAAGTGGCCTGAGCCTTGCAGTGTGGACTTTCCTCCTTGCTGGGGCAAAAGAATAACAAACAGCACATTCGAGAAAAAGGATTCAAAATTTCAACTCAAATGATGAAAAACAAAAAGGAAAACACTACTATGATTTACTTTAATACGTTCTGCTATTCTTTGTACTCCTTCCTGAGTCCTTTGTCTCCTTGTTATAGAAGTAAGGAAATTCCTGTTTTCATCTATGTTCTTTTTAAAACCTGCTCTAATTTGCCTTTTTGTATTGCATTGTTCCCTTCTGTAAGAGGTGTTATCTTTTATTGGTCACAAAACCTTACATTGCTTTACAGGCATCCAGGGATGACTTCATATGCAGTTTTCCATCCCCCTCAAGCAGATCCAGCCTGATTGCAGACAAAGATCCAGGTAAATTAATTTTTCTAAATTCTAAATTTCCCATTTATTTTTAGCGCAGCTATTACCAGCCTGAAGCACCCAAAACCCATTATCCCAAACCTGAAACAGTCATCTCCTAAAAGACCTCACAGACCCTGCATGGTTTTCCCCAGATGTGGTGTCACCCTAACTGTCCTTTCCAGATTTTTCCTTTTCCAGCTTTTGACAGGGGGCTTTGGCAAGCCCCATCTGTGCTGCCTGTGCTGTGCTGCTGACAAGTGCAAAGGGCTTCATTGTGGGATCTGGGTTTTTTTCAGCCTGTGGAGCAGCCCTTCCAAATGGCCATGCAATAAAGCGAGAGGACTCCAAAGGATCCCTGAACTCAGAGGGAGCAACCAGTTCTCCAGATCAGAGTGAAAATGTAATGTACCAGGGGCTGGGAGGAGCAGTGCCCAGCCTGCAGGCTGTGTTAAACAAGAGAGAGGGAAAAGGAGTTCCCTGTGGTGACATCTCCAAAGCCAGCTTATAGATATCTCTGGAAACAGTTTGATGTTTAACAAAGGTCAGAGTCATGGGTCTGGTATGCTTTCCCTCTTCAGACATCCCTGAGCCAAAAATAGAGTTGTTGACAAATTACTTGTTGAAGATGAAAGGCAAGATCTGTGTGGAAAATCTCTGCTCCTATGGTGCATTTATCCATACTCAGATATGCTCCCTGTGTGTGGGTGGGTCTGAGCCTGGCTGGACCCCAGTGCCTGGTGCTGGGAATTGGTTTCCAAATGTCTGAGAAAAAAGCACTGTGGTGTGAGATTGGCAGTGACCACTGACTTAAGATAAAGTGTCTGCAGGAAAACCAGAGACCCAAACTTGCAGAAGGTGACTGTGGTCATGCCACAAAGACCTCTGACCCCACTGTTCAGACAGGGTGTACTCTTCTTCTTGGCAGATAGCACACATGGAAGTCAGGTGTTTGTGCAAACCAGTCCCTAGTTTTCCTCAAGGCACTTTCCAGATATCTTAGGTTGGCATGAGTCACTGATACATCTTCAAAAACTTTGGCCCTTGCAACAAGCAAGGCAAAGATTATCTGGGCTCGTGGCTGTGTCCTGACATGCTCAGAAGAGGTGGAGCCTTGCAAGCTCTGCTCCACAAATCTCAGAGCTACAGGACCGAGTACAGCCCAGCATTTGAGTATCCAGCAAAGCCCTGAGCATGTGCTCCAGCACTGCTGATGGCCTTTGCTGATGGTGTTGCTTCCAGCTCAGCTCTTCCCCCATGGAATTCCCCCAGACATCTTCCTCTTGAATGCACTTGGATATTTTTCAGACTTGTTGAAAGCAATCTTTCTGTTAGAGAATGCAATATCCATAAAACCAGGTAAAAGCAATGGCACATGGAGGAGCACAGCTTCAGCAGGGCTCTGCAGGGGCAGACACTGCTCATTGCCCTGTTCCCCTGGAGCGAGCTGTCTGCTGACTTGATAGTTTGGCATGGTCAGTAGCAAATCTCTGGCCATAGCACCGTGTTTCCAAAATGATTGTTTATTTCTGCTTTATTATGACTCACATCCACAGCTTATCCCAGAATAAACAGCAAATAAAATCTGTGGATCCCTCTCCAAACATGTGAGGCAAAGCTCTAGGAGAAGCCTAGGGCTTAACCATATCCATTTATCGAAGGATACAGCTCAGGCAAGCACAGGGAATGCAAAATAAAATTGGTATAACTTTCAAAGTCATGCATCCCACCACACAGTGCCCAAGCCTTTCCCGCATAAATTGACTCATCAGCAGGATTTCACTTACTTTGCCTGACTCACTAAGTAGGAGGGAAATCGAAACACTTCCAAAAATCAAGGGGAGGAAAAAGTTCTTAAGATGAAATGTCCTCCTTTTTTGATAACTGACATTTTGTTTTGAAGTGTATGTCTTTAACAGAAAGTCAGATTCTTGCTTTAAATGGTGACACCCAGTGAATTTTTTTTACAAGATCTGACTTTAAAAATGTCCAGGAGCTTAGATGCTGCAGAGAGCAGGAGAAATGAAAGCAGGCTGCTGTTATTTTGGTGGATAACCTGTCATTCACTGCCTGGACATTATTTCTCTGAGCAGAGCAGTGTTCAGTGATGTGCCCAGGATTTCCAGGCTGCTCATCTCCTCACTGAATGAGCTGTTCCCAGGGCAGGGTGCTGTGGGGTGCAGATGTGGGGGCAGGAGGGATGCCAGCACACCTGGTGTGTGCCAGGTTTGGTGGTGCACAGCCCAGCAGCCCAGGCCCTCCTGTGCCCCCTGTGTCCCCGCAGATCCGCAGGAGCTCCATGAGGAGCAGCGTGTCCCACTGCAGCCGCCTGGACCAGTTCGAGATCCGGACACTCCTCATGTGCTACCTGTACATTGTGAAGATGATCTCTGAAGGTTGGTGCCTCCTGCTCACCTAGGGGCAGCCAGAAAGACAAGAGACCATCCGTTTTGGTCTGTAAGGCTCACCCTTGGAGTTTTTTTAAATCTCAGTGCACTGTTTTTCATTTTCTTTCAGATACTCTTTTAGCTTACTGGAACAAATTCTCCCCCCAGGAGCTGATCAATGTCCTCATGCTTCTGGAGTGAGTATCATGAGGCTGCTGTTCAAACCCTGCACCTTTGTGTGCTCAGAATGGCAAAGGAGGAGACCACAGTGCACACGCTGTCCTGTGCAGCACCAGGGGTGTTTGACCAGGTTGTACTGAAATGTTCTTCCTCCCTCTGAGGAGAAGCAAGTGTATATTAAGGAAGAACAGTGTAGTGGCAGTGCCCTGTGCTCTGTCTGGGGTCTGTCCCACCACCTGTGGGCTCAGCTTCCCCTGTCACTGTCACAGCCTCCACTTTGCAGCAAATTTGGGGGAACAGATGGATGAGAAGACAGGGATGTGCCATAGAACGCATTTTGAAACCAAGGGTGTGAGCCTTGTGCACACACCAAAGCCTTGTGCACAGAGAAGTGCATCTGCAGGCAAGAACAGGGTGGGTTTTAAATGTTCTGGGTCATTCCTGATCTGTAACAGATGCATATTTCATTTTCTTCCTAGGGTGTGTTTATTTCACTTCAGATACGTGGGGAAGAGAAATATTGCCAGGTACTGCATCCTTCCATCTGGAGCTGGGGTGTGGGGGTCATCCCCGTGCTCCTGCCCCAGCAGAGGTGGGAAGGGCTCGTGCAGCCCCACGCCAGGCAAACCCCAGCGGGTCTGGGGCTCTGCTCAGCACCGTGCCCTGAGCAGGGGCCCCTCACCTCAGCTCCCTGCCCCTTCCCTCCCCTCCAGCTCCTGCATGAGACCCCCAGGCTCAGGCGAGCGCAGGTTGGCAGTGTCCCCCCCAGCCAGCTGCAGGTGAGACCAGAGTCCCGGCTGCATCCCTGCTTCCCGAGCAGCATCCCTGCTCTTGTTTTAGCCCCAGGGCCTTCTGGAGCAGGCAGAGATCAGCATGGTCTGGTCAGTCCTGCTGGGATCATCCCAGATAAAGCAGACTGGTGTGTTGGAGGGAAGAGCTCTCCGTGCTGGTGCCGTGTGTGATCCCGCAGTGGTGTGGCTGGAGCTGCTGCCCAAGCCCTGTCTCTGCTCCCCCTGCAGGGTGCACGATGCCTGGCTGTCCAAGCACACGGCAGCCGAGAGGAAGTCCCAGACCATGCCGGCGCTCCGCAGCAGGGCCGGGGTGCGGCTCCAGCACCTGGGCAGCTTGGACACTTCCTTCACCCTCAACCACAGTACGTACAGCAGGGCCAGGGCACGTGCCAGCCTGATGGAAACTGCACGTAGCCATCTGCCACTTGCTGCTGGTTGCTTCAGGTGACTCAAATTCTACAGAATGGCAGTGGTCACCAGTGCTCCCTGCAGCATTCCTAGATGGGTGAGGGTGGCATTTAAGCCAGCCCCTTAAAAATCACCCCTGGGTCGTAGGACTTGTGTGGCTTTCTGCTCTTGCCTGTCTTGGCTCAGCTCCTTGCCTGAGTGTGTGTGCAGGTAATGCCTTGGTTTGGGTAGAGAGCAGGGCAAGCAGAAGAACTGCACTGCACAGAGACCTGTCCTGGGATCTGCTCTAAGTCTCTCCATGTTGGGTGCCTTGTGTCCCATTGAAGCATTTGCCATTTCCCCTCTCTGGAGACAACTTGGACACCTCATGTTCTGTCTGGCTTTAAAGACAGTGATATTAAGGGGCAATACTGTTTTTCTGGTGTGGCATCAGGCTGAGGCAGCTTCTCTGCATGCAGCTGGCAAATTCAGCATCTTACTGTTCTTGCATCGTCTCCCAAACGCAGTGAAGTGCAAAGGGAGAACCTTGTCTATATCAGCACTTAGATTTTTTGGGAGCTGGAGTGTTGAACACTGTTTCCTCCTGACTTTTTCTCTGTCCACAGATGCAGGCACCTCAGAAGCAGATATTGTGCACCAGGCATTACTGGAAGGCAATATTGCCACTGAAGTTTGCCTGACAGTCCTGGACACCATCTCTTTTTTCACTCAGAGTTTCAAGGTCAGCACTGAAATCAAAAATTTTGTAGAGAAGTGTGCTGTGTTTTTATATGTGTGTGTATTTTGGTGATCTGTTCTCTTAGAGTGGAAGAATATACAAGACTTTACAAAAGGAAATAATTTGCATCTTGTTTATTTTCCAAAACACTGTGTCACAGGGTCTCAGAGTAATTATACCCTTATGCAATCTTGCCATTTCTTCAAAACTGCAAGGCCAGAGAAAAATCACATGGATGTTATACCATGATATTACAAAAATAAAAAAAAAGGAAATGTATATCGTGTAGAAAGGAAGGACTAGAGGAAAGGGAAATGAATGTCCAGCGTTTTTAGAACAGCTACTGTTTTGTACCCTAAATTACCTAGAAGCAAGGCCTGGATATCTTTGAATCACTGTACATGAACATTTCTGGGGCTGAGGCACTGCAGCTGTGATTACCCGTGCAGACAGGACCAGAACCATGGGGAGAAGTCTTCTCTTCCATATTGGGATCCATGCTTTTGGCAGTCATTGCTATCTACAAAACCCAAGGCCTCTGTGGTGAAGGGAGCCCTAGGATGACAGCAAAATACAGTTCCAGAAATGCTCTTCCTGAAGTGTAGTCAGAGGAATCCTGCATGTGTCTTGCATAGTGTCACAAGAAGAGCTCTGGATTTCAGAGCAAGCATTTTTCTTTTTAGATGGAGGTGAAGAGAAAGGTCATCATAGCCTCTGCTTCCATTGCAGAGCCAAAAGTCCATCCTGATGCATTGGTTAAATTACTCCTTAAAAGTTTGGTAACAGCAAAAGGATTTCAATGCAACACTTAAAGCTTGCTTGACTTTCTCAGCTGCCTCTTTTGGAGTATCTCTGAACCACAAAACAACGTGATTCTCAAACCACAGGATAGACTGGATTCCCTTCCTCTTTCGTGGGCCTCTGCTTCACTTTTATGGTCACACCACACACAAGTGGGTCCTGTGCTGCAGCAGCAGGGCTGGGGCTGTTCTGCTGCCACAGGAAACCAGCTCGGTGTAAAAGTCTGGATCTTGAACTTACCACAAGGTCTGTACAAGGTGTCAAAATCTGAGCCAGCCCAAGGATGGCGAGGACTGGCAGTGGGATGGGGACTCTTGATTTCCTGTCAATACAGGGTATCCACATCCTTGTGCTGTGCCCAAACTTCCTGC
Organism: Drymodes brunneopygia; assembly: GCA_013400955.1. Lineage (NCBI taxonomy): Eukaryota > Metazoa > Chordata > Aves > Passeriformes > Petroicidae > Drymodes > Drymodes brunneopygia. Next base: position 1,251,603 of record VZTZ01022849.1, on the reverse strand, counting down.
ACAGCCCACCTGGTCTGGCACCAAGTATTTCCATTTTATCAATAACGCCCAAGTAATTCCATTTTACCTTATCTTACACAAGGTGCAAACTGGCAAAACTCTGCAGGCAACAAGGAAAGTGAAATGACTACCTGCAGCTATGAATCTGTCCAGTGAAGTGAAAAAATGGGCCTTTTTCTTTTTTTTTTCTTCCCTCTCTCTCTTTTGGGCTGCAAACAAAAAATTTTTCAAGACAAATAAAAAGAAATTGAAAAAGCTCAGTGTGGTAGTTATATTGGTAACCATGTGTTTTATTTAAAACAACTAAGCAACCAGTGAAAGTTGTACAGAATATGACTTAGGTTTTGGAATTCCTGATGCAAAAGTGATAAAATATTTTAGGTTTTTTTTCTGCTACAAAAATAGCCTGTGCTAATTACTGTAAGTTTTTAGTGATTGTCACATTTTATTGGTTATATTTTTACTGAAGGCCCTGTTGTTTATCTGGCTTAAGAATTAATGTGATTAATTATGCAGAATTATCTCTGTCATTTCCAGCTTTGGGCACAACATTTCTGCAAAGTAAATTCTCCTGTTGCTTTCCAGACCCAGCTTTTAAGCAATGATGGCCACAATCTACTTATGAAGAAGGTTTTTGATATCCATCTGGCTTTTCTCAAAAATGGGCAGTCAGAAGCAGCCCTTAAGCATGTGTTTGCCTCTCTGAGAGCTTTCATTAGCAAGGTATGTAATACATGACAAAGGTGTGGGAGAACCTGTAAGTATGGCAGAGGGGCCAGTATGGTTAAACTCCTGTTAAACTCATATATTTGGAGAGGTGTTTTAGAAAACATATTCACTGATTTAAAAAACAGCTCAGGTTTAAGTTCTCTAGTTATTTATTATTTCTTGGGTATCAGAAAGCAAAAGGAGAAATCATGAGGAATTCCCTCACTTGCCTTGGTCACAAAGATCAGTGTCTGTTCGACCAACAAATGGTGCTGGAATCTTTGCCCCAAACTTCCAGTGTTGCTGACAGTGCTATTGCTTGAATAATGCATGCACTGACAAGCAGCTCCTCACCCACTGCCTGTGAGAGATGATAGTTCTTGCTGAACCTTGTTCTATGCTCTCTAAGCCCTGTCAGGTAGTGAGGCTGTTTAATCCCCGAGCTCGAGCAGTGACAAAGCCACAGCTGACCACAAAAGGGCAGTGATTGATGCTACTGCTGACATTGCCCTTTGTGCTTGTCAAAGCCTGCCACTGCTCATAAGGACATTTTCAAGACCTGATGTACATGTGAACATCATTCCTCCCGAGCTGCACAGTCATCCTAAATACAAAAGTAATTCAAACATCTCAAATCCCTTAAGCGCAGCATTTCATTGACAAGGAAAATCCATGTGGCAAATTGCAGCCAGTCAGGGCACAGTATCTGAGTGGAAAGCAGCAGAACAACTTCCAAAGGAGCTTTTGCACTAGCTGCTGAGAAAAGTCTGATTCAAAGAAGAGACTGCTAAACTGTTTTTCAAAGGTGGAAAAAAATCTGTGATTTGTACATTTTGCTATAACCCCACAGCAAAACAGAGTTAGTACAAGTCTAGGGCTGGATTTTGGCTTGTGCTAAGCAAACACGTGAGAAGCAGAAATGCAGAGGTCTTGCTGGCTCCCTGTTTGCTCCAGTCAGCGTGGTCTCCTACAGCATGTTTTTCCATGTGGCTTCTGAGAGCCTGCTAGATTGGCAACTGGCAAGGGCAGGAATAACTCAGTTTTTCTGCAGGGTTCAGTTCAGGTTTATTGCTCTGCATTTCTTTTGAGTTTTCTGCTTCCTGTGATCTGCTTAGCCTCGAGATCCATCCTGCTGCAGATCTGCACACACCCCACTGTCCCCCTTGCTAGCCAAAAGTTTGTTTAGCCAGAAATATTTGTTTTGTGCCTATAGCAAATAACAGACATTCCTTGCCTTCCTGGCATATTTTCTGTGGTTTTTTATTGAAATGTGAAGCCAAACCTGCACACCTGCTCAATTTGATCTCACTCTCAGCCCTCAAAGCCTGGAGCCCTTCAGGGGTTCCACTCTTGCTTTCCAAAACACCAAAACTACAAGGAGGCTGCATGCTTGGCTGCTGCGAGGATGGGCAGTGGGGTTGTTGTCTTGGATTTTTGCCAGTCTGAATCCACGCTGAATTTCACATGGGTCTTTAAAGATACAAATTATTGATTTCAGCTTTCTTACCATTTCCCCTATGACAGGACACAAATGGCTTCTGTAAAAGCAAGATATGAGCCCAGCAGATGGTATCTATAAAGGAGGAAGTGTTTTCTTTGCCAACCCCATAACCACACGAGTCCCAAACTTCCTTTCGAGTCCTCTCAAGGGTTCTTCTGAGGCCTAAAGTGGCTGTGGTGGCTGAGGCAGGTGGTCACTGAATTTCATGACATTTCTTGGTGCAGTCCCAACATCTTGCTAGCCACAGGTCCTAGATCCCTGTTTTAAGACCCTGTCACCAGCACACCATGGTGGTGGCCACAGCAGTACCTACAAGTTTTCCTGGAACAGATACACTTAATACAAGGAGTAGAAGGCCACAATGACAGCTTCAGCCTCTGACTGGCACTGTTTACTGTCATCTCCCATGGGCAGAGGGTAGTGGGGCAGATAAAAGTGGCTATTGGACCATGCCCCATGAGCACCATGGGGTCTCAAACAAACTGAACACATCTTTCCTCCGAACAGGTAAAACCATGGTTCCCTCTTTGTGCCAGGAATTTCTTTGGGCCTGGTCTCCAGCTGCAGCAGAAGGAGCAGAGTGCTGCTGTGCAATGCCCAGACAGCCTCCATGCCCTGGGGAGCTGTTGTCATCTCCCCTCCCAGCAGGTCCCTGTTTGGTCCCTCTGTGGTGGCTGTGGACGCGGCTGCGTGCCAGCACAAAGCCCTTCTGTTCCCCTTCCCTGTGCTCAGCCTGCTGTGGCCAGGCTGGAAGGAAGCAGAGTGTGGTGTCACCTGCCCACCAGCCACCTCCTGTGACCACAGCCAGACGGGCACGCCCTGGCATCCCCAGGAGGCTGCTGCCCACTGGAGCAGAGCTCTGCTGTGGGTGTCCCTTTCCAGACAGGGCTCACCTTGCCCTGACAGCCATGCTCAAGGGCTTGGTGAGGGGACAGACAGGCCACCAGGGTGCTGGTGTTCCCCTTCTCTCTGCTGGAGGTCCCTGAGCCCCGCTGTGACCGAGGGAGCTTGCTCTGTGCCTTTGCTTGGTCCTGCTGCTCCCTGGGTGGCCCTGTCTGGGCAGGGCAGGTCACTGAATTTTAGGCTCTGAGGGAGAAGCCAGTCTCTTGTTTGCCTTCCTGAGGGCCTGCAGGCATGATTTCAGATGGTTTTGGGGGATCATGTAGAAGTAGATGTGTGAGCATTGCAGGTCACCTTTTCCAGTGAGGTTGGATTCCTGGTTGGGCTCTGATGAATTTTCTGATGTTCCAGATAGCAGCTTGTGGTGGGAATGTCCATGGGACCTCTCCTCTCTGCCCTGCTGCTGGTGATTATGGCTTTTGTAGAAACATAATTCTGTCAGTCCAGTTTGGTGAGAATTTGCCAATAAACCCAGATGTTATCAGGGAAGGGGTTAGATAGACAACTGTGATCACATCCCCAAGAAGCATGACAGCAAAGTTCACACTGCCCTAGGAAATGTGGTTAAAAATAGGCCCCAAATTCATTCTCACAAATACTTTCAGGCTCAGAATTATGGCAGAAGTTTTGCTGAGGCTGTCTGAGCTCAGTTTGTTGCCCTGTGCCATTTAGTGATGTATTTTCTAATGTTTGCATGTCTCTTGTGAAGTTTCCCTCAGCGTTTTTCAAGGGAAGGGTGAACATGTGTGCTGCCCTCTGCTATGAGATCCTGAAGTGCTGCACTTCCAAGGTGTCCTCCACAAGGAATGAAGCCTCTGCTCTTCTGTACCTCCTGATGAGAAATAATTTTGAGTTCACCAAAAGGAAAACGTTTCTGAGAACGCATCTACAGGTCAGTGGCTGGAGAAAAGCTGGAGAGCAGGACACCTCAGATTTAATGAACAGATACATCAGTAGAGCTCTGTGACCTCATACCTGCAGAGGATCCTGCCATTGCCGTATGGACAAAAATCCTCCTGCTTTCCAGGCTTTGCCTAATTCCTGTTTCCAGTGACTGGTCCAGGCACCTTTAGGTAAAATAATTGCCATCAAGTACTCCAAGCTGTTGGGTTTTAGAGTATCAGAAACCAGACATATCACTGTGCCAGAGACTGGCTGGAGTGCGGTGGAAAGGACAGCCATCCTTGAGGCAGGAGAAGGGATTTCCTTGGAGCTGCTTTTTTGGCATTCTGAAGCAAATGTAGATACCTGGGGGGACAGATGAATACTCTCTGGATTGTAATGAATCCCAGAAAAAGGTCCAAACAGGGATTTATATTGTAACAGTTGGGTTGTTAGTTCTGTTCAGCAAAGTAGTTTGGTCCTCTGGGGAGTCTTTTTCCTTGGAAGATGTGAGGGCTAAGCCACAACACCAACCACAGCTTACGTGGTGGAAAAGACCTGATGTTTTCCTGTGAGCATTTTATTAACTGTGACTTTAATGAAACCTTTTTATTAGGGCTTGTTTAAATGAAGCCTCTACCTTGTCCCAACAGATAATAATTGCAGTGAGCCAGTTAATTGCAGATGTGGCCCTCAGTGGTGGGACCAGATTTCAGGACTCCTTGCTCATCATTAACAACTTTGCAAACAGCGACAGGCCTATGAAGGTGAGTTGGAGATGTCACATCCCATCATGTGCTATCAACCATTTCTGCAAGGCTGGGGTCAGACTCCAGGAAACTGTGTGTAAGGGTTGGGCTAATGATTGGAGCTGTGATTTAGAGGCCTTGTAGTGGGCTGCATTTGCTCAGTAAACAAGTGTTAATGCCAGCAGCAACAGGACCAGCTGCTCAGGCAGGTCGTGCTCCAAACGTGAGGCCTCACGCCAAGGGGAGGGAGCCCAGCAGCTGGGGTTGTGCTTCGCAGTGTTCTACTTGCAAGGCTGTCCAAAGAGCTTTCCGGGAACTCCCAGCTTTGAGAGAAATGGCAAAGGGAGAAAGGGGGGGGTCTGGTATTTCTGTTGCCTGAAGGTAATAATTAGCAGGATTTAGTTTTAGTTAACTGGATGTAAGTAATGTTAAGAAAGCCCTCTTATGTGGATATTAATAGTTGCATTTCTTTGGAAAATAATTGCCTATCTTTGTGTTAGAATTAGTGTTTTGTACCCAATGCATTGAGAAATTGCAGCTTGCTCCATTTCACACAGAGTAGCTGCCAAGGCAGGATAGGGGAAATGGGAAGTGTTTTTACAGTTCCATGGTTATGCTATGACCTAAAGGAGTAATGAGAACTTCCATTAGGTGTTTAATTGTGGTCTAACAAATTTATAGGTAGGATATACCTGGCAAAAACCTCAATTCTTTTCTGCACACAGGTGTTGGCAAGTGTTTCACTGAGCCATACTTTACTTGTAGTTTACATCATGAGATGATCATTATATCGAGTTTTTGTATTTGTGTAAGTGCAAGAGTACAAGAGAGATTTCAGCACACTGGAGGGGGTGCCATGCACAGCCACAGCAGCAGCTGGGGAACAAGAGTCTGAGAAGAGGGAACATAAACCAGGCTCAGCATGGAGGGGAGAGAGCTGAGGGGGAGCCTACCTGCTGCTTTCCACAGCTGGCAGTTCACAGAGACATAGTTAGACTCTTTTCAGAGGTGTGGAGTGCAGGACAAGAGGCAGCGTATGCGAGTTGCAGCAAGGGCAATTCCAGTTTTGCTTAAGAAAAAATTATTTCGCAAGAACTCTGTACAACCCTGGGGCAGGGCCAAGAAAGGAGGTGGGTTTTCTATTTTAGGAGATTATAGAACTTGGCTGGACAAGCCTTCCTCTAATTCAATGATGGCCTTGTTCTGAGCAGGGGATCAGTTCAGAGCCCGCGTTTCTCTCGTACATTCCTGTGGTGGGAAGCTCCACAAATGCCTTCAGTGCTTCAGGAATTGAAGAGAGACCACATCAGAGCCTAACAAGCCAGATGTTGAATAACATGAAAAAATACTGGAGCCGTGGTTTGTGTTCTCATCCAGAGACATTTGCATGCATGGAGTACTTCTGTGTTGCTCTCACACCAGCTCCTCAGGATACCAAAGTGTAGTAACCTCACTGTAGCATGGGAACAGCCAGCCTGGCATCCTGGGCACAGCCTGGAGAGGTTGGCCCTGTGCATGTCATGACTGAAATGTCTCTAAGTGCAGATTAAACACTGTACACTGTGTGCAGTGTGAGTTCAGTAAGGGAGAGTTAATTAGTCTTATCTACTGTGTTCTCAGTGTTTTCAGATAAGTGGAGTGTTGACTGAAAGGGTCACTCCTTGGCAAAGCCTGTGTTTTCTGTATTAGCTTCTAATTCAATTTGGTTTGTCAGGCAACGGCTTTTCCCTCCGAAGTCAAAGATTTGACCAAGAGAATCCGCACAGTGCTCATGGCTACTGCTCAAATGAAAGAACATGAAAAGGACCCAGAAATGTTGGTAGATCTCCAGTACAGCTTAGCTAAGTCTTACGCAAGTACCCCAGAGCTCCGGAAAACATGGCTGGACAGCATGGCCAAGATACATGTGAAGAACGGAGACTTCTCAGAGGTAATTTGTGCAATTAAAACATGTTGCACAACAGGACAGGTTTACAGATGACATTTTAATAATTTCCCTTCGTGCTTTGCAGGCAGCCATGTGTTATGTTCATGTAGCAGCCCTCGTTGCAGAGTTCCTTCACAGGAAGAGTAAGTGTCTGCTGTTTGTGAGGCACAAGGATGATGATGGTGGGGTTTGGGGATCAGAACCTTTTTTAAGACAAGGCTCTCTCAATTTGGTAAATTATTATTTTATAAACAAGCTATAAAAGAAAAAAAATTATTGCTGTGTATAAAGCTAGATGGTGAGTATTTTTTAAGAAATGACTGCAGTTGTTCATACCTGTTTACTTAGACAGCCATGCTAGCATGGTGCTGAGTGAAACAAGAACCCACACATCATGTCTTGGTTTAAACGTTCACTTTTACTTTACATCAGGAAATGTGCTCACAGGGGAAGGCCATGTCAAAAACTGATTCAATTTGATCATCAGAATTATTACTATAGACAGTACAGAAAAGTACAGAATAAAGCAGTCAAAATTCAGTCAAGAAATGAGTCTGTAGCCTAACCATACACATATGTAAAGAACAATCAGAAAAAAAGGAGTTTTGTGGCTTAATGCAAAACAGGAAGTAAGGACAGAGCTGTGCGTACTCAAGTTACACCACATTGCAGGTTTTCTTTTAAATACCTGTTCCAGAGTTGATAAATTGATCCCATTTCTCATTTCCATGTAAGGGAGTAATTGTTGAAGTGGACCCTTAACATTTCAGAAAGTTAAGGCTGCATAAAAGTTGATTAGATGTACTGCCTTGGCTTGAAAGTTCTTCAGTGCCCTGCTCACGAGGCCTGGAGTCCCTCCAGATTCTGTACTTTGTCTTGGCAAAGTGGGAGTTCTCAGGACTTGTTCTTGTGATATATATACACATATTTCACATGGCTGCAGAGAGGGGGGTATTGAAAGTTTGCAGTGTTTTATTTGTACACAAAGGCTGCTTACCACAACTAGTGATAAAGGAGAACTCCTAAAAGGGAAGAGGAACAAGTCCAAAGGAATGTTAAACGAAGTTTAAACATTGAGTTATTTCTGTCACTAGCACTCTTTACATATACAGAGGCTGGAATGGTTCAGTAAAGGCTGAACTACCCAAAGTTTTGGGGTACATGACTGTGCTTCCTTGCTAAGAGTGTACAGTGCTGTCTGCTTCCCACCCAGCTCTCCAGCAACAGCTGCATAGGGATAGAGTTACTTTTCTTCCTTGGTAGCTGGTGCTCTGTTGTGGATTCAGTGTGAGAATAACATTGACAACACACTGCTGGTTTGGTTGTTGCTCAGTAGTGCTTACTCTAATTCAGGGACTTCTTCAGTGTCTCATGCTCTGCCAGTGAGGGGCTGCACAAAAACCTGGGAAGGAGAATAGCTGGGGCAGCTGACCTGAGCTGGCCAAAGGGATATTTCACATCTCAGAATGTCATGCCCAATGTGTTTATTAACTGGAGGAGTTACCTGGAAAGGGGACTGGTCTGGGAATGGGTTTGGCATTGGTCAGTAGGTGATGAGCAACTGTATTGTGCATCACTTGATTTTCTTGACGTTTTTCTCTCTCTCTCTCTCTTACTATTATTATTATTATTAGCTTAGTTTACTTTGTATCAGTTATTTAACTGTTCTTAATCTCAACCCATGAGTTTTACTTCTTTTCCCTGATTCTCCTCCCCATCCCACCAGGGCTGAGTGGGGCAATGAGAGAGTTGTTGAGTGGTGCTGACTTGCCAGCTCAGGTTAAAGTACAGCAGCATGACACATGTGAGATAATTCCACTAATCCATTTGCTTTTGTCTGCTGCAGAACTGTTTCCCAGTGGATGCACTGCCTTCAGGAAAATCACTCCCAACATTGATGAAGAAGGTGCAATGAAAGAAGATGGTGGGATGATGGATGTACATTACAGTGAGGTGAGGTCCTGTACTGTAGGTGAGATTTGGTATCTGATTAGGATTTAGTTTTAGACTTTGTTCATGTGAGCTCTAACAAATTGCAGTTGTGCACTGGTATCTATAAACAAGACTGTTCCAGTTCAATTTCCCAAGAGAAATCGGCTCTGAAGAGTTTTCTGTGTATGATTCAGACAGGTAAAACTGATTTAAGTTCTTGGTTCCTATGAAAGGCTTTTCTAGCACTGAGACTGAAAAAGCTGCACCACAACCTTTGCCTGCTGTGTTATGCAAATGCTAATGCTGCCAGCACAGCCGGGTGTGATATTTCCAAGGAGGGACAGATTAAGGTCAAGCTCTGCAACGGAGAGGTCATCTTAGGGTCCCCTGGAGTTAGGGCTGTGCTAGCAGAACAATCCAGAAAGCATAGCAAGGCACTGGGGAAGCGAGTACATCCACCCATGAGTCACAAAGTCTCACCAGAACTTCTGCACCATCCCTGTGCAACTGCCTGGGGTCAGCCACAAGGCTGAGCAAGGTGGCCCTGCAGCCCAGTGAGGTGGCCCTGCAGCCCAGTGAGGTGGCCCTGCAGCCCAGCTGCCCATTCAATGCTTGAGGATCCTTGGCATCACAGCCCACTGCTTGTTCCTTGGACAGGTTTCACCTCTGACCCCCAGTGCTGTCATGTCCACACTCTCCCAGAGTTTCTGCATTTTCCTGGAGAAGTTACTAAATAACGAGGACATACTTGCTGGCTATTATGCTAATGGTTTATGAAGAGTTAAGGAACTTTTAAAAAATAACTTGTCCTTTTTCTTCTTCTTCTTCCCCTTCCCCAAAATTTTGAATGCCTTTAGAAAGGCCAGGAATACACAGGGCTTAAACTTATGTACCTGCAATTACTTATTCTGAGATCTGATAAAAGTATCTGAAGTTCAAATGGTTTTATCTTCTAAGTTGGAGTGTTACTAACGTCACCCATTTGGTTGCTCTCACAGGAGGTCCTGGTGGAGCTGCTGGAGCAGTGTATAGATGGCCTGTGGAAAGCAGAGCGTTATGAAACAATTTCTGAAGTTTCCAAACTGATCATTCCTATTTACGAAAAGCGGCGTGAATTTGAGGTGGGTATTTTGAGCTAGTTTGCATGCAGCAGGTAATTTTCTAGACTGCTAAGAAAAAAAAAACCCAGGGGACTTCTTTATTTTTGAAGTTATGAGTTACTGAATTGGTGTCAGTAAAACACACACTGCGCTTCATTGTTGGTTATTAAAGAAATTAGTGAAAGCAGTGATCTGAAAGGTAATTATCAAAGGTAACGACATGGATGACTCGTGTTTAGTGGATAATTACCACCTTTCTTCCTGTAAAATTAAACTGTCGTCGTTCCATATGCTCATCAAAGCTAGATTCTTTTTGAGGCCTGAGGTTTTTAAGGATTAAAACTAGAATGAGAACAGTTCAGAGAAAGGACTAGATCTGTGGGTAATTCAGTGGCAAGTGGAGAGGAAGGAAGGAAGCTTTTCCCAGCCTTGCTCCTTCCCACCACGTACTGTGACCTGTTCTTCAGCTTAATACTGGTCCCCTTTCCCTCCCTCTGCCATGACAGAACATCCAGCCATGTAACTGAAGCTGGGGGAAGCCTTACCTCGATCTATTTTTTTGATTGTAAAGCTGTTTATAATAAAAAATATATTTCCTGGGTAAAATATTGCCAGCTGCTCTGTGTGTGAAGGCTCAGTCAGGAAACTGAGGCAGTGCACTCAGCCTTCTCTCGGGGCAGTGGTGTTACTGCAGTCTGTGGTACCCTGCAGACCTGATACTAAGCATGTACTTAAAACCAGGTTTTTCTAACAAAGCTGCATGAGTTCAAGCTCTTTAGAAATTAAGATTTTTATTCTCCAGAGGATTGTGTTCAGACATCCCAGTAGCTTCCAGTGTTAGATAGAATGTCCTGCTTGGAAAATCCTGCTTTCATCATAATGTTAAAATCTGATTTCCAGAAACTCACCCAGCTGTACAGAACACTCCACGGAGCATATGCGAAGATATTGGAAGTAATGCACACAAGGAAGAGGCTCCTTGGAACCTTTTTCAGAGTGGCCTTTTATGGACAAGTAAGTATACACACTGGCTTGCCAGCCACCCCTCACCAGGCATCCTGGCCCCAAAAGCTGCAGCTCTGCCAGACCTGGAGCTGAAGAGCTCCTCTGGTGCAGCCACCAGTTAGTCTACATTTTGGTATTGCACACTGGGGGTGAGGGTTTGTGTCTGTGTCCAGGAGCACTTCATTTATTATAAAGTTTGTGATTCTGCTGGTAGGCTTTTCATTAAACAGCTCAGCAGTTAGGAAATGGCTTAGTGGGCTCAGAAAACACTGAGGGTTTTTTTGTAATTATTGTTATCGTAGGTTACACAGACACAATTTGGTTTGTGTAGCATATAACTAGTAACAGTATGTAACCATGGTATATAAACAGTAGTAGTAACAGATGGTTTTTTCTACAGAAAATTGCTGCTCCCTTCTAGGTATTAGCTGAGTAAAAGGTTATGAGAGAAGCTGGAGGCAAAATATCTATCAGTGTTGATTACACACATGTAGAGATAGGTAGTGTTTTTGTTAGCTGAGGCAGCTGGAAAACTGAATAAGTTCTGGGGCTCAGAGTCCCAGGAAGTGGCATGAACTTATCTCATGAAGTCTTCTGAGCTTAAAAGCAGTTGTGGTTTTACTTTTTTTCTCCACCTATAGCAGATAATCTAATGAAGTGTGATCCCCTCATGTCCTTTCTGTCTCTGAACACCCTGCTTCTGCTTGTGGACTCAAAACCATGGGGGAGGTGCAGGACCCCTCTTTAGAAAATGCCGTGTAAATTATATTAGCCTTGACTTTCTTCATTCCTTCTTTTAGAGGAGCTGATGAATACCCCTGAAACCATCAGGGGTTTGTACCTTTGAGTGCCACTGTCACTACACACACAGCATTTCAGAGCAATGGCTGTTTCTGCAGCAAACATGCATTTTATATTTACCCTCATGTTCTCTGTAACTTTGGATATGTAAAAAGTAAATAAGATAAAAGGAAAAGACTGCTAGCTTAGTTTTCCAGAAGCTGTGGAAATAACTGGATCAGCCCTTAAAATTAAGCTGTATAGCATCCCAACAACCAGTACTTGATCCAGTTTTGCACTTTAGAGCTTCTCTGGCTTTATGTTCCAGCTACACACAGAGAGCTTTAACGCTGCGTCACAAGCTCTAACGGGAACAGCTCACCAAGCATGAAGTTCCCATGCTGTTTCCATTATGGGTAAGAGTGGTGATGCAAGCACAGCCTTTGATGCAATTTGGTCTCTATTTACAGTAAATGCACCAAATCCCACTTCCCTGCATACAAAAGGAATTAAAGCACAGGAAACCTATTTCTTTTTTTATTGCTTGAAGTTTCTTGCAGCCTACACAAATTAATGAATTTCAGACTGTTCCTGTGGCTCTGCTGTCCAGGCTTCCTCAACTTACATGTCTTCCTGCTCCTTCTCTGTACCTTGTTTTTGTGTTTTTTTCTCCTGTCTGTCTCTTTCCAATGTTCCAAAAGGTCAAATGCTGGCCAAACCATCTTCCACATAGTTTAGATTTCTCACTGGTCATACTCAAGTAATGACGTGTTGTGTTTGTGTTGGTTGAAGAATATTTTTTTTAGACCATTTTGAAGGAGCCTATTAAACAGGCAAAGTTCAGTGAGACTTCGTGAGCCATAGCCTTCCAAACTTTTTTGGCTTTCTGAAATGTTAGTAGAAGCTTGCTTTCCAAGCAGCAAATCTAAATTAAAAGTTTTCCAAATGAAGAAACACAGCTATTCCTCACTGCGTTGTTTTTTTGGGTTTTTTTTTTGTGGTTAATGCCAGACATTCTTTGAGGAAGAAGATGGGAAGGAATATGTCTATAAGGAGCCCAAACTGACAGGCCTCTCGGAGATCTCCTTCAGACTTCTTAAACTCTACGGAGAAAAGTTTGGGTCAGAGACTGTGAAGATTATCCAGGATTCTAATAAGGTAGAGTTAAACTGCATGCTCTGTGGAGCTGAGGGAAGGTGACAGAGCATCCCTTCCTTCTGCCAGTGGGAGGGGAAGAATGAGCCCTGTCCTCTACCCTCTTACAAACACCTGCTTCCAGTTGCTCCTGGCACCCTCATGCTGTGTGTGGACATGTTGCACAGCTTGACAAGTGTTGGTGCTGTTGTGGCTCCCAGGTGTGAATTAGGGATGGGAAATTGCAGCCCCCATCATGCTGAGCTGTGTTGAAGGCATTAGAAACCAGCACAGAGCATCAAACACCTGGAAGCAGTTACTTCTTGTTGCTTTGATGCTGCAAGTCTAAAGGAAAATCTCTTGCAGCCTTAGCTCCTTTCTTTTCATATGGGATACTTATTTATGCTCCCTGAAGGAGCTGTGCACACCTTAGGCTGAAGTGGGATTTATCTGAGTTACCAGAGACAGTGCTGGTGATCCCAAAGCTGGTTTAGTGCAAGCCTGCAGGTTTGCCTGCCCCAGCACTGTATGAGCACTGGATCACAGTCTGGAAACTTTGTGGTCATATTAGAAGGACTAAGCAGCTCAGGCCTGTGCTGCATTGATGGATCAGGGGACGTGACTGCTTTGTTTGGCACCAGGTGTTGTTTTTCTTGTGCCACACCTCCTTGTCTTATCTGCTGGTGGATGGTCTAGACATCCCAGCTAAGGCCAAATGAGCATTTGGTGTGTCACTGGCCTTCATGCAGTGAGGCAGGGTCAGCAGGGAGTTAGTTAAAATCAGATTCCAGTGGATAGATTAGCCCATTATAACTCACTAACCTTTGCTCCTCCTGTGAGTAACCCTCTTATTTCATAGGTCAACATTAAAGACCTTGATCCCAAGTATGCCCATATTCAAGTGACTTATGTGAAGCCCTACTTTGAAGAAAAAGAAATGTCTGAAAGAAAAACTGAGTTTGAAAGAAATCATAATATCAATAGATTTGTATTTGAAACTCCTTACACTTTGTCTGGAAAAAAGCATGGCAGTGTGGAAGAACAGTGTAAAAAAAGGACCATTTTAACCAGTAAGTACAAATATCTGGACATGAGACAGTATCAGTAACTATTAGGAGACTACTCTAGCTCATGAAAATATTCCAGAAGTGGGACAAATTCTCTCAGCTTAATCAGAATTGTGAGGCAATGTTCTGGTTGGGAGGGGGGATTTACCTTGTGTTTTCATGTGCACAGTTTTACAGATTAAAAAATTGTGCTGGTAAATTATAGCCTTGTTTGGGATTTCACATCCCCAAGGGCAAGAATCTGTATATGTTCTGTGAAGAGTACTCCTGTGTGCTGCATGACTTCTCAATCTGTACATTTCTTTTGCTGTTTTTGCTAGCTTTGAACTCCTTTCCATACGTAAAGAAGAGAATTCCAGTCAATTATGAGCATCAGGTTAATTTAAAACCAATTGACGTCGCTACTGATGAAATAAAGGACAAGACAGCAGAGCTGCAGAAACTCTGCAGCTCTGCTGGTGACGTTGACATGATCCAGCTGCAGCTCAAGCTGCAGGGCTGTGTTTCTGTGCAGGTCAGTGTGTTTGATGTCTGTTCAGAATGGCATTTACGTCCACAGCTCAGAGTGAAGCATCGTCACAACACATTTACTTTCCAGAAATCATTAACTCCCCAGGCTGCAGCCACCAGCCTCCAGCTCAGCCTCCCTGTCACGTGCAGTGCTGCACAAGTGAGCAGCTCGTGGGAATAAACATTTTCTCTGTGGTGTTTACATGTCAAGTGTAAGTCCATTAATTATCCACAAGTAACTGCTGGAATATACTTAAGTCTTGAAGTCTCTACGGTAAGAATCAGGCACAAACAGCCTTTTTGTGAGCCTGGTTTCTCAAGTGTAAGTAACCTCAAGGGTAAGTGACCTTAGGACTCAGATCGTGCTGCTTTTCCACACGGAAATAAGAGGAAAATATGAGGAAACAAACTTAGTTTCTCTTTTTATCTCCATTTATCTTTTCATCTTAAAAACATTGATAGAAAAACAAATACTCAGCTTTTGAAACTTCAGATGCCTCTGGTGGCATTTGTAATGCAGAGTTGATTGCATTAAAATAGTATGCTGATTTTGGGTGGGGCTTTAAAAAAATTATTCCTTTCACAAGTGCCTCTAGCATCTCAACAGGAGTTCTAGCATAAATGATTTCTTCTTTCATTCTAGGTTAATGATTTCTTCTTTCCTTCTAGGTTAATGCTGGTCCTTTGGCCTATGCCAGAGCTTTCCTAAGTGACAGCCAGTCCAGCAAATATCCTGCTAAGAAGGTGAATGAGTTAAAAGAAATGTTCAGGTAGGATTTCTCATGTAATAAAAACTAGCAGCTGGCTGGAAGATGGTACCTGCTTTGGTTATGTTTTTGTCTGTCTCCAAACTCAGCAGATGCTGGATACTTAGATATGTCTTATAAAAGATCCAAGTCTCATGGGGTTGCGGGTGCTCACACATAAGAAAAAAGCCAATGAAATTATATATATCAAGAGTTATCCAAGTCCAGGGCTGTGCCAGCCATGGGGAGATTTGCTTGAACACTTGCTTCAACAGTTTGTGTGGGTATTTGAGCTTATCACACGAAGTATGTTTGAAAACCAGAGATCTGACAATCCCGGGTTCAGGGGTCTTTGATATTGTGCATTGTTTCCAGTTTTTCCAAGGGGATTTTTTGCTAATGATGAACTTGAAATATTTTAAACAAAAACTTACCCAGTTTATGGAAGAGCACTGTTCTTGTTTCTGTTGCTAATTTTTGAAACTGTGTGACTTGCACAGGTGTTTTTCTAATTTCTGTCCCTTGGGGTAAGTTTTACCTCCTGCTTGAAAGTGTCCCCCAAGATGTGATTAGGCAACTCTTGTTTCACCTCAGGATGATGAGCCTGCCACACTCTTTTCTGGACCTCTCAGGTGCAACCAATTGTCCACCAGCCCCTGCATTTGTTACTCTGTGCTCGTGACTCCCATTTCACCCATTTCTCCATTCTCATTGTATGGAGAAAGCAGCATTTGGGCCAATCCAGTTCTCCTTTAATGTATCAAGTAACCTGGCGGTCAGGGAGCAACCCCTGAAAGCATGCCATGCATGGCTTTACCTTCCAGCCTTGCAGTGCAAACACAATCTCCATTTCAGTTGTGAATGTATTTTCATTGAGTTTTATAAAAAAGGAAAATATGGGTGTTAAATGAAGCAAAGAATAAATAACAGATGCCAGAAAGAGCATTACAACTCCCCATGGTATGAACTTCCTTCAGGAGGGTGTCCCTGCTGCTAGGAGCCTGACCTCTCACATGACCCAGCTCTGGCCAGCCATGCAGGACTGGCTGTCCCATCTACTGAGGATCCAGGCTCCAAGGAGCTCCAGCAGAAAGCCCAATGCCTGTTCTGCAGTCCCCCTTCCTTCCCTGATCCACGGTGCCAGGGACACTCCTGGAACATGACTTGCCCCAAACACTGGAGGAAAGGGGGTGGGAAATACTGAGATTTGCCTGTCAGCTGCTTGCTTTGGTAGAAGACTGGACTATTGTAATGCCCCAGGTTCATTCCTTTCCTCCCCAGGAAGTTTATCCAAGCCTGTGGAATTGCTCTGGAGCTCAACGAGCGTCTCATTAAGGAGGATCAAGTGGAGTACCATGAGGGGTTAAAATCAAACTTTCAGGATATGGTGAAAGAACTTTCTGACATCATCCATGAACAGGCACGTACTGCATGGTGGGAGCCCACAGAGGTGGCTCTCTGTGCTTGAAAACTGGCTGGGAGCTAACTGAAAATGTGATCACTCCTCATATTCTGTGGCTCAATATAAAAGGGCGAGTAAGAGAATGTGAAAATTTAAGCAGTAGATTTGGTGGATTCCTAAAACTGCTTTCTGTTGACTGAAAGTCTCAGCCTGATGTTGGTATTCAGAGTGCTGCAGGGTGGAGTCTTCAGTGACACAACGCTGCCTGCCATGGTCATCAGAAATCCTATGCCATGTCCTTTGTCACATCTGCAAATTATAAAGAGGACACAGGTCAAAGTTCTCTGGCTAAAATTTCCATTTCCTCATTTATATCCAGCTTATGAGTGTTTTTTAAATATGTTATTTTTCCTTATATATGTTTTCTTATAATTTTTGCCTAATGCCAACATGCCATTTATATGCACTGTTAAAATTCGTGCTAATTTATCTGCTCTATGTTTTTATGTTTGCTTGGATCTTCCTAGGAAAATACATTTGAATAGAAGCATCCGAGAGGTGGCAGATTCAAAGAGCAGTTGTACTTCTACCTAGTATCATGCTGTGAAATGAGAGGAGAACTGGCTTTCTGAAGCAATTTCCATACCTCTGCTCTTTAATTTTGCCTTCATTGTGGCAAAAGCAAGCTTGTAGATTTATAGCACCAAGGATATATGATCAATGGTGCAGACTGCATTGTGGTTCATAGGACTTGAAATTTAGAAGAATGTTTTCAGGATCTCCCAGTGAGTAATATACAGTCTGTGTGTGACTATGAATTAAAGATGCAACATGTTAACTCACTGAAAATGGATAGGCAAATTCCAGTCAGTTGAGTATTTGTTCACACTAGTTGAAAAATCTGCAAGTGGCAAAATAATACAACTGCACCATACTGCTGTTTGTAAATAAGGTTAATTTACAATAAAATAATGCTTGTGGGAATCAGAATCTTGTTATGGAAGAGTACCACATCATTTCAGGGAAACAGTCTCATGATGGGGATGAATTTTTTCATAGGAGTGTAAGGGTGGATCTGTTTGAGAGTGATTGCTGCATTCCTGTTACTTTAGTTAGATTCCCCTTCTGTTCTGCTCGTGCTTTTTTAATGTGCAAACTATTGATTTTGCACATTTGCCACTACCTGCATACTCCACTACTGAACTTTGCTCAGAGAGGTTTGTTCATAAGAGCTGCCACCTGCTTACTCTAAGTTCTTTGCCAGTGCCAAGACATCCAATTTGCATGCAGCTGCTGGAACTTTTGTGGCTTTTGAATTTTGCAATAGGCAAATCAAAAACAAATCACTCAGTCCTGCACTGTCACAGTACAATAGCTAAGATTATTTTAGAACAAAGGAGCATTGTTAAAACACACTCCCTGTTACCTCAATAGATTTATCCACTGCTGTGTTGTCTTTGCTTAACGGGCAAAATATGACTGAAATGTCCAAGTGAAGGGCTCCCTGAGAAGGATGTACTTTTCACTTTCTTCTTGCTCAAAAGGCAGATTAAAATACCATGTTTATGAAGACTGTTCTTCACAGTTGCACAACATTATGTACCATGGCTGACTTGAATTTTGCATTGGCATTGAATGACCTTAATATCTAACAAATTCAACCTAATGGAATAAGTTTTCTTATTTTGCAACATTACTTAGTTGAACATAAAAAGTACAGTGCATTAACTTAGAGTTCTCATTGCAAATAACGTGCTTTTCTAAATATTGTCAGTATCCCAAAGCAACACAGGCAGTGCCCTTTATTTGAGATGCAAGGGCAGATGAGTAATCACTGGGTCAGCCCGTGACCCATTTACAGAACTTTAAAACTAAAACGTAAACACAAAAATTGATAAACTACAGCCGAACAGGTCCAGGAAATTTCTGAGACTGGCAGAAAGCAAGGGCAGATGAGTAATCACTGGGCCAGCCTGTGACCTATTTGCAGATCTTTTAAGCTAAAATGTAAACACAAAACGTTGATAAACTGCAGCTGAATACGTCCAGGAAGTCAGAGACTGGCAGAAAGCTGGATGTCCAGAAGCTTTTTATGATGGCCAGTGATCTCAGTTTCCCTAATGCAATTTCAAGGTAACTAACTTGACTGGTGAACCACAGCGTGAAAACAAATAGTCAGCTCTGCCAGTCCAGCTGGATCCTGTGCTGTCAGAGTGTCCTTCAGGCTACGAAGTACAAAATATGGACACAGAGGTAGTGAGTATCTGTGGGATTTAGCTGCGCATACTCCCCCTGCTTACAAAAAAACCTATTAGAATTCTGCTACTGCTAAGACATAATAAAAAAATCGTTATACAGAGAACTGTTTCTTTCCTACAGTGCATAGTTGTAACTAAAAGTGATCCAGTAATTCAGAGAATGGTGTATATATTAATGCAACAGAAATTGCTAAACTACTCTTCTTTCTCCTTTCTTTGTTACGCTGCCTTTGTGAAACAGCTTTGAAGACAAGGTTGGCTATCTCTTTTGCATACCTTTTTAAACAACTTGATTATCATAATGAAGTGAAAGCTGTATTGAATTTGTGATTGTTGTGCTTTGTTTAGATCTATCATGAAGACACAATGCATTCACCCTGGATGCAGGACTCTCTTCACGTCTTTTGTGCGATCAGCGGAACCTCTGGTGATGGAAGTTACTGCTCGCTCAGACCCACTGCTGACATATAAACATATCAGTCATATTTTACAGAGCCTTCTCAGGAATTCCTGGAACTGTACAAAGGATGCTTAAAACCAGCCATGATGAGCAAAGATTCAATTGTGGGATGGTTTGGTTTGTTTTGGTTTGGCTTTTTTTTTTCCACAAAAAAAGTTGCCATGCTTTCAAGCAGGGTGCTTGCTTATTTTGCTGATCAGCATTGGAAGTGCCTGGACATTGCACCACTGTGCTTGTTTTCTACTATTTTTTTTTTTAAGCTAAATGAATTGCAGGACGTGGAAAGGCAATTATCCAAATATGTGTTGAATTGCTGAACTATGAATCGAAATAGTGACATACTGTGTAAAGTTGTACAATGGAATATAATAAAATGTAAAACTACTTTGTAAATAGAAGGAGTATAGAGTATATAGAAATTAGCATTATATCATATTTGCTGCTAAAAGCTTTGTTGGACAGGGGACGTGAAGGAGAAATTGTAGTCACTGGTTAAGAGACCTTTCTCTTCTAAAAAGTGGCTTGGGGTCCACATGCCCCTATTGCACTCAATGAGAGTAAACTTGCCCTGATCTGGAATAACTAAAACCTAAGTCAAAAATTATAATTTTCATACATGCTCAGAGCAGACATTTCAAAAGTAATCTCCATGAGAGTTGAGCTTACTGTAGCTGATACCAATTTTGGGTAACCTTTCATAGCTGCAGGAGAGGATGGATTGTACTCACTGAGAGCAAACCTGAGAGATCTGTCATTTGATGCGAGTTCTCCTGCTTGCCACTCATGGCCTCACACAAATATAAACTCTGAGAACAGCTTAAATTGAGTTGGAAATTATAAAGTGCTTTTAACAACTTTTGGAAAAAATTCTAGTAATTGGAGAGATGTGGTTTAAAAATTGCAGCACATCAAAATAATTTATACAAAAATGAGGGATTTGTTAGCGCCACAAGTCATGCATGTTCCCTCCTGTTAAACAGATCTGTTCTCTGAAAGCTCATTTTTTTTGGCTGATAGGTGGTTGGAGAAAATGTATTTTCCAGAATTCTTTTATTCCTTCTTCCCCTTTCCAAAGCTTTCATACATTCTCTGCCTCTTTTTTAATAACACGCTTCAGATTCAGGAAGAAGAACACAGTTCAGTAACTCTTTTATCCAGCGACATTTTTAACATCCGTGTTTTTCAAAATCCTATCAGTTGTAAAAATGGTTCCAGTAGTTCATATGGGAAGGGTGGGAGTTTTAAGGATATGTAACAAAATGCCATAATAAAAGGACTCCAGCTGGGTATTTAGCTTGGCTGTAGTGTCTATAAAATGTTAAGCTTCTAAATCTTTGTGACAAAAACTATCTTCAAATAGTAAGTTGACCACATTTCAAAATGTTTATTGTGCATGATTCTAAATACCTACAATTATTCGTATTCTGAGAAAATAATGTTGTGATCCATATAAATTCACCCATTGGCTGTTTCAAGCAAAATACAGACGTGCCTATAACAAACCAGCCACATTTCTGCTTCTACGTGCTTTTGTGCCAGACAGGCTCTAAATTTAGCACAAATTTTCAGTAAGAGGAAGAGAGACAAGTATGTGTAAATATGGTTAGCACCTTCCTGATTGTTATCTTCCAACAAATAATATTTAAAGGCATACAGTGAGAGTTTTCCAAATTGCTTTACTAAAAGGTGTGAAGCTTGTTAATAGTCAATCCAATACAAGATACTTTTGGAGCTAATTGGCCTCTAAATATCAGTAGTAAAGGCATATCTTGACTCCAGTCAGCAGTGATTAGATGTAAACATCCAAAAGCTCTTACCGTAGCTCTTTCAAATACTACAGATTACCTAATATTTTTCCTGGATTTTCAGGGAGATCCTTATGCATACTTTTTGATGTGTTTTGTGTTCTGAGATATTTTTGTTGGCTGAATTTTCAATTTCTATTTCTTATTTTTACTGGAAATCCAGTGAAATTCTTACTTGTATCTTCAGATGTCTTCAATGGTCCAAGATGAATTTTTGTCTGAACTTCTGAAGCTGCTGATATTGGAGTTGTCCTGTCATTTCACTGTCATATACTGGAAAGCTGTCACAGTAGTTTGGCCAAAAAATAAGTGTTTAATCCCAGTCCAATTAGAATATTCACTGCATTTCAGAAGATACACTTACATGCAGTTTTCTTGAATTACAAAAAATTATATGCCCTAAGGATTTGCCTTCTGTCCTGCTAAATAATTTTTCTGGATGTTCTACAGAAAAATCTCCTTTTTAGATAGGTTATAAAAAGATTGGTAACAAACCAACTTGTTTTTCCTTTATGTATTCACCAATCTAGAAACGATGAGGAGTGGCCATTATTTTACAGTTGGTTTTGGACAATGGTGCCAAGAAGATGATCATATTTTCTCTATCTATCCTTTTCTTACATAATTGTTCCAGTTAAAGAAATCCTCCAGATTTTTTTTTATTTGTGGCTGAAAGAGATAAATTTACAGATATATCTGGAGAGTGTACTGTATATGTGCCTGGTTTATATAGCTGATACTCACATTGGGTACATCCTATTTGCTACATTTTGAGAAGACTAGAAATGTCTATTGTTCATTAACATTTTTGATTTTTTTATATTGCCTAAGGAATGGTAGGATTTTTTTAGTCTTGAAAAGTTAGTGGAACAAAATTCAAATTACATCCTGGCACACACTCTTTCTATATCTCAGTTTGGCTACATTACATATTTTATTTGTGTACCTCTAATTATTTTCATTGCAGAACTGCTGTGTAACACATCAAGTCTTCAGAATGGATGCATTGGTAATTTTGCATAAATGAAAAAGAAATGGGATGAAGTATCTGTAAGGATTAAGAGGATTTGGCTACTTCATTATCAGGATTGGTTTGGATAATGGTGTGTGTCAGAGCCAGATGGTTTGCAAATAGGACATACAAAACAACAAAGGCTCTGCCAGTGTTTTGTGTACAAGAACTTGCTTTTAGAGATTTACAGGCTAAGCAAAGTGTAAACATTTCCTCTCTTGGACCTGCTGCTTTTCTCTCTGCAGAGGGATTAGAAAGTAGCATTTTAAGAAAAACAACCTCAGAGCTCCATTTCCTTCCCCCCAAAAAAATCTGGAATGAAGAACTTACTGCAGCACAGGATGTATTTTTACATATTATTTGGTGTTCTAAATGTCTTCTGGTATCAGGACTTTTTGTGAGATATGCAAGCAAATGAAAAATCATGGATGAGAGGATACCTGTAGTGTGTAACATGTTTGGTTTTGTTCCAGAAGACCTTTGAACATACACAACATGGTATTTTGATACAGAATAAGCCTTCACATAAAAATAATACCTTTGTCTCAAAGTAGGTAAAATACGTTTGGTTTTCCCTTTCTAAAGAGACTGAATCCCATGGACTCCACGTTATGATTTGAGTAACTTGACCCAAAAGAACTGGAGAAGAAGTGAAAATTATGGGTTCAAAAATTAAATAGAAATTAAACTACATCTTACCCAATTTACCCACTTGAGGAGAGTAGCATGTGTTAATGTGATGTTCACTGAGCTGAATTCTCTAACTAAACAAGGGGTTCTCACTGTGTTGAGGATCACTGTGTACAGCTAATTCTTATGCAATCACGGACTGTAGTATTTCAAATAATATGCTTGTGCCAAGCAGTGGCAAACCAGTTGTGATATACATGTAATATTTCAGTTATTCTGGATGTAATTTACTCTCTTCTCATGTAAATCTAACACCTGCTGCTACATAATCATAACAGGAGTGCTTTTTTTCCTGCATGTTGTACCTATGTGTGTTGAACGAGCCCCATTTACCCTTCTGTGCGTGAAAGAGCAGCACCTCCCGTTTGCCTCGGTTCCTAACTGCTGTACTGGACACAGAGGATGAACAGAGCTGCTCAAGGGTTTCCTGAGACCAGCCAGCCTACACTGCTCTTTTTACTTTCTTTTCTTGAATAATGAATAATTTTGACAAGAAGCCAGGGGAAAAAAACCGTGTTGCAGTCAAGTTCAGAGTTTATTCCAGGTCAAAAGAAAAGACGACAAAAATGGGAAAAATAAGTGTTGCAATAAACATATTTTGCCTAGGATTTCTTTTTTTTTTTCTTCATTTCACAGAACAGGGTGAGTGATCAGAAGCTAATACCAGTATAAGAATCATGGGACTAAACCCTGGTGCACTGAGCTATCACATATGCACCCTCTAAAGAAGATGACCATAATAAATTTTCAAACACAGAAGTACACCAAATGAAATGGTGAACACTAAATTATTCAGCAACAAATAGAAGATGTTGACTTAGAAATCCTAAAGGAGCATGAGTGCCGCAACATCCAGCTCAGGGAAATCCCAAAAACATGATTCATTGGGAAAGCAGAGACAGTCATACACACAAATTTATCAATAGAAACAAGATGTGAATCACAAGTAAGGAAACTTCCCAGCAGATCGCCCTACTTTCCTAAAAAACATCCAGTAAGTTTGTGGTCGGGTTTTTGCTCTGTTCTGGAGTTACAATTTTCAAACCCAGACTTTCACTCTTTAGGGATGTATTTATTGTTGCCCTTCATCAACTAACTCAGCTTACAAGGTGGGTAGACTGAGTACGTGCCCAGGCAGTTGTACCAGCTCTTACATGATGTAATGTAAGTCAGGTATAATTATTATTTACCTCACTGGAGGATAAAGGAAAAACTGCTTTTTCTACTTCTGCCTCCTGAGGCTTCTGTACGGGGCTTTTGCAAGCCTTGGCCAAAAAGCTGTAAAACCAGGTTTGTGCCCTGCCTCCCTTGGTGGGTAAAGGAGTGACCCTTGCCAAATAAACAGGTGAATTAAACAGATCTTGATACTTAGGGAAAAGCAGAAAAGGTGATGCGTGGGCTTGTAATAGAATTTACCAGAGGGGTATACAATATTTGCACAAATATGCTTCCATGTCCTCCCAAAAGTGCTCTTCAAAGGAGGTGGGTTTTGTTCCACATAATTTTTCATTTCCAGTGGGGCTTGGGAAGCAGTTCAGAGAGAGTTTGCAGAGTTCATGTCTGTTGTGAATACGTATCACAAAATTCTAGATGTCCCCAAAGAAAACAGAAAAAGAACACAACAAAGGTCGAAAAGAGAGAAGCCACATGAGTCAGACTGGG
Source organism: Drymodes brunneopygia (assembly GCA_013400955.1). Taxonomy (NCBI): domain Eukaryota; kingdom Metazoa; phylum Chordata; class Aves; order Passeriformes; family Petroicidae; genus Drymodes; species Drymodes brunneopygia. The sequence continues at coordinate 1,227,373 of VZTZ01022849.1, read as the reverse complement.
TTTTTTTCAGCACAGTTTTGGATTTTTGTGCCTCAAATCCAGCTGTATTTTATTTGAGCCCTTTTTTGAACTGACCCCAGCCATCTACTGAAGAGCCTGTAACTATGTCAGCTGAGACCTAAAGTATTGACAAAAGCTGCTGCAAAATCAGAAAGGAGGAAGCTCAACATTGGTGTGGAGCAACTTCTGGTCCTGAAAGGGACAATTCCCCATAGACCTGTGCTGCTAATAATTGTTGGCTCTTGCTGGTCTTAGTAATTGTGCAGGCACACCAGACATTGGCATCATTTGTTAATCATTAGGGAACATGCACAGGAAAAAATAGTGGGATTTTTGTTTTATTGCATCTGCAAACTCACTGCATGGCCTCACAATCACTGGTTTTGGCTGCGTGGGTGGAAAAGGAGCACACAGCCAGGAGCAGGTCAGTATCATTATTGTAAATCAGTTCATACCGAGCATGAAGCCATATCCCAAGTACTTGTTCAACAGATCATTTGAAAGATACCTCAGGTGTGTCTGTGCGAGTCACACTACAGCGCGGGTGCATTGGCTCACAAGAACATGAACGAGCATGAGATTTACAACAGAAAGCTGCAGGACAGGACTCAATGAGATTGAGAAAAGGGAAGTCTCTGGTAGGTGGCAGGGATCAAAGGCTCGGCAGCAGTTGGGATTGCCGTGAATCGGGATGGGAATGTGATAACGAGCCGAGCGTTCGGGGAGAAGGGAGACACAGAGGGTGAAAAATGTTTCAGCTGCCGACAACGTTGATGGGCAGGCAGCCAAAAGCAGTGAACGATTGCATGTGTTCTTGGCACTGGCTTTCCTGGGAGGAGTGGACAAAACAGAAAGAAGGAAGGAAAGGAAATATCAGCAAGGAAACTGAAAGCATGAGAGGGGTTGTTTGGATCTGCTCTACTCCACAATGTTCTCTCTAGCAGGCATAGTCCACGCTTGCTCTAATTAGTTGCACAATCCGATCTCCGTCACACAGCTTTAATGCTCCACATCCTGGAACTTTAAACCACATTTTTATTTGATTATAATTGCAGGTCCTTGGACACTTTCTAACAGCAACTAGAAGTCCTCTTATTTCACAGGGAAACAAACAGGCAAAAAAGCAAAACCCCCAATATTAACACAGGATATTCCCCACCCTGTCATAAAAAGATCCACTTCCCTTTTTCTAGAACGAGTGTCTAAAAAGCAGATGAACTCTTGCAAAACTCCTTGAGGAGCTGAGTAAATACTGAAGCATTCTGTTGGCTTAGGAAAAAGTTAGTTTTACTAACAAATTTTGGGTTGCCTTGAAACTTAGCCAAGTTTCCTTCCTGAATACCTGTATTTGGGTGATGACTAGGACCACAAAATTCTAGTTCAGAAGGAAAAGCCTTAACCCAAATATTTTATTCTCCCGAAATTTATCAAAATAGCACTTATGTTCTATTCCCAATTCTGTGAATATTTTGGAAAACTTGCTGCATCACACCCACAAACGTGAGAGCAAAATGCCAAGTGACCATATTGTATTTGGAAGGGGCTGAAGCAGAGGGAGTTTGGGGAAGTTTGTAGAAAACAGATCTGCAGAAAGAAGAACAATAGGCATTTTTAGCACATGAGAACTGTAGAAATTAGCTGAATTTTCAGGAGGGATTTTGAAAAGCGACGTTCTATCGGGGGGTGAATAACTGCTTCGACATCAAGAGAACTTCTAGGGGATGTGCTAATGTAGCTGCTTTCCTGGGAGAGGATGTGAACCTTACCCCGTCTGGGGCACGGTTCGATAGCTGTAGCAGACACGTGTAAACCAGGTTGTGAAAGGATAACGACTTAGACTCACAGAATGAGATCTTCGTGAGTCTGTGGCCGCGCTGCAGCGCCATATGAGGGGACACGGAGGGCACGGGGCTGGCGGCGGGGCAGTGGCGCGGAGCGGGTGCGGTCCCCGCAGGGGCTGTGCGGGCACCGCCCGCGTCCCGCGGCATGGCTGCGGTCCCGCGATTGCGGCACGGCCAAGTCCGGGCTCTGGGAGGCACCGACGGCTCCAGCGGAAGGGAACTCGATGATCTCAGGGTGTTCGCCAATCGAATCGATTCTGTGAAGTGTCTCTGTGCTTTAGCGTGCGGGAGGCAGCAACGGGCGGAGGGCAGTGCAGGGGCGGCACATGGGGTGACAGAGGGGTGATAACAGAGGGAGGGCAGTGCGGGCAGTGTAGGGCTGTGGGACGGAGCCGTGGGACGCTCCCGTGGCTGCCCAGCCCCGCGGCCCGGGGCGGTGCTGCCCAGGTGGCGGGGCCGGGCCGCTACTCCCTCCTGGCTCGGGTTACCTGGGCGGGCCGTCCCGTCCCGTTCCCGTCCCGTCACGCCGCCCTTCCCGGCTGGTCCGGCCCCTCGACGGGAAGTGGGAGCGAGGG
>VZTZ01022849.1:1180959-1224930 GCA_013400955.1 Drymodes brunneopygia | reverse complement strand
GCCATGGCTGTGCCAGCAGCAGCTCCGCTGCCCTGCCCGCTTCTCCTCGCCGTCTGCTGGGTGGTGGCCGCGGGGCCAGCGGCAGGTAGGAGCGGGAAAGGGCGGCGGGGAAGAGGTGGCGGGGCTGGGGACCGGCTGCCGAGACTCGGGACCAGCTGCCGGCTGCGCTCCGTGTCCGCGGGCTCGGGANCGGCAGAAATGTTTTAAGGTCCATCTTCGTTCCCCGGGAGTGTCTCTGCCTTACAACCCCAAGCAGAACCCCCCGTCCTCTTGCCGGTGCCCGTGTCTTGCGGCGGTGCGGGACCGGCTCCGCCGGGTGCGGGCACGCAGAGCCTCCGTCGCCCTGTGCCTTCGCTCTTCTTTCAGTATTCCCGATTTTGGAAGCAAGAATGTTTAGTTTTAGGAAAGATTCGTGCGTGTCTGTGAGGGCTTCATAAGGACCCGGGCTTGAAGCTTTAATCTCTGCTCGTGTTATCCAAAAACTCAGCTGCAGACATTAAAGAATTGTTATTTTTCAACTGTCTACAATTCGGCTTATAACTATGAAATCAACCTTCAGAAAATGCAAGAGGACAAAATAAAAATGTGATGAGTTTTTTATTACTTTACAACACTCACATGGTACTTGATGCAAAGGATTTGCTGATGTTTCCTCGTTAGGACTTTTAGAAATAATGCGTTTTCAGCTCAGCTAATCTCTGCTGGCTACTGCTGTGCTTCTTTTCTTAGAAGCACCACCGTGGTTTTTGCTTTTTAAGAGTGAAATAACAGCTTGCCTACATTTTGTAGTTGGTCATTGAGTTGTTCTGCCAGATTGCTACAGAAATTTTAATAACGAAAGCAGGAGACTCTATATTTTACACAGACAAAAGTACGAGATTGGCCTACCTTATGAATAAAAGCTGAATTAAAAACATTAAAACACAAGTGTCATAATTATGTAGATTTAAACTTTTAATGCTAATACAATTTATTGATTAATTTATAAACTTTGAATATTAGCACTTCTTTGTGTGGCTAGAAATCTGCAAACTTAAATGCAATGGCTCCTAATCAAACCTATTAGAAGAAAATGTTTAGAACTTCAGTATAGCAATCAGGGCTGATATACTTTTAATGGTATGTGCTACTGTAGGTAAAAAAATGTTCAGTCCTGAAAAGATGGAATGCTTGGAGCTGTGTACTGCTGTTGAAAAACTTTTTTTTTTTTTTTACATGATCAAAAAGACTCAGTATTTGCAAACTTAATTCCCCAAGGCTGTTCCTAAAGCCTGTCCTAAGTTTTTGTTAGTGGAAGAGGTAATAGGCAAAGATGTTCTGGTTACGTTCAGTTTTCTCAGTGGAGACTGTATTTTTGCGAGAACAAAAATTTCTCTTTTCTTCTCAAACAAAAATCCTGAAAGTTTTAAGTATTCAAATAAACTAAGCATATTCAGTCTACATCAGTGAATTTTCATAATTGTTCTCATTATCTGTGCAAGCATCCATTATCCATGCATACACATGGATACACGGATGGTAATGGTGCCTGATCTCTACCATTGCCTGTCCTTGAACTATGCAAAGGTCAGAGAGAGCTCCACAAATTTGATGAATTCCCTTCAATATTTGGCTGCTCTGGATTTCAAGAAATGTAAGGTAATGGTGTCATGGGTACTTTGAGCAGAATTCTTGCTCAAGAAATCTCTTTTGCTTCTCTATCTTCCCTGTTCCTTGTGCTAGCAGAAGGAAATTGGGCTGAGCTGTGACTTGGATGGGAAAACTGATCTTGATGGAATTACTGTGCCCTCTTCCTATGAGCTCTCTTGAATGTTGGGATGGGTTGAGCTTGGTTCCCTGTGACAGCAAGCCCTGCAGCACTAGCTGATATCTGTTTGATGTGTTTGCGAAACTATTGAGTAACAAGGGTACGCTCTGTCCACAGACAAACAAGTGGTGGTGCCTCAGCGATGATGCCTGGAGATACGTGACAAACAGTCTCATTGGGCTTCTGGTTCAATATCTTCTCATAGTACACATTGGAGTAGCCCTTTAAAAACACCAATCCACTTTCACTTTCTTAGGGAATTCCCAATTGGTGATGTTTTCTAGAATCAATGTCTGACACATACTTTACTTTTTCCTGGAAGTTTGCCACTTTCTGTCGCATTTCCCCTCTTTGTTTTGTAATATGACCTTCAAACTGTGTGATGAGTCTTGGGTAGTCATTGACTCCGTGCACAAGATAAGGAAGGATCAATGCACAAGTGGATTTATCGCTGCGACCATCTCTGAGTCGTGGTCCTGCTCTGCTTCTCTTTGGCTTTTGGGGAGGTGACAAAATGTACCACTGAGGTGTGCCAGCAGTAAATTACTACTTGTCCCACTCTGATTTTGCTCTCTGTGCTGTAACACAGCATTATATATTTAATAGGTAATCGAAAAAGTGATGTGGTTTCCTTGTTTTTTAATGTTCTCGCATTTGTAGTCTTTGCGTTGCTTGCAGTCTTTGCTTAAATTGTGCTTCTAACAAATAGCTGTTGCTTTCAAGATGTAATTGCTTGTCTTTTAAAGGATTTCTCTTTAAAACTGTGTTGATGGATAATTTTTGGGGAGAAAAAAGTATTAATTGCTCCACAAAATGTATATACTGTTTTTACTAAAGTTTCAGCATGTGACTCATCTTCCCGCAATGTGCAAAACTTCGAGTACCACAGCCGCTACGTTGTTGCAGGCTACAATTTCTTAAAAATTACTTTTCAGGTAATTTGTGAATATTTAAATTATGAGTTGAGGTAATGAGAATAACAGAAACACTTTAGTGGGCAGTAGCTTATCTGATAGCAAATATGAGCTCACAAAGTTGAGAAGTTATTTGTGTTCTTTTCTGTCAGAGAGTTAAAGACCTGCCAGTATTACTGATGGTAAAGGGTGGGCCAACAGGATTGTTACCCTGATAACTCATTTCTTCTAGGAGCAAAAATTCTTCCGTCTCCATCCAACTTGAACTATTCATTGATCCATATCTGTACTCTGAACTGGACATGGAACCCCCCAGAGAACATCAGCAGCAGCTGCAACCTGGAGTATTCCAGTGACATCGTCATTAATGGGGTTCCTGAGGACAGAAGAGTAAGTACATCACCTCTTTAAACTCTGTGTTCCAGTAAATGTCTTACTGTGACAAAACTCCGTGTGTGAGAGCATATACACATATATAAATACAATTTTAATACAGCGTTTCATTCTTATCATGGGATCAAAACCTCAAAAATGAATCATACCAGCATATGGGATCTTCAGATGAGAAAAATCTATCTGTTTCTCTCTGATAACTGCGTGCTCATGGTAACACAAAAGTACTGTAATAATAATGGGAAAAGCGTCATTTCAGTCTTTGCTTATTCAACTTCCTAGAAAAAATAGATACAGGGCAGTCTACCTCCTTAAGAGTTAAATGGGAATTTGCAAAGGCTTGTCTCCTTTACTTTGAGCACAGTTTAAAGAGACGTTCAGATTTAGCCGTGGTTTGACAGCATTGCATCTTCTGGAGGTAAAGCCAAGAATTAACATTCCCTCATTTGCCCTCTCCCTGCAATTACAGTTATTTATGGGGGGGTTGTGTTTTGAAGATAACATGGAGCGTGTTTGTTCCCTGTAACAGAAGTCATAAAACTTGTTTGTTTTGGGCTTCCATTTTCTGTGTTAGATGGTTTGCAGCCCAGATGTGCTCCTTGCTGTGGACTAGCTGCTGTTTGGTCAGGGCATTGCCACCGTGCCCATTGCTATGGGCTGTAGGACAAGTATTTTTACAATTTATTGACATTAAGAAAATAAATCCATAATTCCAAACCTTGGGAATTTGAAGCCTTTGGTAGATGCCAGCTGTGGGGGAGGCAGTGCTGCTATTTCAGATATGGTTACAATTGATATGATGCCTCTTGAAGCAGTCTTTGGTTGTTGAGCCTGATGCTTATTGGCCTCCTCATGCTGACTACTTGTGTTTTTTTCTCACAGTTCCAGGATATCCTGGACACGAGTAGGGATGTGGTTTGGCCAGTTTGGATGTAGCATTGAGCAACCTGCTTTAGAGGAAGGCAGGAACCCATGGCAAGGGGGTTGGAATGAAATGGTTCTTAAGCTCCCTTTCAGCCCAAACCGTTTTATGATTCTGTGACTCTGTGGTTTTGCAAACAGCTGAGCTGATTTAATGTCACTACTAAAAGGGTGATGTTTCATTTTTGACACTAATGATCTCTAATTGTCATTGGACCTTTAAAAGAGCTAGTTGAACTTGCTAACACAGCAGAAACCTATTTGCCTCTTTTGATTGGTTCATTAACAAATTAGCAAGGAGAAAGTCTCCTTGGTCAACAAGCTGAATGAGTTTGTGGAAGAGTCTAATAGACGTTAAGGTTATCAGCAATAAAAGAACTGAGGGTCAGCAGTTTCACGGGACAGGATGAACCAGACTGGACATCTTGCTGCATCTTTTAGCTCAGAGGACCTGTTGGAGCTTTGGATTTTTTTCTTTTTTTTTTTTTCTAAATTTTTTTTCTCTCAGGGAATTTTCTCCTGTTTTTTGCTAGGAGATGATAATGACCTGTACTAAAGAGAGACAAAAGAAGTGGCCAGGGTGGGGTGAAAGTGTGCAGCTAGCTGCAGCCCCTTAGTTGGGGACTTTTCTCTTGGGAAGGGCAGAGATACTTCGAGATTTTGGCAGGGGGGTGAAGGGCTGGGCTCGGCTCCGAGCTCTCTCTTGCTCTTGGGATCGGAGGGAAGAATTCGCCACCACTGCGGAGCTCTGTCTCCCACTATTTTCTCCTATCGTGAGTGAAGCTCCGCTCATGGGAGCGGCCATTGAACTGGGACCTTATTAACACCCTACCTCACTAGAAAGGGTCCTCACCATCTGCTTGGGTGCCTCAGGGAAAACCCAGGACCCTGAGCCCCTTCCCTCTCCGAGGGAGCCTCTCTCGGGGCTGCCGCTGCCCAGCCCCTCCGTTCCTCTGCCACTGCTCCGGGGTTTTCACCACACTGGAAAACCCTGAGTGGTTTTTCCTGCCTGGCAGGACACCCCTGCCTGGCAGGACACCCCTGGCTCCTGCTGCAGCTGTGGAGTTTCTGATACATTTCATTTGCTAGTTCAAAGTCTGCCCGTCTCCGCCGCTGCCGCTCATTCCCCCATCCANTTTTCTCTCAGGGAATTTTCTCCTGTTTTTTGCTAGGAGATGATAATGACCTGTACTAAAGAGAGACAAAAGAAGTGGCCAGGGTGGGGTGAAAGTGTGCAGCTAGCTGCAGCCCCTTAGTTGGGGACTTTTCTCTTGGGAAGGGCAGAGATACTTCGAGATTTTGGCAGGGGGGTGAAGGGCTGGGCTCGGCTCCGAGCTCTCTCTTGCTCTTGGGATCGGAGGGAAGAATTCGCCACCACTGCGGAGCTCTGTCTCCCACTATTTTCTCCTATCGTGAGTGAAGCTCCGCTCATGGGAGCGGCCATTGAACTGGGACCTTATTAACACCCTACCTCACTAGAAAGGGTCCTCACCATCTGCTTGGGTGCCTCAGGGAAAACCCAGGACCCTGAGCCCCTTCCCTCTCCGAGGGAGCCTCTCTCGGGGCTGCCGCTGCCCAGCCCCTCCGTTCCTCTGCCACTGCTCCGGGGTTTTCACCACACTGGAAAACCCTGAGTGGTTTTTCCTGCCTGGCAGGACACCCCTGCCTGGCAGGACACCCCTGGCTCCTGCTGCAGCTGTGGAGTTTCTGATACATTTCATTTGCTAGTTCAAAGTCTGCCCGTCTCCGCCGCTGCCGCTCATTCCCCCATCCAGCCCGCCCGCCATTGCCCCGTGAGGGAGACGCGGCCGAGCTCGCGCCAGAGCGCCCCCTGCAGGCGCGGGGCACTGATGGCCAGCAGCGCCCCTGGCGGCCGTGAGCGGAACTGCAGCCCAGGGGAAGGCGCTGCAGCCCCGAGAAGGCGCCGCTGGCTTTGGGTTCTGTTCGTTGGCGCTGCCGCTGCCGGGGTTCGTTCGCCTGCTGATACACACACACACCGGGAAAGAACTGCTGCTCCTTTTCCCGTGTCTTTGCCTGAAAACCCCGTAATTTCGGAGCTACAATAATTTGGTGGTGAGAGGGCCACATTTTCTATTCCAGCGGAGGTTCCCATCTTCCTTGGCAGACCTAACTTTCAAACCTAGACAAACCTAATCTGCACATTTGTTTGATTTCTTTGCCCTCTCATAAGTGCCAGTATTTGTTATTTTTATATAGGAGTGGTTATAGCATTATTTGGCCATAACAAAGATACTTGTTTTGTATCCAGTTTCTAGTTAACTAAAAGGTATCCTCCTCCAACAAAAGATGCTCTAGAAAGTGTGTGATAAGAGGGTGAGCCTTTTTCTCACACAAGCATACTCAAAAATGGAAAATCATGAGCTACTTGGGCTTGTTGTGGTGTCACTGCTTTTAATAGCCATTTATGGGTTTGTTTTGGTAGGCTTTTCTTTTGCTCCTTAAATCGTTCAAACTCTTCTCACTGCTTTTTGGTTGTGTCTTCAAATGTTCTTCATTCTGTTGGTCATTCCCTCGTGTGCGCACACACAGAAAGGCGAAGGTCAGATCTGTTGAGTTTATAAGCTCCTGTTTATACAGATGTAGTATAAACATGCTTATTTTGCATTAACCATGAAGACTTATTCTAAGATCGTTTCCCCCCATGTTATACTTATTTCTTCATCTCTCTCTAGCCTTTGCTTAAGTCTGTAGGTCAGAGGGGTAGAAGTAGTTTTCCTTTGTGAGTTCTGACTCTGCCTGAGAAGGAAAAAGCAAAGCCAAGTGATGCTGAGGCTTCCCATGTAGTCAGACACTGGTTTCCTTTGGCTTTGAGCTGTAGTCTTTCTGCAGGGCTGTAATCCACCCTTACACTGGTAGGAATTCCCGTGTGTCTGAGGTGGAATGACAAATATTTTGGTTTTCTTCCCCTCATCTAAACCCAGGAATGGAGTAAGAGTCGCTTCCGCGTGACGGATGCGCACTTGAATGAGGAAATGCGCCTCAGAGTGAGAAGTGAATGCAAGAATGACGACACCAATGAGCCCAGTCCCTGGGTGGAGACCTCCCTTCCACCAAAAGGTAATGCCAGCAGCAGCCAAACCCCTCCTGGTCTGAGGAACCATGGCTTTTTCTCATGTCTTTTAACAAGAAATCATAGAATATATCATAGAGAAATACCAGACGCAAGGGCTGCTTTGATTGATAGAGCTTAAACAGGATTATTACACCACATTTAAACACAACTGGGATCTTATGATGCTTAAAGTCTTCTGGGCAAGCTTGCAAAATTGAAGTGCTCTTCCAAAACAGCAGTGTGGTTCCTGTTATTTCTCTTCTTCCTGCTGTGTGGTGGTTGTGGGATAAGCAATAGCTTAGACTTCATTAAGCCTGCTGCCTTCATGACTAACATCTAAGCTAGTTTATTTAGTATGATTTTTCTGTATGAGCAGAAGTCCCCAAAATAACCCTACAACTGTCCATGTAGGAGGGAGGAATGTAGCAAATTTAACAACTTGTTGAATAAATTTCTTACATAATTGTAATAGGGTTCTGTCTTTTTCAAAAGAGGTGAGTGTGGTCTACAAAGCATAGCAAAATGATTAGAGAAAAAGTATTTTTTGTCTCTTGGCATGCAGCAGTGAGGGGTCCACAGCAAAATTGTTACAAAGCAGACTTTGAGGCATAATGTATTTTTCTGAATGCTTGAAATGAGGATGTACAGCAAGAAAATGAGCCTCTTGCCTAAAAGTCTGTCTTAACCCAGGAGCATGACTTGATGTGGATGAAAACCACGTGTAGTTGGGAGAATCAGAGACCTTATCAAGCCCTGTGTGTGTGTCTGCCAGAAGGATTCTGGAAAATCAGGGATGCAGGTCATTAGGACAGCATGTACTAAACAGGCTGGGACTTTCAAAAGTCTGTTTGCAGATGAAATATTTTTATGCACTTCTTGGAAGAGGAAAACCTGTTTCGTTTCCCTGTACTCTTAGTTGCTGCTTTAGGGAGAACGCAAGCTCGGACATTCAAAGTAAATCAGCGTTTAAAATGCATTTAGTTTTTACTTCATGGAGATGTTGCTACTTGTTACAAGGAAAAAGCATCCAATACAATGTAATATGGTAATACAGTGTAAAGAACTCATGCAGAAATGCAAGATTGAGCATGAAAGACTTTATTCCATAATTGTTCTGCCTGGGTGATCCATTGACCTATTCACAATTGTTACGTACTCATTTGTATTTATGTGATCTGAGTTTCCAATTGTTAAATTTTAATGTCTAAAGGTATATGGGTATCAATTAAAAGGTCAGCTTTCCTGGTGTTGCTTTTGTCAATAGCTAAGACACAGAGGTTTCCATATTCAGAATACCAAGCAACTAATATTGTATCTGGAGAAGATAAAAATACTCAGCCTTTTATTATGGTTAACATTGATGGCTGTAATAGCATTTAGCTTTGCTATAGTTTCCCCTGTAATTAACAGCTACTTTGACTTATTTTTAAAGTGTCTGTAGATTAATAGAAATATTTTCCTGACTCAATACCTTGTCCTTAGCGTTTGGTGACTCTAAGTAGCAATTCAGCCATGGTGAACGCTGGGATTTACTGTTGTGACTGGCTTGCTTCTAGAAGTTACTCTGCTGAGATTTCTGCCATTGCAAGCTGTAAACTGTTGCCCTGGTTTTACAGGGCCTCATAAGTTGTAACACTGTAGCTGTAGTTTCCCATGTTTATTCTGTAAACATGGTCCTTGTTTTTCTTAACCGGTCAGGATTGTTTTGCACTTGTGGAATTGTCTTTCATTCCTTTCCCTGGGGTGGAGAAAGATGATTGACCATGTCTTTGTCCTGTAAACCTTTAGGGGTGTTGACCCCTTTCACCAATCTTTGACTGTCCTTAGAAACATATAAAAATAGGTAAATAAAGAAGGGCAAGGCTTTTTGGTCGGTCTGGCCTGGAGAATCCACTGCTGCTCTGAAACCCCCGTGTTTCTTCTGTTGCCAGCTGAGCAACAGTAAACAGCTGGAATTAATCATTTGTTGTGCTCAACAGGCAGTGTAGTCTGAGGTAACCAACCCGTTTCTGCCTTCCACTTTCAGTTATGTAAAATGAAATGTTTTATTTCTGTAAACGGGGGAGAAAACTTGGACAAAATAAATCTTAGAGAGCCTTTCCAATTTGCCTTGCAGGTATTCCAGGTACTGCTGCTGTTGACTTGAGCTGTGTTTGGCACAATTTGGAGTACATGGCTTGTGCCTGGCGTTCTGGGAAGAATGCAAGCAGTGACACCAACTACACCTTGTTCTACTGGTTCGTAGGAGATTTGTATTCCCAGCTCTAAAGTGCTCCAGGACTAATCTCTAGTTTTACATTACACATTCCACTTGTCTGCTTCCTATTGCTTTCAAAGTTCCCAGGGCTTTGTGTCCAAGTTACTGCTCAGTCCCATCCAACAGAAAACTTCACCACTGAAGGGGTCAGAAGCTGCTATGGCCAAGACTTTTTGGGAAGTTGATATAACTATTCTGTGTCTGTTTCTGTAGCCCATATTAACATGGCTGCTATTGCTTTCTATATTTTTCTAACTGGACACTTGATTCAAAGAGGGAATAATTAAGAACTAAGCTAGACCAATGTATTAATTGCTTTCTTTGCAGTCCAAGAAAATGGGCCGTTTAAGTTGGGATCAGTGTCAGCCCATAAACCATTGGGAAATGGTATGAAAGCATTAATAACTCTCAGTTGTACTTTTGTTTGCATCTTCGATGTCCTAAATAACTGATTCACCTTTAAAGCTATGAAGAACATCTTTTTATCATCATCATCCCCTCTGGCCAGTGGACAGCCATAAATGGTGTCTTGTTCCAAAGGAACAGACTTGTGTGAGCCAGCTCTTGGCAGTGATAGCTGTACATGCTAATCTATGCATACTTCTGCACCTTGATGGGGCTTGTGAAGTGCCAGATTGCATTAGCTTCTGTAGAAATAGTGAAGCTTTCTTTTTGAAAGCCCCATGTCGTAGTTTTAAATCAACTTTCTGTCTTATTTGAGCTAACTACATAAACTTCTTGCTCTTGTTCTCCAGTGGCAGTCTCGCAGGCCAGCTGTTCAATTCAGGGTGTTTGGGCAGCAAACTGCAGAAATCTTGCTGCTTCAGTTAAATGTGGGGGGGCCTATTTATTCCCTGTCTAGACTGCTACTCAAGTTTTTTCTTTGTTACAAGACTAGGACCAATGCAGGGGTGAAGATCTGAATTTCTGGTTATAGGGATACTTACTGGAATAATGCCCTAGATTTGAGCTATATATTTTCAAGCTGCCCTTAATTTTAATGGAAGATGTAGCTGAAGTGATTTCAAAGTGTTTTAATTCACAGTGCTTTGAAAGAATAATAATTTTTAGATTTTAAAGCCAAAAGCTAAGAAAACAGTTTTATACTAAAAGATACATTTTCTGCAATGCTAGTGAGGTGAGTTTTTTTGGTTTTGTTGTTCTTGGGAGGAAAGGCTACTGGTGTATTTTCATTGAGGCTTGGGCAACAAAGAGAAGCAAGGAGGAAGTTTGACTTCTTAACTTCTCTATTATTAGAAGGGAATACTGGCAATTTGAAAAGCAAATCAGGTAAATAGGTGAAACTCAACTGTCTTAAGAGTTGTGATACTTGAGGCAGAGCTGAAGGAGATTGATCAGCTTGTTCTATCACAGAGGTGAAGTTCTGTTGGCAGACAGGATTTGTGGTCCAAATTAGCTTGTTTTCTAAATATTCTTTATTCCTTTAAATTGTTCTCCCATGTGGAAAATGTGAACCAAAGCTGACAGTAGTTGTTCTCTTTGATATAAAACAAACCTACCTTTCTTTCTGTTCCTTGGCACTCTTCACAAAAACAATACTCTTTCTAAAGCCTGAGATAAATTAGAGGCTGCTTACTTTGCTGAGCTTTACTTCTTTATATGCTATAGCATAGCTTCAATGCAAGATCAGTCTTTAGTATTTGTAACACACATTTAAAAACAAGTCTTCCCCTTGCTGTCCTTTTCTTCTGAAGTTTACAAAAATAATTTTACTCCTCTAGGTTTGATGGCTTGGAAAACCCTAAGAAGTGCAGCAACTCCTCTGTAGACCAAAGAATCTTTGAATGCATTTTCAATCTTACCTTCCCAAAAGTCAACAGTACTTACCCTGCTATAAGTATTTTGATTAGAGGTGATTCTGAAGAAATTAGGCCTCTGTGTGCAAGTAAAAATCCTACCACCATTGGTAAGTTTAACATCACATCATAAAAATAAAACTAAAATAAGAAGTTTGGTAGTATATTGCTGTGTTTGAGAAACTTTCAGCTCATAAAGTATGGATGAGACAATGTGATTAGATGCTCCCTTCTTCTGCTGACATTTGATTTGAAATTATGTGAACAAGAGTTTGTTTTCTGTGGGGTGGGTGTCTGGGGGGGAGGGTGGTAATTTTCTATTCACTTCTACTCTTATTCTTCAGCTGGATTTACTCTTTTTTGACTTACTGGTACTAAATTTTTCCTCTTTCTCTTCTTAATCTGGTGTGAGTGTAGCATTCTGCAATACAGAACTGAACAATTTTTGTAAGCAGTAAAATAGACTTTTGAACTAATTATTCCGTTTTGCATTTCAGTAAAACCTGCTACACCACGACAATTGACATTGTCAAAGACTGATGATAACATTGATGTAAAATGGAGTGAATCAGAAACTTTTCCAAAAAGTTGTTTGCATTATGAAATTAAATATTCCAATGATGATTTGGACACTGGTCAAATCATTAAAGTAAGTTTTCATAACTGATTTTTTTTGCTATGAATCTTTTATAATATTTGTGGTTGAAAAGGAGCAGTTGCATGTGAATGGGTTGGGTGCCAGACCTGGAAGTGCTGTGTGACTGTAGGATTTTTCTCTCATACCACAGATTTATGTTAGTAAAAGCTGTACATCAAAATTCATGCAAGACTTATGAATCCTTCCCATCCTTTGTTAGGCAATTTGTTAGTGTGTGAGAACAGTCTGATAAAGAAAGATTTACTAAACTATCAGGAAATGGTGCCTGTGTGCTTCTCGGCCATATGGGCTTTGGTGTCTTTGTGCTGGGTTTTCCTGCTGTTGGTCTGTGGGGGTCATGTGGCAGCTTTGGTCTTGAATGGTGTGACCTGATTGCCCTAAAGAAAAATCAACTGCTCGTGCACACAGGAGCAGAGAATCTCATACAGAAAAGCAAGGGGATAAAGCCTGAGCATGGAGGGGAAGAAAGAGATGGGCACTCTCAGATACACTGGTTTTAGTGTACATATTAAAAGCATTGAGTTCAGTGTGTGGATGGACTCATGCTGTACATCCATACCCAAACTGAATGTACTGTTTGATCAGAATGGTAAAAGCAGTGTGATCAGTTTCAAAGTGTGTGGCAATCTTCTCCTGTGGAGCATGTTTAGTTATTTATTCTACCCCAAACTCAACTGCTATCAACATTCCCCAGGAAACTGGCATTGCGGATAAAAAATAAGTGCAGTTTGATCCTATCTGGTGCATGCTCTTCTCTGTAGAGGCATCACAGAACACTTTGGTATGGTGAAAGTTATGCTGCCCTGACAAGAAGGGAAGGCAGGGTAAATCACAGATGTTTCCCAGAAGGAAAAAAAAAAAGATTAAAAAAGGCACTGTTCCAAATGCTAAGTCTTAGTTTAATCATTAATGCCAAATGCTGCATGATAGATGTAGCAGTGAATGAGATTAAATCTTGGCTTTGGAAAGTGCATTTAGGCACTCTGTGCTTGTTAAATGCCACAATGTCCTATTTTTAATGAGGTTTGTAGTCATAAAAGGTCTGCCATCAAAACATTCAGAATACATTAGCTGCACAATGTAAACAGCCTTGTAAGTGACTGAGAATGTGATGCTAATTGAACAAAGGAAATTACCTTTTCTTTTTTACCTTAGTCTGAGACGAATTCTGTGTCAATTCCTGGCATTGATGCCAACAGCAAGTACACCATCAAAGTGAGAGCAAAACCAAAGCGTGAATGTTACAACAGCGAGTTCCACAGTGACTGGAGTGAAGAAAAGAGCATTGGTGAGAGCCCTTGCCCCTGCTTTGTGTTGTACCTTACTCCTCATCTGTAAGGCATTTCATACCTTTCTGTCTGCTAAATAAATGGGAGGCAAAGATCATTTTCTAATGTACCTGTTTAATTTTGAGTGAAAAGAGGGCAGAAGAGCTCTAGTCCTCCAGCAGCACCACCAGCCCCAGGCTGTGCTGCTGTGTCTGTTGATGGTGGTGCCATTTGTGTAGCTGTGCAATGTCCAGTGTGGCCAGGTTTTCAGCCCTGAGTCTTGCTCATTTGCATTTTCTTGCCAAATACATCTACATTATAATCCCATTTTTGTAAAACGAACCTGTCTTTGCCTACAAAGTGCTAGTGTACTTGAAAAAGCACTGAGTCTAGGAAAAAATTTGAGAATTAACTAATTTGTTGTCATTATTCCTAAAACATCCCTAAGTTTCTGTAATTTGTTTTCCAGGTGAGAAGAAGGACTCTACAATCTATTTGGTTCTAATAATTACCATTCCATTAATAGTAGCAGTATCTACAATAATTCTACTAGCTTATCTAAAAAGGTAAATAATGATCTCCCTGCATTTGCTGTTGTCTTTGTCAAGAGTAAAAGTTATTTAGAGTTATTTTCTGTGTCAAAGTTCCCCTTTCCTTTTGTTTTGGGGAGTAAAAGTAAGAAATGGGTACAGTTGCACAGAGAGTGAAGGCTGGCCAGTGATGACAAAACTGACTCCACAAATTTTCTGGACTGTACCCAAACATGATTTTGACATGGTGACTTTTAAATTAACTTATCTTTCATCTAAATATTTTCTTTTTAACTTTATGAAGGCTGAAGATATTAATTCTTCCACCAATTCCGGACCCTAGAGAAATTCTTAAGCGCATGTTTGGAGAGCAGAATGAGGATTCCCAGGTTAGTAAGAAGCTGCTGGGCCAACAAATCTATTGAACTGGGATCTCTAGGCTTGCAGTTTTCTCTTTCCTGTGTCTGTCTTATAACTAACTGTGTCTAAGTAAGTATATCATATGAAGATTAAGTATTTACAATACAAGGAATTGTTCAAAAACCCAAAACTTAGGTTTTTATTCCCCCCTCAAACTGTGTATCATTTTCTAGTTAGATCAGTGGAATTGCATTATTCTGCTACTCCAGATTGCTAGTCCCTTAAATTTGTTTCAGGTTGGGGATTTTTGGGTGGCAGTTTCCTGATTGTCAGGCTTCTTTTGCTGGGTGGATTTTGGTTTGAGGATTTTTTGTTTGTTTTTGCAGCTCCATTAAATGACTTCTGCTGAACATTCATGTCTTTTTCTGCTACTTAATCATATTTATGATGCCAAATGAAGCTATTTTTGTTTGACTTCCAGAAACTTGCATTTTTTGCACTCTGACATTTACCATAGTCTGTTAGCTAAGAAGTAAATCAGAAATTTAGCTTCTTGTTGGCAAAAGAATAAAATCAGCTACAGCTGTTTCAAGCTTTGGTTGATGAAAGACTTGCAGTGGTGCCTTATTTCAGGGAAAATAAACATAATGCCCATTATAGAAACTTATTTCTAAATAAATCTCTCTCAGTAGCCCTTTATAAAAATCCCAAGAGAAGTACACTGACAAGCCCCAATTCAAACCCTGACATGAGGAGGTGAATGTTGTTCTCCAAGATGGGACTCTTGGGCCATAACCTGTGGTAGCTGTTACACTTGGTTGTGCTTTCACAAGTGCTTTGTTACCGCCCCAAGTAATTTTCTCTGTGTGCTCAGTGAAAATTCTACAAAATGTGTACATGCTCAGCTCTCCATCCTCCTGCCTGAGCTTCACCCATTGGCTGTAGCTGGAAGCACCCTTGAGGTAGGGACCAACCTTCAGTTCCTCATCTCCAGAGGGCATCTGTTCTGTCAGCCAGGCCCAAGCCATGGCTCTGAAAAGCACATTTTGTTGCCCAGCTACCTTGGCTTTTCACCATGATACAGGGTGTATGCTGTGGAACAGGGGTCTGTCTTACTGGGTTGGGAAAGCAACACTCCTCATGAGGAAATACTGCTAAAAATGCTGTTCCTCTCTTTCAGAGCTCTGCAAAGGATGATCCCATGAATGCTTACGACAAGTTAATTATAGAAGAAGAAATCCATTCTTTAGTTTTAACAGAAACTTCAGAGAGCACAAATCCTGAAAAAGAAAACAGGTAGACTTTGCTCTATCAGTGAAAGAGGAGGAAGCTGATTCCTGCTCCCATACCTCAGGGGACTGTAGATGTGAAGAGGCCTGAGAGACATTGGCCAGCTCTGACCTCTCTGGGTCCTTCTCTGGTGCACAGAAGATGCATCACTGACAGTGGCTGTTCCTCCATCTCTGCCAGAAATACTCGTCTGAGTTCAGTCAAGATGAGCATGTACATAATTCCATGGGACTGCATTGTGGATTCCCTGTCCTGGCTTCAGCCAGCTCTGCCCTGCTACTTCTCACTTGCACTTGTTTGTGCCTCACACCAGGCTGTCAGGGGTTATTTTTTTGGAACAAGCACTGTGACTTCTCTGAAGAATTTGGCTCTATTTGCAGTAGGTGGGATGAGGCTGGTTTACAGTAGATGAGTCATTAGTGCTCCCACGTGGAGCTGCTGCCAGGGGGGATGGCAGAGCCGGGGCTGTTCCTGGATAACCCTGTGTGTGTGTGTGTGTGTGCTGGGCTGGGCACTCTCTGGGGGACACTTACAGACTGAGCTTCTTGTGCTTCTGTGCATCAGCTGGGGCCTGGGCAAATCCCACCAGAGAGGGTATTTTTTTCTTTGAAAATGTGTATGAAAAGCCTCTCTGCTTTCCAGCTGGTGTTCAGAATATTCATAGAAAAGGCTTAGTTTTGTTATCCTGTCAGTTGCCTGTCCTCAGATGCCTTGCCTCATGGACTTCTTAGGTTAATTATACTTTGTTCAAAACAAGAAATAGAATTTTTTTTTACTTGTTCTGTGCAGTAGCAGATAACTGTATTGAGTCTCACCAGACTGTGACTTTATTTTGGCCATATTGGCCTGAAGACACCTGATTTTTAGCGGTTAAGTCGTCCTGAGTCTGTCCATCAAAAATTCCCAGATGGATGCATGAGTCTAAGGAGCTGTGGCCAAACTGATTAGCAAATGTTGAACCACTGAAACCCAACGAATTCAAAGGCTTCCAGACCCATCCTTACTGCCAAACTGATGGATTTGGGGAAGAGGGGATGACAACCTCCTCCTGTTTTCTAAAGGATAAGTTTTATTCTTTCTATCGTGATGAGAATCTGATTTGGGATTCCCCTCTGGGACTTAGCAATATAAAACAAGGTGCTGATTTGACTTTTTAAAAAAGCTTTCTTCTATGTTTTACTGCAACACTTTGACAGGTGTTTTTGTCATTGTTTTGTTCATTCTTTGATGGTTTTCTTTGGAGGGTTCTTGACCCAGCAAAGCTCAGCAGGTGTTTTCTGGCACAACTGTGATATTTTTCTGCTCTGCATTCTGAGCATTAGTTTCTGCCCTGTGCTGCAAAGTTACAGTGGTACCTTGGTTGTGCAGGAGGAAGAAGATAATGTAATGGGGAGAAAAGGATCCATGGAAGCCCTCTATGGTTAATGCTCAGGGATTTCTTGCTCCTTCCAGGTAAGTGTAGACATGTGAGTCATGGACATAGGCAGTCTTAGCAGACTGGGAAGAGATCTCCTGATAAGTTTTCTAGGAGCAAACTTTATAGCTACTAACCTTTTAAAGTTCATGCCTGTCTTCAAACTCTATCCAGTCAAAAAAGTGAAGCTAAATGCTATATTTTTAGAACATATTGTTCTGCAAAGAGTAGAACAAGCGTCACATGCTTTTTAGCTACAAATGTGCATCCTTTATGCACTTACGTATTCCCTCCTTATCAATAAATCCAGTTCTTTCCCCATTGTCCACTGAGCCTCTCAAATACAGATTTTCCATGGTATCTTCTCCACCTTTTGTTAGTGGTAGAAAGGGAAGGAGAAATGTAGCACTAGCAGACCCCCTATTAGCATATGCCTTTCACCTCCAATCAGGCTAAAAAACCCTCAACATTACAAAAGTTAATAAATGAGACAAAAGGAAAATAAAGCCTCAGGGATTTCAGTGAGATAAAACTCAGGTTATATAAAAAGTCATCTAGTAGCACTATCTGAAATTCCAGAGATCAAGGAATAGCATGAGGGAAAGAATAATAATTACATTCCTTGCCAAATTCATTCCCTCTGCCCTGCAACATTTATGTCATTATAATGATAAATATTTCTTCAATCTACCTCATCTGGAATGTTGCTCAACACAGACCACTAGACAAACAGAAATGTATGATTTCAAGATAAGTAAGCATGAGAGTGTAATATAAAGTTTTGTAGCTTTCACCATAGCAATCTAGGAAAATCAGTACTTACCCCTAAATTCTTTTGGCTTTTATGCTGGTGTCTATAACAAAACCAAAATTGATTTGCTTTTTTAAAAAAACAAACCAACAAAAAAATCCCAAACAGTTTCATAAAGCCAGAGGAGTGGAAAAAAAAAACCAGATGGAAGGTGTTAGGCCAAAAGGAAGATTTAAATGCAAAGGATGGTTTAAATCACTGTATTGAAAGGTTTTGAATAACACTAGTTGACACATTTCCTCATGGATTCATTCCTTGAGCCTGTTTCAGCATGTAAAGCAGGTGCCTGAATATACTTTCACCTTTAACATGTTTTTTTTTTAAGGTAAGAGGCTTTTTAGCTTGAAATTATCCAAATTTTGCTACCATTTGGTTTTTTTCTTCATTGCAGTTACTTGATCTGTAAACTTGTTCAGAGAGTGAATAAATATGATTGAGTGCTTCTCAGTGTAATGGCATGGCATTTTGTTCTTGGGTTGAGGAGATCAAACTGAGGCCAAAGAGATGGGTTTTCAATGAGAAATCATGTTTGAAGCATGCAGAGCCCAGAGAAGAGAAGCTGAGTTGCTTTGCTCTCTTCCCTTTCAGGAGTGAACTCAGCCCACACTCAGTGTGGGTGGACTGCAATGGCCATGGTTTTTGGCTGGGGTAGTGGAACAGGGATGGAGCTGAGCACAAAGTTTGGGCTCTCTGTACTCAAGGCCATTCTGCTTTCTGACATAGGCATTTTTTTTAACCCTATAGAGACTCAATAAACCATCAAACTGGACTTAGACTGAAATTGCTGCAGCCTTCCCCAATGTATCTTTGATACTTTACATCTTTGTTAGCTGCTGAAGTTATTGCAAATGCCAGGTGGCTAAACTGATGAAAGCCATCACCTTGTCACTTAGACCTGAATACATTCAAGTGCCAAATAAACACATTAGCAATGGCTTCTTGGAAAGATTCAGAGAGAATTCTGTGTTCCCTTCAGTTCAGTGAGCAAATCATTCAAAATTAAGATATAAACCATGACATCAAAAAACAACTTCCGTATTTCTGTTTCACAGTTCTATAGTTTTGGAGGTAATGATGGCTAGCAATGATTGTAATCACTCCCCGTAAATGACCTTTTCCTGTTTTAATGCATTCTGTTAAATAATCTAAGCTTTCTGTATTTGGCATCCTTGAATAATTGAACAATTCATATCTGGGTATTTTGTTCATTTTTGTCGGTTAAGGGAAGCCATGATGGAGTTGAACAGCTTTAAAGAATTTCTAGAGGAACACACTGAAGTGTAAGCCATAGTGTTTCACTACTTACTGGGTAGAACTATCCACAGGTTGGGTATTTCCATTCACTGGAAAGTATTCAATGAACTTAGTTCTGAGCTGGAGCTTCAAATACTCAGAATTTTCTCTGGAAAGGAAATTATTTTTTCTTTTTCATTATTAAAAAAAAATAACTGAATGAATTTTTTGTTTTGGAGGGTTTTCCACTCACTCAAGCACGAACAGGATGTAGATGAGTCGGGGGTGGAAGTCCAGATATGGTCAGGATGTTGCAGAAACCTCCCTCCCTCCTCCTCACCCAAGTGCCATGGGGCAGCAGCTGAGATCTACAGGTAAAGTGGGACTGGGAGGAGCAGTTCTGCTGGGTTACTGAAGGGTCATCAAGATGATCCCCAAATACTTCAGTTTTACTCAATATTTGCAAAATACGTTTTAGGGGAGCAAGCCCTATGGGTTGCATTGGCAGCTTCTAGCTAATACTGAAAATCCAAATGCAAAACCAGATTAAAATCTCCGTATTTGGATGAGCTTCCTGCAAGCTGTTGAATCAAGGTGATAGCAGGAGGCTCAGCTCACATGATGTAACAAAATCCACGCAGTTACCACAGCAAAGCAATGTGGGTTTGGGTGGGTGGCACAGGGAAGAGAAACTTTCTTTCAGGTCCGGAAACTGTCTCACGCCTGTAACATGTAAGAGCCTGAAAGCCCGTTGATGACTTAGGGGGGGATTTTTGGGTTGGTTTTTTCAATCTGTTTTTCCAATATGCTGGTTAGGTTGGTGAAATCCTTTCTCTTTGTTTGTAAACCTTGTGGTGTTTATCACTGAAGCACCCCTTCTGTGGACATTTTCTGATTATTGCCAACTAGTTTGCTGAAGGTAATAATTCCGTGGGGAAAGGCAATTGCTGCTGTCACCACAGAGCTGAAAACCAGCCAGTAATTCTAGTAATGGTCTCTGCTCCTTGTTTGGCTTTTGCTAAAATACTGCAATTATTTTGATGACTCTTGCACAAAGCAGCTACAAAAAGATAACTTTCCAGTTAACCATGGCTTCCAGTAATCATGTCCTTAGCTTGTTATATCAGTATTCCTCTACTTAATTTGTCTCCAACAGCTAAATAAAGCAGCAGTTTATTTGGCTAAGTGCATGATGAGATTAAAAGCTTAGTGAGAAAGATGTTTTGTCAAGCTCAGGCACTGTCACTTTTTGGACTCTCAGGCAAAATTTGCAAAGCTAGATCAAAAGTTAGGAGCAGCTTGAACCAGGAGTTAAGCTAATGCTTTTAAAGTAGAGCAGCCCCTACATCTTCTGTGCTGAAAGGGAAAAAAAACCAAATCCAAACCCAACTAAGTATGTGCTCCATGGTGGGAAAAAATTAGGCTGTGCAATGGGCATGCAGTCCTAGTGATCTACTGAAATGGGTATCAGCAATTTCTGTCTCAAAGTTCTCTGCTCCAAAACACCAGAACTGAGCTCTGTTTAAGACACTTAGCTATGTCATTGCCACTTCTTAACCTGCTCAGTTGTAGCAAGAGAAACAAAATCTGCTGATTTTTTTTTTTAATGGCAGAGAGCACCAAAATTAGCTTGTTTTGCGTGTTGGAGACTTTCTCCCTCCTGTACTTCAAAGCCTTTTAGCCTCACAAGTTTCCTTTCTTCACACAAAATGTCAGTGTGGAAACTTCTGAAATGCCAGCGAGGTACGCTTAAAAGATGTGAAACTGCTTGGTCCTTCAAATGTCAAAGTCAGCTACAGGGAAAGCTATTCAGGGTCTGGCTATTTTGTTTCAATGTCACCTCCTGTTGTGTTCTAGGAGAATATTCAGCCATAGAAAACCTTGCCTGCATTGGCAGGTACTAAGGCTGAGCCATTAGTTGACATCTTTCCACAGCTGACTTTCAAAGCGCTTTTCTTGCATTCAACACTTTGTGACTTGTTTAACCAGGAGGTATAAAAGGTTGAAATGCTAGCAACATAGCAGGCAGAGAGAGAATGGCATTTGCCTTTCTGTATGTGAGGTTTCAAGGACTATGTTTGAGCTTGGTTTGGAGTAAAAATCCTGTTTCTAAATCCTTGGGAACACTGGGCCATTGTATTAGGTGTGTAACAGTAATTCCTTTGTTTATGGGCTATATGAAAAATTTTATTTATCATCCATTTATTAAAGCTTGGGTAGGGCTGGAAGAGCTGTCAGGGCATCCCCTGCCATGTTTTCTTCTGCTGAGTAGTGCCAAGACAGAGTGTTCTTGATGATTTGTTGAAGTTGTAAAAATCTCTACTAGAGTCTCCCAAATGTTTTGTCTCACTGCTGTTTTCTCCTTAGTTCAAAAACTCTCCCACCAACTGATCTGCTGATTTTTACTGCAAATTAAGTTGCCTTTTCTTCTGTCCTCCTCTCACCAGAATCTTGTTTGCACTCTGACCATATTGCTGAGCTGTGTCCCTGCCCTTTTCTGCTTTGAGAAAAAAAAAAAAGCACCTCAAACTTTAAGTCTTGTGTTTTCTAAATAATTTATTGTCCCACTGGTCTTCTCTAGAGCATTGCCCTCGAAGCCAGACTGCATCCCCAAAGCACCAGAACAATTACATTTTTTTGGCTGTTGGTCCTCTCTTCCCCATCCTCATCCAGCCATCACAGCTGCTACTTTCTGTGGCTACAGATTGCTGTGGAGCTGCACCTCAATTTGTGGCTTTCTATGATTTCTGGTCTTTTCAGTAACACTGCTGCCCTGTCAGCCCTTCCTCACTGCAAAATCCCTTTCTCCTGCCTAAGGGGAATGCTTTTGACAATTTTATTGGACTGCATTTATGTCACTTGTGTTGCTGTGCCATTTGGAAAACTGCTGCAATTTTTTATTCTCTTAACTGTGTCCCTTCTAACCATTCCTCCTTGCCACAGAGGGTCGTCTTCCAGACCAAATTATTCCAAGTGCTGAATAAAGCTGCTACCCTGACAGATTCCTACAAAGCAGCAGCATTTGCTGTCCTGCTGGGTGGTCAAGTGCTCTTAAGAAGTTTTTTTTTCATAGCTGCATATCTATCTTTGTGCTTAACTTGTATTTCCTCAAATTAATTAGGAGGATGTTGCCTCATATGTTAGGCCTATTAAAAAGGGAAACAAGACTAGTTTCGCAGAAGCTGTTCTTGATGGTGGTTAAAAACACATAGAAGGGATTAAAAAAAATATTCCAGAGTCACTTTAGGGATAAAAGTTGGACAAATGGACCAGTAATTTATTGGACGCTTCCTTTCTGAAGACAATGTATTTGTCCTTCAGCTTCTAGACTTCTGTTTTCTACAGACCTCAAAGAAAACTGCCCACATTCAAGGTCATATCAGTGTCTAGATTATTACATGCTGCAGGATTCATAAAGTCCTGCCCACCTGAAGACATCCACTTTATGATTGTTCTCCAGCCTGCTTGTCTAAATGTATTTGCTTGTTAATTTGCTCTGGTTAGAGATAATCTTTTTTGAAAAGATTAAGAGCAAAAAATTGACTGCACCAAGCTTCACAGCAGTGCATTCTGACCTTTCCCATCTGGTCTTGAGCCTGCAGTTCATGTCCCCTTAGCCTGTAGTGCAGTCAGACCCTCTTCCAGTGTGTTTTGGCCTCAGTCACTCAGGACTGGGTTGAGCCCGTTGCTTTCTGGCCCTCAGCCCTGTTGGAAGCCGTGGTTCAGGGCCCCATTCCCAGTGGGGTGAGGGCTGAAGGGCACAGGAAGGGCACACTCGGGGCAAATGAAAGTCATCAGTACTCACCCAGATAGTGGCCAGAGATTACAGCACAGACAAAACAGCCTTTATTGATAACTGCCTGCCAAGCCAGACTCTTCCTTTGGCCTCATTTCTCTACCTAATACGGCACAAATGCCTGGCAGGGCTGCAGGGAGGCAGAGCCCTGCTGGCTGCTCCTCAAGCCCTGTCCAACATGCAGCTTTCCCCTGCCCAGACTGCTCTCAAGGTGGCTCAGCCACTCCTAAACAGTTCACTGCCAGAGGGCTCAGGATGCTGCTGTGCTCATACAAGTGCCAAAGCTGCATAGCAACTCCTCTTGATGAGCATTAATTTTGTAGTGTTCATTTTATTGACACAACTTCCAGAGCTGTGAACAGACACAGCAGCTGGGGAGTCCATGAGGATTGTGGATGACAGTAACACTGGCCTTGGCAGATGTCCCTCCTTGGGTGATAGAGGTGTAGTTTGCAGAGCCCAGAGCCAATTCAGCTGCTGTACAGAATTCCTTCCTCTTGAGGAAATGTAACACCCTGCCTGGGGTGGGCAGAGTTTGTCACTAGTGCAGAGCAGATACTCTCCAAGCTCCTTCCCTTCCTGCAGGTTCCTGGAGCCCAGGAAGGGCTGTGATGCCAGCGTGGCCAGAGCACACACAGCTCTGGCACTGCCAGCCCATTCAGCTGCCAAGCAGCCAAGGACCTGGCTCCTATCCTTCTCTGCCCAGCCTGGGGCTCAGCCCTGCTCCTGGAGCACAGGGGGTTGAAGGGACAAACTGACCCCCCCTTCTTCCTGTTTTTCTTCAAAACTCATGCTGCACACAGTGCTGAAAGCCAAAAGAAGCTGCAATTGGTGGCACAGATGTTGCCAGAAGCTCGGCCTAGTTCTCCTTTAAAGGTTCTTGGAAAGAGTAAACATGACTGTGGAGAAGATTAGTGGAAAATTGAAACAACTTTCAAGAAGTAAAAAGGAAAGAAATGGAAAGAAACAATCCAAGATGTTTACATATATTAATTAATTTATTTATATTCTCTGTTTTTCAGTGTCACACAACTTCTACATCATATTAATTCAAAATAATGTTATCTTTATGATCCATGATGCAGCAACTTTTACAAACTCAAAAGTACCACTAACTACATATGCTGTACCTTCCTCCACTCTTTGAAATTAATGCTTAAAACACAAGAAATATGCACATGTAAGGTTTTAGAGTATAGTTCTTTCCACAGTAAAGAAATGTGCTCTGTTAGTATTTTACCCTCAGCAGTAGCAATACACAGCAGCAAGAAAGGTGATTCCTATGACCATTTTGCAGGAGTAATGACTCTCGATCTTAGCTTAACATGGCAAAACGAACATGTTTTGGCAGACTCAAGATCAAAAATTACACTTGTGTTAATAAACACCAAATACAGTAAAACAGCAAGTGGTTTCTTTGCAGAGAGGACCCTTGCTCCAGTCTGACAGTGCTGGATTGACAGGGAGGAGGGAGACAGGCAGAGGGGTAGAATCACAGTAACAATGCAGCACTTCTGCCACTGGACTCCACATATTAAGTTCAGTGTTATTTAGCAGGATGGTGACTCTACAGATTGATCCAGAGTAGCAAAATTCCAAGTCTACTACAGGCATTGGATATTCACCAGCTGCACACAGAAAAGTCTGTGCTTCCAACACTGGCACCCCGTTCTGCAAGAGTAAATCTTTCTCCTTCCCAGCTTTAGCCATGAAAAGTTTCAAACACTTTAGTAAAATAAAATTATATCCTTTAACATTTTACAGACATTATCCATATTCCACATAATTCTGTTATTTCTTTTAAGAGTTAGGGAATCCTGTCATAGAGGATGAAATGATTAATGCTATATGTTTGAAGTATACTAAGCAGTGCAATGCCACAAACAGCCTTTGGCTGCATTTCTGTGGCATGGGATGGAGGGAGGTGGCTGCACCATCTCAACAGTGTGGCTCTGTGACAAGTCAGCCACATCAGTCCTTTTGTACAAAGATCATTCCTCTAAAAATTGCCTTAAGAAAGAACGGCTTCATTAAAATTAGACTTCGATCTGAAGTATATGTAAATAAAAAACACTGGCTGACACAGTCAGCATGGCTCAGCCTGGACCATGAAGTGCTGTGTGACTCTCACTCCAGAGCAATGGCCTCTCACACCTTCACATACCCAAAAGCAGCACAATGACACAAATAATACTGCAAGCAACACCCTGCTCTTCTTGAGTTGGTATCTTTCATTTTGCCTTCTGTGGGTATTCTGAAAGGCAGGAGTTGACAAACATTGCTCCAGAACTAATACTTCTGATTCATATCAGACAGATACATTACAGTCACATTTAATTGACTTTCAGTCCCTGTGCAATTTAAGGTAAACTATTCTCTTTAATACATTTTTAAATAGTAAACTACAGTAGAAAGACACAATAATTTTATTAATTTCATTACTTTTTATCTGAAGTTGCCTGTGAACCTGTATGTAACAAAATCAATTACATTTCTCTGTCCAATTAGCATTAACTGAAGACAGGGCACAGACTTGAAGTACTTAAGGGTAAAGTCCACTGCCCGCAGGGCAGACAAGTGAGCTACTAGTTGAAAGAGGTAATCTCCAATTACCAACAGGATGCTAAAATGTGCCTAAGAATATACCTGTTCCTATAAACTAACTCTGTGAGCTTTGGTCAATAATGGTACAATTTACCTGGCAAGTCTCCCTAATTCTTTCTTCTCAAAGAATTGAATTGAGAGCAGCATTTCAAATGGACAAGCAGTCACACTTCAATGAGCACCTGCTTGAAAATAATTTTGTAAGAATCCAGTTCTTTAAGTGATTTGAGGCTGTTTAACAAGGGAGAAAAATGTTCTACTTGATTCTGGACCAGCAGGAGCCAGTTGCTCCTTAGTACAGGCAAAAAAGTTGGCAGAATTTCCCAGTCTTTTGCTCTTGTGGAAGTAGCAGCTTCTCACAGTTGCTGAACTCCTTCATGTACTCAGAACACACCTAAAAATGATGTGGCAAACTGTCTATCCAGCCATAATTCGCATTTCTTTAAGACAGTTTTTCTCTTGCAAAGCTAGAAGCAAGTTCCAATTAAAAAATTCCTTTCAAAAAATATTTCATTACTCTTATTAATGAATAAAACATGTTAAAAACATTTGAATGCTATACTTACTACCTAAAATCTATGTACAAAAACAGACATATAAAAACACAGCACCTGACCTTGCCCAGGGAACAGAACTGAAAGTGGTTTCCTGGATCACAGTACTAAAGGCACCATGGTATCTAACCCCTTCCACAGTAAGTTTCAAGCCTAAAGAGCAGTTAAGCTGGTAGCTTTCACTAAAAAAGATCATTACAGAACATCAAAATTCTAATCCTCAAAATTATTCTAATTTCCCGCCTAAATTTTTAACACAGCCTGTTAATTCTTTTGCAAACACTGCTTAAATATTAGGAAAGCTTGTCTCTCTTCTCACCCAGATATACACATTTCCTGTGTATGTTTGTGCACATGCAAAGAAAGACAGCTGACAATCCCTTTACTCCTTGGTACCCTTCCAAATGATCAGCTCACTGTACTGCCTATTCATGTTTCAGGAACATCAGTGACCAAGACATTGTCCAATCTGTTTCAAGACTGACAAATAAAGGCAACAATTGTCCTTCTCAGTTACATGGATGACCATTGCAACTGCATTAAGAATCATGATTTTACATTTGTGTCTGCTAGTTCCAGAAAAGTGCAATGTGTAGAGGGTGTATTCAAGTTACAGCAATTTTATTTCCCCCCTCTTGAACAATATACATTTCAAAAGTAAGTTATTAAATTACACTGGATCCAGCACACCTGGTTCCACTGTCTGGTAGATTTTGCTCAGAAAGACTTCCACCTTATCATCACCCAAGTGACAGATGTCCAAGATGCAGATAACGTGTTTGCCATCGAGCTCCTTCACTGCTTTTACAATTTCATCTAGAAGTTAAGGAAAGGTGGTTTTTAAAGGTATTTGCTGTACACTCTGTATACAGTAAAAAGCTTTACAGAACTGACAATGTTTTCCATACAGTAATGTATGTACGTTCAACCTTCTTTCAGTGAAAAATTTTATTCATAAATTCCATCACTAGAAATGACAGCATCAGAATTAGATTAGAGTTTGTGGTTTGGATATTAAAATACCGTCTGAGGATGAGAACAGCTCCAGCAAAAACTGCCTCGAAAGTTCACTATTACAGCAATTTACTAAAGGTGGTGAAATAGAATTCACATCTCTTTCACTGAAGAGATGAACAATGTCTGACCTACAACACCAGAGATTTCTACAGAGGATTAACTCTTAGACTGAAAGATAAACCAGGAAATGATAAATGAGTAATGTCAGTGAAAGGCAGTCTCACCTGAAAGAGGAAACGTGTCACCAAGCCTCCCACTGCTAGTGGCCTTCTGCTGGCATGCAGAGACACAACTCATACAAGACAATAACGTATCATTCTGAATGTCTTCTAGCTGAAATAAGTGGGGATTGTCAGGGCAGAACAGTGGAAGAAAAGCAACGTCTATTGCTATGTCATGGTTTATACCTGTTGAAGAAAAATATTTTATATTAGTAGAAATCTTCATATTCAGCCCATCAGCAACTTTGTGCACCCCTTCTCTTTTTTTAAACAAACAATTGCACTAATTTTTAGTTTACATGTTCTTTGTCCATTAATTAATAACTAGTGTCTAAAAATATGTTTATATACATGATTATAAATAAGGACATTCAAATTGATAGGATGTTATGAAATACTATGGTTTAAGGCTAACAATGCTGATAGTCCAGAAACCATTAAACCTCCTCCTTCTTTTAACTTTATCTGCAAAGGCAGAGAAATAAACTTTACAACCAGTAATGTGTACAATGCAGGGCTACTTTCATCTTCAATACTGTATTTCCAGTCTCAGGATTCTAATGACTTCAAATATTCAAACACCTCCTCTGCAAATGTCCCTCGGCAAATAATGAAAACTTCTAAATTATGGGAATTTAACACAAGCACTGTTAAGCAAAGCAATTTCTGTCTCCTTTTAAAGGGAGAACAAAATCAAGCAGATTAATAACCCTCAATAAAGCTAGCAAACAGATACACATCAACTTGCATATTTATATTTGAATAAATAAAAACCAATCAACTGACACTTCATGTTAACCAGAAGCAGCATGGAGCAGCTAATGAGTATGGCTAAAATACAGCCCTTCATTTTCTGCCATGGAAGGAAGGCACTTTAGGAGCAACAGTATGAAAAAAACAACTCACTGAGAATAATGCTGAAAAGAAGCATTTACAGTTGTTGTTTTCCTTTTAAGAACACTATCTTGTTTCTGGTAAACACCTCTCCAGCAGAAAGTCAGCTGACAATAATTTGCCTGATTATGTCAGGTTGAAATAGTGAACAGGACCTACTTCTAACTGAAATAATCAATAGTTTAAGGACTACACACAATCTTCAAATGACACTCATAAGACTATGCAAAAAAACTGAAATTATATGAAAAGTGACACTAGAAACAAGATATTCAGTCATTTCATTGGAAAGTATGTTTAATGAGAATAAAAGTTACCCTTTAATGAGAATAAAAGTTACCCTAAATGAGGAGTCTAACAAAAATCTAAAATGTCAATAATTTTTCAAACTTCAGGAAATATCCAGAATCAACTGATTCCTTTAGAGAGATCCATTCAGTTTCTGATGAACTTACACTGCTCTTATTTAACCTTTTTTACAAGGCAAGCTACTTACCCAGAACTGTCACTTCGTAATACCCAAGGCCATTAACACTTTTAAAATCATTGATGTTTTTATCTGTCCTGGCTTCTATTGGCTGGTGCACTGCTGCATGAAGGTTGTACTGTTGCATAAGTAACTCTTTGTGCACATAATCAAATTTACATGGGATACTTTCTGGGAAAATTTTGCTGTGATGAAAATAATTCATTAACTTGTCTTTCACTTCTGCCCACAGGTCACTCTGCCAGGAATCACAAATTCTTCCAGTCTCTTCAGTTTCAGGTATATTACTCACTCCTTCTTGATCTATTATAAGCACAGAAAACATTTAGTTGCTATATGCTCATATAATTGTATCACTCCTCTGTTAAATAAGAAATAATTTTCATTAGAACATTTCAATTATGAAATTGGACACAGCAGAAATTAAAAGGGCCAAGAGCAAATTTGAAGTCTTATGCTATAAAGTGCTTCTGAGATAATAAACTAACTTAAAACTTATATAAAGATACACTGAGAATTTATTGCCCATAATGGGGCTGTCCTTTCAGCCATCCCTTAGAACACAGCAGGGAACATTGGGTAGAATGACACTGATGATACATTGCTACAGTTGTTCCCCAAAGGCTGATGCAGCCAGATGTGCAGAATAACTGTCTTAACAAAGGTTATAAAGATAGCTTTGTTGCCTGGTTTGGACCTGAAGAAAATAAGTAGTCTTAAGCCTCCTAAGGTCAATAAACAACTATTTGTAACGTACCTGTGCAGTGTTGCAAACTGTCTGACACAGCCTGTTCATTTTTGTCTTGCACAGAATCTCCATATTGATATTCATCCAAGCTATAAAAAGAGAGTTATAGTGTGTATACATATATATATATTTATTTTCAACCTAATTAACCTCAAACTCTATGCAGCAGAAGACAGATTTCTAGTGATAAATGATAGGAGTTCGAGTGAATGAGCTGGTTCCTTATCGTGAGAGTCGTACATAGCAGCATGACACAACGAAACCCCCTGTGCTCAGTAAATGAGCAGAGCTCAGGATTTCTGGCCCTGCTGGATTCCTGTTTCTGGGAAACGGATGGGGAAGGGTTTCACATTCACCGGTGTCTGCTGCCCCCTACCGGCCCCCTGCGGAAACACCACGAGTGACACGGCCGAACATCGCAAGTGCCCAACAGGTGACTCGCCACAAAAACCTGGTGCTCAGCATGCGCCTGCACTGTCCTATCCCCCTTCAGCACCAGAAACACAGCACGAACTGAGCCGTGTCACCACTACAGAGTCCAAACTGACAGAAATTCCAAATTTGTATTTTCCTGGGACATACTGTCCTGTGGTAATGATCAGTTCAGTGAAGCAAACTAGGTATTTGTTAGACTTCCTTTTTTTAATCGTAAGTTTTGAATTAATGGCAAGAAATTATTCTCTATCAATCTCTAATAAATTACTTAGGATATTATACAGGAGAAAAACATAAGAGGCACTCTACAAGCAAACATAGTAAAATAAGCTCTTAGGTCCATTTATTCCTTTGATCCATTCCTCTTATTAGAATAAAACTCACCATGATGTCTGAAAAAATTTAGGGAAAGGACTATCTTGAATCACAAACAACTGCAACAGGTAAGACTTTGTAAAGGTACCATTACAATTCCAGACTATCCAAGTAGCTAGTAATAACTACAAGATACAGACAGTAGAAGAGGAATCAAAGGTGAGCATGCTGTTTAGTGGACCATACTGTATTTCATAAGGATTTGCAGGTTTTTAAAAAATTTTTTCTATTTCATACTGGAGTGTATCTTGAAAATTTCGTATCAACATTTCATAACAAAGGGAAAATATCTAAAATAGTATCTAGTGAAAAGATAAAAGGAAATACACCGTGGGTTTTGAGTATGAAAGTGTATTTTATGAAGTGCATTCCCATCATGGATGTGTCATCACTGAAGTGACCTCCTTGCAATGTCCAAATCTAGGTACAAAAGAACCCACACTTAAGCAGTACAACCTGTGCAATTACTGCCCACAAAATTAACTTTCACTTTAAAGATGGACCTGTCAAACATAAAATGAAACCCCAGCACAGTGGTAAGAAAGGCTTGCTCAGAAACCAACATGTCAAGTTACATACATGCCAAAGTCTCATTAAAGCAGAGGATTAAACCTATTCATACTGCTGACAAGTGGGTATCATGGAAAGCAGATATCATGGGGGTTTTTTATTTTAAAATTGTCTAGTTTTGAAAGTGAATAAGCTCTGATTTAAAGCAAGTAGAGCCTTAGGAAAATATGAGAAAAACTTGGCATGATTTTTCCCCACCTTCTTTCACCTATCTGTAGCTGGGATAATTTCTACCTGCCCAACACATTATTCCTCCAGGCCTGCTTTGTGCTGGATGTGTGAACAGCCTAACTTGAGCCAGACTTGTAAGGCTACTACTTGTCTGTACACACAGTCCTTGTGCTTCTTTGTGAGCCATTATATCTGCAATGCACCTGAGGTCACCCAAACCCTTCCATTTACTGCAATGTAATGCTCCTGCTGTTGTACACCAGAACACCCACAGCCTATTTTACCCGTGCTAGCTTTAGGAGAACTTGTGCCCTGCCAGATTTGCTGCTCCCACCCCACCCCCCTTTTCACAGATGCCCACTTGCAAAAAAGCTT
Source organism: Drymodes brunneopygia (assembly GCA_013400955.1). Taxonomy (NCBI): domain Eukaryota; kingdom Metazoa; phylum Chordata; class Aves; order Passeriformes; family Petroicidae; genus Drymodes; species Drymodes brunneopygia. The sequence continues at coordinate 1,193,937 of VZTZ01022849.1, read as the reverse complement.
TTATTCACTATTTTCAGATACGTTGCTATTCAGCTTCTCAATCATTTTATTTTAAAGTGTTGTCATCAAAAATAACATCAATCAGAACGTGGCAGATCAGTATTTTCAGAAACTATTGGGAAAATAAACGTGTCCCATGCTTCACACCTATTTCCTAAGCACTGGGACTAAATGTGAAAAATGAAATTAAGAAAGAAAATAGTTACAACTCGCAGCTATGCCCAAACAATGCAAGGAAGTAAAGTGCCTCAAAACATCCCACTCACTGATAAAACTGGTAAAACTTATCTTACAGACTGATTTGAAATGAACTCACTGTTCTGACACCATTGTGGTAAACACATCTACCACAGCAAGTAACAGAGAAACCAAACAGCCTTTTATGATAACTTGACAAGTCTACACAAATTGGGTTTTGTTATCTACTAATTTCTCCCTGACAAATTCTGATTTATGTGAAAAAGGGTTGTGAAGGAAACTACACATTCTGTGAAACTTTTGGTCATACAAACCTCAGGATGAATTTCCCTATATTACAGAGTGCCCATCCCCTAGCTGTCACATCCATGGGAAGAACAAAGGATAAAAGGGTCTATGTGACAAAAAAATACAGGACTGAAACTGCAAGGATAGAAGCATGCAAACAAGTTATTTTCAAGCAGTATGGAGTGGGAGCATGTAGTGCAGCAATTCCATGATAACATGCTAAATTTACAAAGATTAAAATTCCAAAAAAGCTTTTTTTTTGCTTCCACATAAAAATAACCCTTCCTGAAACTCCTGATCTTCTCATTCACAATCACTTAATTCTCTATAAATTAAATTACTTAGGAGTACATTAAATGTTTAAAAGTACCATTATGTGGAAGATCTTTACTAGCAAGGATGTAAATATCAACAATAATACTAAATTACTCAGTTTCCTTGTTCTTTCTGAAACCCTCAATAATCAGGTAAGTCACCTCAGAAATGCAGGAATGACAGAATTCAGACTGTCAATAAAAAGCCTCAAAATAAGCTCTTACTGCATAAAAAACAAGAAAATGCAACCATGTGCTGAAAATAACATACAGAAAACTTGATGCAGAATAGTTTAAGTTAGAATATGTACTTTAAAACGTATCTCTACCATTGGACTCAATGATCCTTGTGGGCCCCTTCCAACTCAGGATATTCTGTGAAATATGTGAACTTTGATAAAACTATTGTTGTTATTTTATCAACATATTGAAGTATTTCAGTGATAGCTGACATTCTACTACATCTAGGGAACAGAAAACAATGCAATTTTAAGGTATGTCAGCTAACTTTCTATTTTTCTTTGGCAATTTGGAGAATTCAGCACAATTCTATAGTTAGTTACAGAAATACATGAGTTACCTTTTAATTATATAGAGTGAAACAGCTTTCCATAATCCAACACAGACTTTCTCCTCCTTTAGCTGGGGTTCTAGCACTAATGGCATAGAGTGGACACACAGGTAGCGAGGAGAGTAGCAGATTGAGAAAAGCAGAGAACAAAGTAAACATGCCTTAACTTCTGGTTTCACCTATAAGAAATGGGGAGAAGACATTCTTCCCATCCTCCCCCCAACCCTGGAAAAAGTGGAACATTTCTCACCAAGCAAAAGAAAACAGGATTCCTTGCAATCAAGGAAAACCTCCTGATTTTCCTATGGATTTGTACCACAAGTCTCTGCAAACTCCTGCAGGCACCTGCAGAACTGAGACCTTAAAGCCAGGTGATGCTTTTAAAGAACCAGCTGTAAAGTCAGGTAATCATTTCTCCTAGAAAAATCAGTTTCTAACCATAAGGACCAGGAAACAACAGACACATGGGTTCAAAAGAGCCTCATTTATCCCACAGAAAAAGCTGTTGCAAATTAGCTTCCAAAAAATGTGTTTCAAGAAAATAGGCATGCTTGTAGGGGAGCACTACTGGCAGAATGGTCAACAGCTTTGATCAGCTGTCTCATTACCACTGTCGCCCTTATTCCTAGCACCATGATTCCTGGGTTTAGAGGGGAAAAGGAAGAGATGCTAAAAATAAACCAAAAAGGTAACTTGAGCTGTATATGTAGTCATGACACAAATCCAGATCACTGCCAAAATACACAAACATCCTAAAGTACTGAAACCAACGAATTCAAACATTCAAGTTGCTCATGTTCTGTCTGGAACAAGTGACAAGAATTTATGGCCCTTTAACAATATGCACAAAGGAAAAGTAGCTTGTAGCCCCAGGCTAGCAAATAAAAGCACTCATTCAGTTTTCTTAATAATTTCACTTTTGTAGTTATTTCAGTAGGTTCCAGACTTGACAGGGCTCTGGATTTGAAGTTCCTATCTAAACTTCAAAAAAACCCCACCTTCTCTGGATCCAAACTAAGTTATGTAACAACTGTGCTGGGGAGTGAAAGGAGCCAGGGGAATGGCTTCCCAGGGACAACTATACTTACACCTCTGTAGCATCAAGAAAAATGTACAGCTCAGCCACCACCAGAAAAACCATTAATTACCATGATGAACCTCTGTTACTATATATTCCCTTAATAGTAGTAGTAGCAATATCAGATGTTTAATAACACTCTCAAAATTATGTTTCAGATATATTTAGAATCAGCGCAGATGAGTGAACAGAAAATATTAAACTCTACCCCGATCTGTTCTTTCATTTCGCTTCCATACAGATTCCTGATCTGTAAAATTTTTACTCAAAATATTTTGTTTTGTTACTGCAATTATTCCACACAATGAATTTCACATGACTTACCCAAGTTTTCTTCTTACAGTCCGTGTAAAATAGGGGTAAGATGATACAGGACTAACAGATGTACCTCCCCTTAAAACAGGAAATTCACCATTATTTTTCAGTATCTATTTAAATGGAAATTCACAAAGCAAGGGACTTGGATGACACTCAAATACTGTAAATTTTCATATGGAACAGAATCAAGTTTGCGATAACACTGCCAAGACAGAACTTCTATTCACCAAGATTTTCTTAATACTACATTTTCATCCAATCCTAATTATGTTTTGTTTCATTTTCCCTCAAAATATTCTAAATATCCACCCTCTTCATATATTATGACTTACAGATGTGAAAAGTCAAGAAGAAAAATATACCCTTTGCAGTATGAGAAATGCACTGCAAAAAAACCAGGTATGACTGGCCTGACTTTTGAAACATTTCATCTGCCAATGTACACACCAGGCTCTCAACAGTGAGTATGGGTGTACTAAATTTTACACTAGTGTAGCAACAAAGGGCAATCTTATGCAAGCAGCTACTGTACTCCTGAATCTAACAGAGTTGTATCAGACAAATTACAAATTATTTTGAGCCCTTAGGTTAGCACATCTACTTCCATCTACTTCCTTTTCTGACAGCAAGTAACAGCTACACGCAGTCCATCCCATTACCCAGAAAATAAACATTGTGTTTGAAATCAAGGAACAGGTACACTTGATTCTGCATTTTCATTCTTCACATCAATGTAACCATTGTTTGTTCCACAGCTATGTCACTAACCTACATTTGGTCCAAGTATTAACTACTTTCATTTCAAATCTGTGAGTTTAATAATAAAGTAGTATAAATATTAATCAGAAGAGAGCACTGCAAACCTACTTTAATTAACCCTTCATTAGCATGAACAGTATAATTGTCATCACCCGATGCGAGGAAAAGTACATGACTACATTTTAAAGATTAAACTATATATGCTTTAAAGCTTTCTTATGTATTTTCTACAGCCTGGGCTCCGGCCTGATTTTAGAAGATCCACCACATATATTTATGAAAAGAGCTTACTGTTCTGCATCTCTCCTGAACCTGCGTGCTGTCTTTCTCTTGACTGAACTCCCCTTTGACAGCAGAGTTTGGTACTGATGTTCCTCAGGAGTGCAGGGTAGCCTCAGAAAAGACTTCACTTCTTCATTTTTTTCCTTGTCAACACAGTCTTCTTTGGACACAGAAGAACTTCCAAGAGACGGAGAATTATCTTTCTGCAACAATAGTTAATTGTTTAAGACTTTTAATGCACTTGAAGCTATTGTTTCCAATTCAAAAACCTGCAAATTTCTGACAGTCACATCTAGCAGAAATTATCTTCCAATCATATTAATAAAGTAAATTCTGTCTAGAAAGTGACAAGTGAGTATGTTGCAGCAGCTGCCTCTCCCACACTCCAATCTGCATCAGTCAAGCTAGTAACTTTTAAACAGTTACAAGTTTTACAGAGGGCTGCCAAAACACTTTCAGAGAAGCACTGAATCACTGCTTTTTAAAATTTTGCTCTCAAAAATCAAACTAAAAGACAGTGTAATTAGGTTCTGAACTCAAATGCAAAATTCTCCATTCTAATTACAATCATAGCTGCTTAAATGGTGTTAACTCACAGACACTGTACCTGGAAAAGTTCCCCTCCTAGGGCTTCTTCAGCTGCATCACTACAGCTTCTGTATCTTATGGCACTAATTATCCCCTGAACAGCAACTCGCTTGTGCTCTCTGTAGTGCAGGTCTTCAATCTCTTTCCCTACTTCACCTATGGGTTTCAAAACTGATTCAACTGAAAAAAAGGGATTTCCAGAACCAAGTTTTAGAGAAATATAGTACCAAAATCTCTGAACACAAGACTAAAAAAAAAGGGTTTTTTTACTAAATATTAAATTGATTTAAACCTATGCTTTTAAAGAATTCTAAACCTTTTTGTTATCCACATCACATGGAAAAAAATTAAAACAATAAACCTTTTTAGCTCATAAGCATCTGTTAGTATGCATTAGCAGACACCACAATTTCTGTTTCAGGTGAAATTTCCAGTTCAATGTATCCTGCAGAATAACTATTTTTAATTTTGATTTAGCAGAATATTCAGAGTAAAACTTCTGGGTATATGTGTCACTCATGTCAGCTTCTACAATTCTCCTACAGCTAATGGTGCAATACTTTCTGTGAGGTGAGAATTTAGCCTATGAAACACATAATCATGAAAGGGAGTTTTACTTGGAGTAAGACTGATTGAAAAAGGCCACAAATCTCACAGATATTGGATATATGATACCTTCATTGTTATTACAATATTTCAAAAAGCTATCAGGAGGTCGTGGAAAAGGGTAATAGCCACCGATGACAGTTTTCTTTATTTGATCAGCTTCACTCTGCGATTTCATCCACTGAATGAAGTTTTTTACTTTGGCATCCTTGGTGTATGGTTGGCCCTTGTGCCACCCTTTTAAAACAAAAATAATCAGGTATCAAAACCAAAGCAGGTTACTAAAATCTATTCTCATTTTGAAACTCACCTGAACACTACGAAGAAAACACAAATTAAGATCTTGAGTAGAGAGTACAAAAGACGTTTTTAGTCAAGAGTGTTTTACAAAATGAGTACCCTGAATTCTCTGACTACTTGCATTTGACACTGAAAGTCAGACAAACATTAAATAACAGAAAAAACTAAATCAACTAGCAAAAAAGCTCCTAGAATAGGAAAGCTGCAAGTGGTTTTTAGTGTTTTAATGTTTTAAGTGGTAATTGCCATTGCCATTACCCTATCAAAAGATTAACAGTCTGAAAGAATGAGTAAACATATGTCTTAACCTAAAAATACTTTTCATGAGATAAATCCATTTTAATGTCTCACAAGAACGCCATTTGCCGCCTTCTTTTTTTGCAACAGTGTTTCATTATTACCTCATAGTCTGCACTGATTATTTTGCTGTAAAATGAAAGTACCCTTTCCAAAGAAATAACATGAGAATTACATAAAACTAGAACTAGTTGAAGTTACCTGTAATGAATATTTGACTTTCATTTGAAGTTGTAAGGTAAACTGTCCTGGAAGGATTCTCAGTGAGGCCCTGGATCACTCTCATCTGTGTACATACCAAGTATGTCACTGGAGAAAAGAAAGAAAATCTTAATTTTTTTTTCCTTATAGTTCATTGATTTTAGAACAGCAAGACTGACACACACTGGATTAATTTCATTAAGTACTCTAAACAGGACAGTTTAGTACTTTACCCTAAAAATGTTTCAAGCATGCTTTGAGTCTCCAATTATAAATTACCATATGGACATGCAATTAAATCTCCAATTTAATTTCAGCATAGATATTAGAACTAAAACATGAGATACTTCATCAGGTAGGATATCATTAAAACAAATAGTACAAATATTAGTATTTGATGGCTGTGCTCCTTAAGGATAAATAGAATAAAATCATGAGAAATTATGGCATGCCACTGCAAAACTTCTAAACAGAGCTCAAACTCACTCTTTTGTTAATATCTCAGTTAGACACTGGAATGTCATTCTTTCAACTTCCCCAGAACACTCAAGATGAATGCAGCCATAATCTTAGCAGGACTGTGCAGCTGGTGCTGCATCAAATGATATGGAAAATGCATATTGACACCAACTAGTGTTAAAAGAAGGTTATGTGCTTGGAGGAGAAGAGAAAGAAGGCAAGAAGAAAAATTTAAAGCTCTTTTAAAAACCTTCATTAAGGATTCCCTAGTTTGAAATTTATTAGTCTTAGCTCATGTGTGATAACTAACACAGCTGGGTGATGACTGCTGTTTGGGCAAAAAAACTGGTTCAAAGAAATGAAGCTTTTCCACTTTCACCTCTCTTCATTCAATCCTCTTAAATTATTCCTGTTTATAAAAAATAGGTATTTACAAGTCAGGAGAAGCAAGAGATTTGACCAGCTGCTGCCTTTAATTGCCTCTGATGCAAGAGCTGTTGCCCAGGTGCTTCTTAACTTCCCCTGTGAAATCAGAGGAGCCCCAGGCCGAGCTCTCCATCTAATTGTTTACACTGGCAGACTGCAATTTGTAAGGGTTTCAAATATTTAAACCATTTTTATCTTTAAATTTTAATATCTGATCAACTACCTTCTGCTTGAGGAGGTAAATTCTGGCATTTTTTATTCAGTGGCAACTAATTTCAGAATGAGAAATTCACAAAGAATTAGAAAAACATAAATAATTATTAGTAAGTATTATAGAGAGATGAATACTTGGATGAATACGCTCAAACACATCTGGCTGAGAAGTTGCAAACAATTCCAGTATGAATGGTTGGTCTGAGGTCCCATCAATGGCATGTGCCCAACGATAGATCCAGAAGTCTTCACTGTGTTCTATATAAAAATATTAAGAAAAATGTATAAGCATTTACTTAGAAATTCAGAAACTATTTGATAAATTCTGAAAGTCATATTTATAGAAAAACCTCTTTTTCTGGCTCGCTCAACCCTTCCTACAAACGTCACAAGACCAATAACATCACAGGAATGATTGTGGGGTAAGTCATCCAGTTCTGACCTAAAACCAAAATAGAAGAAAGCTGAGTAAGCTTTCTCAGAAACTTTCCAAAAAGCATTTCCAAATAACATTCACTTTAGTGTAGTGTAATTTAAGTTCCAGCTTGATAACCAACAAAATTCTATTTTACCTTGTGATAAATCGATATTTAACTTCAGGTAATCCCCACTCTGGCTTAACCATTTCTTCTGGAATAATACTTATTTCAGTAGGAGGATCTCGAACATTAAGGCTAATTTCTGACAAAGAGAAAAAAGCCAGTAACATTTATGGCAGGAATACAAATTATCATCATCATCATCATCACTGTTATAATAACAACAAAAAACAACAAAAACCCATAAAGAAACCAGGGTAAAGTTTCTTAAATATTCCAACTTTGTGAAATTATAATCAATTTCTCTGAGTTCAGGTTTTCATCAAAGTAAAGTATGGAATTCAGGTACAACAACGGAATTTTATCATCTGAGTAATGTTAAACTTTTCAATTGCCTACATGAGCCAACTAGTCCAATCCAGACAGTATTTTAACAGAAACTAATCCAACCATACTGATTAGATACAAAGTACTTTTTACACTAGCTTTATTGTCAAATGTCAGTAAGGTCTGAAACTGATGCAGACAACAAAGTAAAACAGAAGAGAATTTCCATATTTGATGCCAGTTAAGGTAATTATTAATAGATATAAATACACCATGGCCATGGAGGAAAACAGAAGGTCTTCTCATGCCTAAGGTATGGCACTTGAAAATTTTAATTTATTAATCAGACTTTAGTTTAGATGCTAAATTACAAACATGGTGGAGCACTGGGGCAAGCAAGGTGGTCTTCAACCAGATTAAAAAATACAGGAAGAACGGCTTCAGCTTCTAGAGTACACAAAGCAGTACTCTATGGTCTCATAACAGGACCAATCTTACTGGTATATAAAAGATTCAGATGAAGTTTCTAGGTTTTAAGTAAGGGATTATTCATATAACGCACCCAGAAAAGTAATTACATAGATACAAATAACGTATACAACAGTTTATGTAATTATAGCTGGTGCCTCACCCTGGCAGTGCAACATTAGGAAGGTGTTATACTTCAAGTCAGACCCGCTACTCAAAAATATTCTATAGGCTTCTGCTTTCTAGAAATATGATTGGAGGACAGTTGTGGTTTTGCATATGGTCTTTTAGGACAGTATTGCTGAGAAAATTCCTGAAACAAAACTCTCCCATACATCAAAACTACCTCTCAATTGTTCCATTATTTTGAGATTAGATGAAAGTCATATACTCAAGTCAGGATTATACCCTGGGATGAGTCAGGAGCTAAGGTAAGGCCAGGCTGTCATCAGCGCCACACAAATTCAGTGACAAAACTGAAATGTGCACACTGCTTGGCAGTGGAATTCAAGGTGTTGGCAGTAAGTTCCAAAGGTTTTAGGTCATGAAACAGCATCTCTCAGCATGTCCCACAATGCTTGCAGCTGCAAACAGAGCCAGCAATGCAGACCTCACTCCACAGAAGCCTAGGGATGTGCCTGAAGCATAGTGCCTTGCAGGACTCTCAATCTGGAAACCCTTTAATACTGGAGATTTGATAACTCCCCAGATATGTTGTACAGTATTAGCAGGTGAATGGTTCTAAGGACACACTGGAAAGTTGGGATTTGATAGAATTACAAATTGAAGAAAAAAGTAATTGTTACTTAAGCGGTTCAGTGTAATTGAAACCTGAAATATTGGCCCACATTGGGCATATACAGAGATACTCAGTGAGGTAATAAATTTCACCTCATCTGAACATAAAAACCCCTCGTGCAATGGAAGTTGCACAAAATCCACAATACAAATGCTCTAGAATTTTTTCTGGATATTCTGTTCTCTTGGATATTCTGTTCTGAGACTCTCTTCTTATAGGACATATGGTCATGCCATCCATCCATCCATCATAGGATTACATGAATTCATATTAAGACAAAATTCTCAGCTTTGTGCAAAGAGCTGGGATTCTGTACGTACTTCTGTATGAACCAAAGATTTACAGCTTCTGCAATTTATCTGTGGTCTGAAAATGCACCATGGCACTTTCCTATGGAGTGACTTCTAGTTCTTCCGTTACACACCCATTACCCTTGACAGCCCAGTGGCTGAGTTGGCCATTTTGATCACTTTGTTACCACTGCTACCCCAACAATGCTTGTAAGAAATCAGAAGTGTAGTGTGAATAAGGCCACTAAAATGCAGAGATACTTGCTCAAAGAGAAAGCCACCTCAGGTGGCATATTTTACTCTGTCTTCTTTGCATAGAAAGGTTTTGTGGCAGTTATAATTGTTTCCAGGGTTGGTTTGTAATTTTCATCACCTTCCCTCACAAACTTCCATTCCTGGCTAAATATTTCTATCTCCTGCCAAGTCATCACAAATACTTCAGACATTGAGATCTGGTTTTAATGCAAATATTTATCAGTCAGGGAAGATATTGCTTCTGGCAGTGAAAACATTGCTTATTTTTGTGCACTGTAGCAACTCCCATTAGGAAACTATCATTAGTATTGTCATTATCACTAAGTTATAATACATCATCCTTCACCAACATGCATACTGTTTCAAGAAGTTATCTGAATTTTCTGACTGTTTGCTGTCATTTTGTTCTGAGTATAAGGCACAAAATGGGAAGGAGTTCATGTAGAGTGAAGTAGGAGAGAAAAAAACACCAAAGTTTATCAAATCCAGTTTGAGAAGGCCATTATTGTTATATTGCAGGACTTGTATTTTTGTAGTATAGCTCCTTAGAGTATCTGCCAAACTAAACAACTGCCAAGTAAGAAAATGCTTTTTCATAGCCAAGGAATATTCTTCATACACACACTCCCACAGTGATGCTCTTTCAGCATCAATGCAACTTTTTATTCTGTGGAGCAGTGCAGATACTCTGGGCCTTAACAGTAAACACTAAAATCTGAAGTCAGATGAGGTGATAATGTCCTTCAATGACCTGGAAAAAGGTGTGAGCAGTGCATAAGTGATATGTGTATTATTAAGCAGGAAGTAGAATCAGATTAAAATTCATTATACCAGAAGCCTATCTTTAGAATCTCAGTTCCTGGTATCAGGGATTTTTTTTTAAATTTATTTTTTAAAGAATGGTTTTAACTAATTGTAGCAGTAAACTCTGTAGACATGATTCAAATATAAACAAGGAACGGCAAGAACCTGGATGCTCAGACACCTTTCAGAGGTACTAATTAAGGATTTATACCTTATCAATTAGTCTCAGCAATGGATCACTTTCTATTTTATTTCTATGGAGATCTACTCTGCACGGCTGTATTTCATGGATTCAAAAGAGGTTTCGGCAATACTTAACCAATCGTAGCAAATCTCTTCATCTGTGCATCCCCTGGGGTGGCCTGTGTTTTAAACTTGTAACTGCTTTTGATGGCATACTTTTCAAGGAGCAGCACTGTGCCAACCTTCAAGCTGTGATACCACTCAGGGCACAGCGAGTTCCACAAAACCATTGACATCATGCCTGAGCCATCAGCAACTTCAAAATAAGCCTGATGAAAAAAGAAACAATATACAGTCATCTTTTTTGACTATCATTCTGGTATGTATTTATTTTGGATAATGCACCAGGTACATATTCTCTGTTACAAATTAATATAGAGGATGTTCCATAACTTGTTCTGAATTCTAGAGCTGGAAAAATCCCCAGTTTTTCAACTGGGCAAATGCTGAATCTGTAACTGAGCAGATCACTGAGCAGTAAAAAAAGATTTTTAAACTAACCCACCACACCTCCAAGAAGTTCAACACAAAAATATCACAAGTTAAATATATTAGAAAAATCATTTGGAATTTTACAGTAAAATAATCTATCTGAAAGTCACCAGATGAGAGAATCAGGGCCTAGGAACCATTTAAATGTATTGCCTTTTTTTTTTTGACAGGATGTACTAACTCCAACTTTCAAAGCATAGAGACCAGAAATGTTTAGGCTGTTAAACTACTAAAACCTACAAATACCTCTTTTTCTTCACAAAAAGCTCAAATGAACTAAAGTAACTGAAATACATCCACTGAAGTTTGTACATATATGATCACAAAATTCAGCATTTCCTACTCTAGAGTGCTCAGCATTTTTGTAAAGGCAATATTTTCCATATAAAATAGTTATAAAATAAATTTATGTGCTTACAATATGGGAAAATTATTTTCAAATATCCTACAGCAGTTTGTTTGGGTGTTAACCTATGTATTCATCCCTCTTTACCTGATAAGGCATATCCATTTTTTTCTCTGGTTTTCCATAGTACCTTAGTCTAGATTTGTGCAGGATTCTCACAAGAAGTGGATGGAAACGCACACTGCTTCTCCACGTCATTTCCAGATGACCAAGATTAGTCAGTTTGGAGACTAATGTTAAGGGGAAGGGAAAAGAAAAGACCAAAAAAGAGCATTCATGATTGAACTTTTAAGTTTTCAGGAGTAAAGTGCCAGGATGTCACATATATTTTATTCATGTTTCTAACATTTAAAAAGGTTAATGTGCTGATAACATTTATCAATAAATTCTGTTAAGAACTACCTGCACATAGCATAGTTTTGCTTTTTTTTTTTTTTTTAATTGACAGTGATGACACATTTTAAATGACACAGAAGCGTTGTCAGATGAGCAGAAGAGCTATTACAAAAGTCACAGGTGTCAGCCTACAAGGGCAACACAGAAATCCTGTTATATCTCTCTCCTCACCAGGCTTTGTGGAATGGCCTGAGCCCCTCAACACTGACCACATTTTGGGTGGCAGCTTCTGGGTGTCAGCGTCCTGTCCCACAGACCAGACATGAGACTACTACTGCACCCCGTGTTTTTGACACCTCAGAAGGCTGGGCACAAGCACCACAGCTACATTATTTCCAGTCAATATTTCACAGAGTTTAAAAAACTCTCTCAAATCAAGAGAGAATCACCGAAGGGGTTGGGTTCAAAGGGGTCATCTCGTTCCAACAATCTGCCATGACAAGGACACCACCAGACCAGGGTGCTCAGAGCCCCATCCAAGCTGGTCTTAAATACTCCCAGGGATGGAGCATCCACAAGCTGGCAACTCTGGGCAACCTGTGCCAGTGCCTCACCTTCCTCCCAGGGAAGAGGTTTTTCCCACAGGAGCAGGTGAACTGTGACACAGGTGGGACATTCCCAATGAGTCCAAACACAGCTGGAGGATCAGCAGGGAGCTCAGCCCCGCTGCACAAGCAATCACAGAATCAATTAGGTTGAAAAAGACCCCTAAAACCATCGAGTCCAACCAAGCACCACTCTCTCAGCCAGGCCAGGGCACCAAGTGCCACATCCAGTCTTGCCTTCAACACCTCCAGGGACGGTAACTCCATCACCTTCCTGGGCAGCCGGTTCAAATGTCTAATCGAGCTTTCTGTGAAGGAATTCTTCCTAAAGTGCAAGCGAAACCTTCGCTTACGACTATGTGCCCTTGCACTGCCGCTGGTTGCCTGGGAGAAGAGCCCGAACTCCAACTGGTTACAGCCTCCTGTCAGGTGATTGTAGAGTCCCCCCTGAGCCCCCTCTCCTCCAGGCTGAGACCCCCCCCGGTCCCTCAGCCGCCCCTCACAGGACTCGTGCTC